>JAVJIF010030779.1:0-243338 GCA_038442645.1 Agave tequilana | reverse complement strand
ACACTTGTTTCATGCATTGTCCCTAATGTATGAATGAAATGTATGGATGCATGAACTGACAGAAAGATATAATCACCGATACAGTGGGTCAAAAAGACCCATCGCCGCATTAGCTTCCGGCACAGACTCCAAAAAGATTTAAGACGTTGACCATTTACCTTGAATGCATTGCATTTTTGGGGTCGTAGATCTCTATGGCTCCGTGTGGAAACACAGTTTTAACAATGAATGGCCATGTCCATCTTGACTTCAACTTACCGGGAAAGAGATGAAGTCTAGAGTTGTAGAGTAAAACTTTTTGTCCTTGGACAAAAGTTTTTCTCGTGATGAATTATCGTGAAAAACCTTAACTCTATCCTTCGCAATCTTTGCATTCTCGTATGCATCATTCCTCAACTCCTCTAGTTCAGAAATTTGTAATTTCCGAAACTCACCGGCCTTATCTAAATCAAAATTTAGCTGCTTAATTGCCCAAAGGGCCCGGTGCTCTAGCTCGACAGGAAGGTGGCAAGCCTTTCCAAAGACCAGTCTGTAGGGAGACATTCCTAGAATCGTCTTAAAGGCAGTCCTATATGCCCATAGGGCATCCACCAGTTTGGTAGACCAGTCCTTCCTATTCTGATTCACAGTCTTCTCCAAAATGAGCTTGACTTGTCTATTAGAAACTTCTACCTGCCCGCTAGTTTGAGGATGGTAGGGCGTAGACAACTTGTGAGTAATGGCATATTTTCGCATAAGAGCTTCAAAAGTTCTATTGCAAAAATGTGTGCCATTGTCGCTAATGATGGCTCGAGGGATTCCAAAGCGTGAGATGATATTATCTTTCAAGAATTTGACAACAACTTTGTTGTCATTTGTCTTGCAAGGGACAGCTTCTACCCACTTTGACACGTAGTCTACGGCCAACAAGATGTATGGTGCCCAAACGAATTAGGGAAGGGTCCCATAAGGGTCCCAATCAATGCCCCATACATCGAAAAGTTCTACTTCTAGAATGGGATTTAGGGGCATCATATTTCGTTTGGAAATTCTTCCTATCATTTGACATCTTGTGCAAGTTTTGCAATACTCAAATGCGTCTCTAAACACAGTTGGCCAATAAAAGCCACTTTGCAGAATTTTCTCGGCAGTTTTGCGGGGACCAAAATGTCCACCGCAAGCGAACTCATGACAAAAAGCTAGCACGCTTCTAGTCTCCTCGTCGGGGACACATCTCCTAATTATTTGGTCGCTACAATATTTGAAAAGATAAGGATCTTCCCACATGTAATACCGAACTTGAGACAAGAATCGGTATCTATCCTGTTTAGACCAACTAGGTGGTGTTTGGTTTGTGACTAAGTAATTTACTATGTCAGCAAACCATGGCCTTAGAGATGGCTAGAAGTTGCTCATCAGGAAAATTGTCATTGATGGGCAGCTCGTCAGAAGGTGCGTTTGGCACACGAGAGAGATGGTCAGCTATGACATTTTCGACACCTTTTTTATCTCGAATTTCGAGATCGAATTCTTGAAGGAGAAGGATCCAACGAATGAGTCGGGCCTTCGCATCTTTTTTAAGCATAAGGTATCGAAGAGCAGAATGGTCAGTGAAAATCGTGTGGTCTTGGTCCCAAGTAGGTATGGGCGGAATTTTTCCAAAGCGAACACTACTGCCAAGAATTCCTTCTCGGTTGTAGTATAGTTCATTTGGGCGTCATTGAGCGTCCTACTCGAATAATAGATCACGTGCTGCTTGCTGTCCTTACGCTGTCCTAAGACGCACCTATCGCAAAATCTGAGGCATCGCACATGATCTCAAAAGGCTTGGACAAGTCCGGAGGTGAGATGATAGGAGCAGAGATAAGTTCCACTTTCAATTTCTCCCATGCACTATGGCACCTATCATCAAAGATGAAGGACACGTCTTTAGCTAGAAGGTTTGTAAGGGGTCTAGCAATTTTGCTAAAGTCCTTAATGAACCTACGATAAAATCCGGCGTGTCCTAAGAAAGACCGAATGTCCTTCACGCATCGCGGAAGTGGAAGTTTCGCTATGATCTCCACCTTGGCCTTGTCTACCTTAATCCCTTCCCTAGATATCTCGTGACCTAGGACAATCCCATGTTGCACCATGAAGTGACACTTTTCCCAATTGAGGGTCAAGTTCTTTTCGGTGCACCTACTCAGCACTAGCTCCAAGTGATGGAGACACTGGTCAAATGAATTTCCATAGACGGAGAAGTCGTCCATGAAAATTTCTAGGAAACGCTCGACCATATCAGAAAACAAGCTTAACATACAACGTTGGAATGTGGCGGGGGCATTGCATAGGCCGAAAGGCATTCGACAGTAGGCAAATGTCCCAAATGGACACGTGAACGTTGTCTTCTCTTGATCCTCCGGGGCTATAGGAATTTGGTTATACCCTGAATAACCGTCCAAAAAGCAGTAATACTCATGACCTGCTAATCTTTCCAACATTTGGTCAATGAAAGGGAGGGGAAAATGATCTTTTCTAGTGGCTGCGTTCAACTTGCGGTAGTCTATGCATACTCTCACCTTGGTAGGCAATCGTGTTTGCACTAACTCATGCTTGTCGTTCTCTACCACAGTAAAGCTAGACTTCTTAGGTACCACATGCATTGGGCTAACCCATTCGCTATCGGAAATGGAATAAATGATCCCATTATCTAACAGTTTCACTATTTCGGCGTGTACAGACTCCTGCATGAGTGGGTTTAGCCTACGCTGTGGATCCCTCTTCGGTCTAACCCCTTCCTCTAGATGGATACGATGCTGGACTATCGTAGGGCTCAGTCCCTTGATATCTGCCATAGTCCAACCAATGGCTTCCCTATGTCTCCTAAGGGTTGCCAGCAGGTCCTCCTCTTGCCTATTGGTCAAATTAGATGCAACTATGACCGGTAACGTCTCTTGTTCACCTAGGTAGGCGTACTTAAGATGTTTGGGCAAGGCTTTTAACTCCAAGGAAGGAGTTGGCTCGATGGGTGGAGGAGTTAAGCTAGAATCTCCCATCTCTATAGAACTCAGATTTGATTCCCATTCGATCTCATCAAGACTGATATCACTTGTTTCTAACTCTTCCTCTTCCTCTGACTCAAATATGATCTCATCATTATGCTCACTCGTCATGTTCTCAATGGAGTTAACCTCAAAGGTTGGTCGGTCACATCGTAGGGATGCTTACCTAGGTTGAAAACATTGACTTCCTTGGTCATATCCCCAAAAGTCAGTCTCATGGAACCGTTTCTACAATTTATAATTGCATTAGCGGTTGCTAGGAACGGTCTTCCTAAGATAACGGGAGTTTGGGACCTAGGATTAGACACAGGTTGTGTCTCTAAGACAATGAAATCTACTGGGTAAATGAATTCTCCTACCCGTATGAGAACGTCATTGATTTCTCCCTTAGGAACTTGATATAGCGGTCAGCCAACTGAATAGTAACTTGGGTAGGGTTGAGTTCACCTAATCCAAGTTGTTGATACACGGAGAAAGGGAGCAAATTGATGCTGGCTCCTAAATCGAGGAGTGCTTAATTGATTTCGGCTCGACCTATGGTGCAAGAAATGGTGGGGCAAACTGGGTCCTTATACTTGATAGGATCTGGTTGGACAGTAGCTCACTAATGTTAGTGGCTAGAAAAACCTTCTTAGGCACATTAGTCTTCTTTTCTTGGTGCACATGTCCTTAAGGAATTTGGCATAACTAGGGACCTATTGGATTGCATCAAGAAGTGGAATGTTGAGCCTAACTTGATTGAACACCTCTAATAATTTCTCCATATGTGCATTGTTGTTGCTTCTAAGCCTATTTGGAAATGGAGCTATAGGCTGGTGCATCTGACCTGCTGACTTTTCAGCTTCAGTTTCATTGGGGCTGGATGGAGCAGGAGTGAAGCTAGATGGAATGGAAGTGGAGCTAGATGGAATGGATGGCTGAGATAGATCCGATGGCATGGATACTTGATTATCAACTTGTTTTCCCGATCTGAGTGTATGAACCATATGACACTGATTTGGGTCTTGAGCCTCATTGGCTGGCCTAGGATTCCTAGGGTTTGGCAATGGTTGACTCGGTAGGGTGCCCCTCTGTCTCTCTTGTTGGTTCAATTGGATCTCTATCCTAGTTAAACTTGAGCCAGCGTGTCGTGGCTTTTAACTAGAGTGTCCATCTTTCTTTCCAAATTTGAAAGTCTTGTCTCCATTTGTGAATTTTGGAAAGATGGTGGAGGATTTTGACTAGGGAAATTTTGCTGATAGGGCGGATTTTGGAAATTATTGGAGAATTTGGGCCTAGTTTGATCATTGTTGCTTGGGCCCCACGAAAAATTGGGATGATTTCTCCAACCAGGATTGCAGGGGGTGAATAAGGATTGTGGCAGGCCTTGTGAAGGCCGCACTCATATGTTCGGGCAAGCTTTGATGCGCGATGAAGACAGGACATTCCTCGAACACATGGTTCATATCTTGACAATAAGTACAGCCCGCCGAAGATGTTGGGCTGACTTGGTTCACAGAGACTGGCTCTTTAGTTTCAAGAGCCTCTAGTCTACGCATAACAGCAGCTAACTTAGCATCGGTTGCTACGTTGGCCTCAATGGAATGGATACCTCCTTTAGAAGAAGTAGGGTCATTAGTCCTAGATTTTTCAGGAGTAGGGTCCCATTGGATGGATTTTTTCAGCTAATTCCTCAAACAATATCCATCCTTCATCTTCATTCTTTTGCAGAAATCCTCCTTGACACATGGATTCTAACAGTGTTTTAGTAGAATAATCTAATCCATCATAGAGAACTTGGCAAAGTCGCCATTTCTCTATCCCATGGTGAGGACATTGGGCAAGGAGATCCTTAAAACGCTCGAAGTATTTCCAAAAAGGTTCATTGGCTGTTTGCTTAAACTGGAGGATATTCTTCCTAAACAGTGCAGTCTTGTGAACGGGATAAAATTTCTTTAAGAAGGCCTTAATGAAATTATCCCAAGAAGATATTGAACCGCCTCTAGACTGTAGAGCCATTTCTTTGCTAATCCTTTAAAGCAAAGGGGATAAACCTAAGTTTGATAGCATCGTTTCCTAACTTAGGTATATTCATCATGAGACATACTTCTTCAAATTCCCTTATGAAGAAGTATGCATCCTCAGATTCAAGTCCATGAAATTTGGGAAGAGTGTTGATGTATTGTGGCTTGAGTTCAAATGGGTCAACACTTTCAAAAGTGAGCTGGATGCAAGAAGGAAGAGAGGTTCTAATAGGATAGAACCTATCTTGGAGTGACTGTGGTTGTGCCATGTGTGAGTCGGGCTTGAGCTCGGGTGGTGAACTAGTTCTAGTTAGCCTGGATGTAAGTGGGTCTCTCGACCAAGCGGGCATGCACAATCAGCAAACAAGTTCACCCAATCAATCAATAAAGAAAAATAATCAAAAATCTTAATCTAGGGTAAGCCTTGACCTAGAACGACTCCTAACTTTAGACTGTCCTTAGGAGGTCTACTGTCGATGTTAACCACAAGCTAATCGGCCAGGTAGGTGGCAAGACCGGTGGGAGGTTTTCCGTCAGAGACGTTCCTTAATTAAATAACCACCGTTCTTCGGGCTTTCGGCCCTCAATCCCCTGCCTAGACACCGATTTGACAAGAGTTAATTTCGAACAATTTTCCTCTTCGGTCAATCTCCTATTGAGTCCGAGTTAACCTAGGGCCAATGTCTAGTCAAATTTTACTTAAGGTTAGGGTTGTGAGTGTGACGGATATGATTTGTGGGCTAAGGAAGGGTGATGAAATCCCCACCTTATCTTGCTTATGGGTTATGCCCTTAAGATGAATTAGTGTACGTGTAAAGCTGTAGAAAAGTAATCACTCAAGAAAGCAGTAAACAACCAAGAGTGTTTCCTAATCTATATGCTATGCAAACGTACCTTGTCGCCAGCACTCTTCAACAGAATTAAAAAGAATTAAAATAGACACGTGCCCTAAATGCAAGAGTCTAAAAAAATTTTTTTTTATTTTCAACAAATGGGTTAATGTTATTAATTAGCAGTTGCAGAGTGATAACAGAGAAATTTAATCACAGTAGTAAGCAAATTTTGCAATGCAGAGCAACCTGCAGAAAAGCAGGTTAGTAGTTCACTACTACTGCCGCAGATCTGCGGCTTTTGCCGCGTTTCTGCGGCAAATTAGTAGGTCCAGGTGCTCTGCCTTCGAGGGCAGAGGCACTGGATTGCTGTATGTCCTTGCTACTGCTCTGTTTTTGTTTCCTGTTCTCTGTACCTGCAACAGAAAGAATAAAGAATGATTAGAACGAGGAAATCGTGCCGTTCCTTCCCCGGCAACGGCGGCAAAATTTGATTGAGAATTTTTAAAGAATAGAAATAGAGTTCAAATTTCTTAGTCTCAATGCGAATCCGCTATAGCAAGGGCTCAAGCGGGTCGTGATCCTCAGGGAAGGATGCGATGAAAGCTTTTCGACTCGATTCCTCTGTATGCTTCAAGTAAGAAAAGAGAGATTAGATTTGAGATAAAAAGATGATATTAAAGACTTGGTTTTGCTGATCTTCTACCACAACCCTATTGCAAGTTAAGGAGCTAGATCTTCATCTTAAGATGTAGGTGATTCACCCTAGGTCATTACAAATAATTCAAGCAAGAAAAAATCAATACTAGACTCTAGCTAAGTTACATTATTTAAAAGCCAAACTATGGTTCATCCTAACATCTAGGTACAGCCTAATAAAAGACGAATCTCAAATTTATGCTGTCCTAGTTCTTAAGTTTGAAGTCATGAGAAGTCTTTTTAATATACAACCTATATTAGGAATTCTAGGTATTTGTTTAATCTTCTAGAAAAGTTGTTTTTTTAAACCTAGGGTTTCTATAGATGTTCATTAATCAGATCTAGGCTTAACTGCTCTAGGGTTGCTTCAAGAATCTCAGCAAACCACTAGAGAGAATTAGTTCTTCATTATTTTTTTTTCTTTTCAAATTATTTATATTTTTTATTTTAATGAGAAAGAGTGCAAGGAAATAAAGAAAAAGAAAACCAGAAGAGATCACAGATTAAAACAACAATCAGCGAGATCACAAAATAAAATAAAATTGCAGAAATTAAATGAGAACAAAAGAGTGACCTTTATTTCAGATGAATCTCCAGTTACAAAATCTTCTCCTTCTCCACAACGTACATGAATGGAAAATACAATCGTGCAGAAATTTAGAGAAAATAGCTAAAAGAAAACCCTAATACGTCTCTGGATGCCCTTTCTGCTGCGCCTGCAGGGATATTTATAGTGCAGAAGAAGATAGAGTCCGGATGAAGTTGTAGACGAAATCTGGTAGTCAGACTCATCCAGAATGCCGCGGAATTGCGGCTTTTGCCGCGTTTTCGCGGCTTTTCTGGGGAGTCTGGCCACGCGCTTTGGCGCGTGGCTTCTTCTGGTCCCTCCGTCTTGGCGTATACTTCTGGAAGTTGTATCCTGGCCTTTTAATCTGGATTTTCGAGATAACTTAGTAATCAAGTTACCCTTAATCCAGATTTCTTCAAATTTTCTTTCCACGAATTTCCTTCTTATCTTGGGTTTTTATCCTCATCCTGCAGGTGTTTAGGGTTGGATAGAAGTCTATCCTTCCCTTATCTCTGATATTTGCAACTTTTAGCCCTTGTATTTGCATTTTGACTTCTTGTAATTGCGCTTTTTCACCTGGGCTTCAAACATGGGCTTGGATCTGGGCTTTTGGGCTCTTTAAGCTTTATTTCTTATTAAAATAATAATTCGAGGCCTGCACACATTAAATAACGAAATATTAATAAATGTGCATTATAATATGAATAAATGTGCAAATGTGATGGTATATATGATGACAATTATGCATTTTCACTACCTATCACTTGATGATATAATGCGAACAGGGACTGAGCTCGATCTTATGACCTATGCGTTGAACGCCTCCAAAGTAAGGTTGAACATGCAAGGGTTCCAGGGTAAGTCATCAACCAAACTAGGTGAGTACTTCTTTCATCTTCTTTCTTTTCTTTTATTTCTGTAAATTAAATCACCAACACCTTATCTTCCAACTCTTTCTTTCCTAACTCATTTGTACATAGTCGCTTTCATCATTTTCTGATTCTCTCCACTTTCTCATTTTACCGTTTTCTTTCTAACTTTAACATAATTCATTTTCATTTTCATTTCTTTAAACAAGGAACTTTGTTTGTCTTCATAAAGATTTCAATAAAGAACCTTGAACGCTTCCATCGCAAAACCCTCCTTGTGGATCACGACCCGCATAGCCACTTGCTATAGCGGTAAGAATTGAGCACTTGCACATCTTTATTCTTAGATCTAAAATTCTGTATTTTTTGTGCAGGTTTTGCCTCAGTCAGGAAGGTGAATCCCAATGGACTCTCTGAAGAGTGAAAAATATTTAAAATTTTGGTCATAGATTAGAGGTATGGTTATATTGAGTCAAATACATCCAATCCGGCCTATTTGGTTGGTTCATATTCTACAAAGCCGGGTTAGAGTTATCTGAGTCGAATAAGGCCAGGGTGAAATATGGATTCATGCTAGGATTTGAAAAAATTATGGAAATCCATTTCGCCGACAAACACAAACAAAAAGAAAAAACAAACAAACAAACAAAAAAATCAAAACAAGCCTATACTAGAATTGACCTAGACCTTAATGATTCCTAACTGGTCGACTGTCTAGGAGAGGGCTATTGCAGTATCTGACCTTGAGCTAATCATCCAAATAGGGGCAAAATTCAGTAGAAGATATTAATGCAAAAGCAACGAGCCTTAATTACGCCAAATGACTGAATCTTTGAGGCTTAACCTCTTAATCCCTAATCCTTAGACATCAATTTGGCAAGAGTCTGGTACTAACAAGTTCCTCCCAAGGTCAATTTCTCAATGAGTCTGAGGTGCGACTAGGGGCCAACGTCTATCAAGTTTCATTTAGCTTGAGTTGTGTGAGTGTGGAGGTGATTTTTGGGCGAAAGGAGAGTAATGACTTCCCCACTTTACCTTGTATCGGGTTATGCCATTAAGTTCGATTCGTACAATTGTGCAATATAGAAAAGAATAAACACACAAAGTGAGTAAATCACCCACGTGTTTTTCCTAACTATATGCAATGTAATATGTACACCTTAGTCCAGCTCACAACAACAGAACAAAATATAGTATATTGGAATGAAATTGACATGTGTCTAGATGCAAATGTCTAAACTATTTTAATACATCCATTTACTGTTTTTGTTGTTTATTATTATAGCTTGTAAACAAAGCAGAAATCTAACAGCAGAATTCACAAATATATGCAAATACAGAGAACCCTGCAAAATATAGAGATTGGGGTCCCCTAAACTGCAGCGTTTCCGCGGCTATTAGGGCCTGGCCGCGGCAATTCTGTAGAAGCAGACTCTTGCTTTCTAGAGCAGGGAGTTACAGGGGAGTATGGCTTTTGTAGTTCTTATTTTCTGTAAATTTTGACAAGTACACAGAAATAGAGAAGAAAAGTTAACAAAAATGTGAACTAAACCATTTTCATCCCGGTAAAGGCGCCATTTTGTTGATCGATGGGAAGCGTGCACAAAAATGTGTATTTTGTAAATTCGTGAAAATATGTGTGCTTTGGCTTCCTCGATGCTTCCATTATAGCATGATGGCTAAACGAATGAATCCACAGGGACGGGAGATGATAGAAGCATTAACAATATATTTACGTTAGTGTTAACGAGTTTTTCAATGTTTGAAAGAATCAAAAGAGTAAACAAAACAAAATAAGAAGTGGTAAAAGGAGAAGGCGATGAAAACATGAAAGAAATGATAAATAAGTTGTTGTTTGGAAAATGGTTTTAAAATAAAGTAAAAAGAGGTAGAAAAGCCCATGGTTATTAACTACTAAGTACTCCACTAACCATGCTAACCTCTTAGTGATAGGTGCCTCACATGCATCCTGGCCATCACTAATTTTTGGCTTCAAGAGATGTTACAAAGCATGATCCATTAAAATTGTTCTCCACATCCAAACCACATTAAAAAGGTGCAAGTTACTATTAATCTATCAAAACTGGTTAGAGACAAGCATGAAATAAAAGAAACATTGCAAGTTAGTTTATTAGTGAGTTGGGAGTTAGAACCCATCATCATGAGCCATCAATGGCTCTTACAAGAGCAAAGCCTTTTAGATGCTATTAGATTCACGTGAATTATCAAGTAAGTAGTTAGATGTTAGTGGTTAGTAGTTAGATTGCCATGAGAGAAAACTAACTAAGCATCAAGTAAAAGTTAAAAGAGAAACAATAGAAAGAATTGAGAAAGCTTTTCATAGACTGTCACACTCTATTATAAGAACTCTTACTCTCTCCTCTGAATCAATCTCCGCCTTAATGCAAGATCTAAAAGAGCAAAAATACAAAGAAAAGAAGAAGAAAATCATAAACTGCACTATTGGAGAGAAACCCTAGCCTACTGTCCTCTCTCCCGTATTCAGGCTCATCAATGCAATATTTATAGACAAAAGGACCATCTGGAAGAAGAGGAGATGATGCCACACAAAATCTAGGGAGTGACTCCATGGAATTGTTGCTGATCCACGACAAATGCCACATTTTCGTGGCAATACCAGGGAGTTACTCCCTGATATTTTGCCAACCAGTTCGTCTTGCTTTTAGGAGCTTCTGTATATGTTGGATTGGGTATTTTGGACTCATATTTCTCCAGATTCATCCTTTAATTTAGGATTCAATGTATCTTCTAGAAGCTCTCTTGACTTGGTATTCAAGAAATATTAATTAATTACCCGAAAATGAATTTATGTAGGCTCTTATTACAACTTTGCCCCTATACTCTTGATTTCTGCATAGGAGACCAAAACACGAGTTATTAAGCAATATTTTATTAAAATTGAGCAGCATACATGAAAAAGCAGAATTGTAGACTAATCAATCGGTACAAAACTTCCTGCCCATGAGAAGACTCAATTCCAGAAGTTTTTTTCCGAGAACCTAGATGTGTTCGTATGGTCCCCCACAGATATGTCCATAGTTGACCCATTTATCATCTGCCATAAGTTATCTATCTGCTTCGAGGCGAAACAAGTATAGGGAAACCATAAAAGATGAATGTGGAGCGTCTCTAGGCACTCAATGATGAAGTTAAATGATTGCTTGCGGTTAGTTTCATCTGAGAAACTCTTACCCAGAATCCCTTGCCAACCCGGTTCTGATAAGAAGAATGGGAAGAGGAGAGTCTCCATCGACTTAACGGACCTCACACAAAGCATGTCGCAAAGATAGTTTCCCGCTACCCAGCATAGACTAGATGGTTGATGCAACATTGGGTTATGAACTCCTCGACTTCATGGATGCCTACTCCAGGTACAATCAGATCAAGATGCATCTACCAAAAAAGGATAAGATGGCCTTCACCACTAGCCACGCCATCTACTGCTACAAAGTAATGCTTATCGGGTTGAAGAACATTGGAGTCACTTTCCAATGAATGGTCAATGAAATCTTCAAGGAGTTGATCGGGCACAAGGTATATGTCGATGACATGCTCGTAAAGAGTCTCGAGCACTTAAACCATATATAGCATTTAGAGAAGTATACCCTCTCCTCCAAAAATACAACGTGAAGTTCAACCCTAAAAACTGCACCTTTAGAGTAGCTTCCGGCAAGTTCCTCGAGTATCTGATCACTCAGCGGAGAATGAAGCTTACCTGGACCATTTATCCGCAATACTGGAGACGAAACCCCTTACTTTATGTTTTGGAAGTCCAAACCCTTAATAGATGTCTCGCTGCCCTCAACTGACAAATGCAAGCGCTTCTTCTAGGCCATCAAGAAGAATGGAACTGACATACATTGAGTCGAGCAGTGTGAAGTAGCATTCAGAGTCTGAAGGCTTATTTAGCATCTCCGCCACTCCTACTCCTATACAAACCTCTTCCTGATGAAATACTGTTTGTTTATCTTGCAGTCTCTGATACTACCATAAGCATTGTTTTGGTTCGAGAGGATGAATCGTTCAAAGTCCAGTCTCTTACGTCAGCAAGTCCTTGATCGACACCCAAACGAGGTAACGAGGATTGAAAAACTATTTTTGATTTCTTCATTACTATGAGAAAGTTGAAACATTACTTTCAATCTTTCCCTATCATCATGCTAACAAAATACCTTCTGAGAACCATAGTGGAGAATCCTGAGGCCACAAGAAGAATAGCAGAGTGGATCACGATGATCGGACCCCTCAGAGTCACCTTCGAGCTGAGAACAGCAAGGGGCAAGTCTTGGCGGATTTCATTGCCGAATTCACACCAGGACCTCCACCGCAAAGCAATCTCTTGAAAGGATGGATCCTAAATGTGGACGGAGCATCAAATGTCAGGGTGCCGGAATATGGATATTTCTCACCACCTCAGAGGAATTTATAATCGAGCAATCCTACACTCTTAGATTCCGTGCCACCAATAATGAGGCTGAGTACAAAGCAGTCATCGCAAGTCTCAAGATGGTAGCTATAATTGGGATCATGAAGCCTGAGGTTTGTTGCGACTTGCTACTCAAAGTAAGCAAGTCAACAAAGAATACATAACTCAAGACGATTCTAAAGATTGTTACCACTTGCAGATCCAAATTTTCCCATTGCAACTTCATTCTAGTCTCAGAATTTGAAAACAGCCACGATGACTCTCTAACATTGGTAGTATGAGCTATAGACTTCCAATTCCGATGTGAGATCCCCATTGGGTACATCCCGAAGCCAAGTGTCGGCAAGTCCGATGAAGAAGTGCTGCATCTAGATACTTCCCCGGGGTAGAGGGATCCTATCATATCCTATCTCAAAAATGGGACACTCCCCGATGACAAGGCTAAAGCTCAAAATTTGCAACATCTCGCCACCAGATACATACTCCTTAGAGACCTCATGTATAAGAAGTCTGATTTCAAACCGCATTCTGACCCAGACTTGAGATGACTCGGTCCGGAGGAAGCCATAAGTGTAATGCAGGGATCCATGATGGTGACTGTGGGAACCATGCAGGAGGCCAGTCTCTCACTCACAAAGTCATTAATCAGGAGAACTATTGGCCCGAGATGTTCAATGATGCAAAGAATATGTGAAATAATATTCACAATGTCAGAGGTTCGCTCCTTCATATAGACCAAGCGCGGACCTCCACACTCTGTAGAATCACTGGCCCTTCATGTAGTAGGGGCTAGATGTTGTGGCCCCTCTTCCCCGAGTGCTATCCCCATTCAAATTCCTACCAGTGGCCACAGACTACTTCACCAAGTGGGTGGAAGGGTGCCACTCTCCGATGTCATGGGATAACAGATAGTCAAATTCCTCTAGCAAATCATCGTATGTCGCTTGGGGCTCCCTGATACCATTATCTCCGACAATGGGACAAACTTCACTAGCAAGCAGGTGGTGAGCCTCTATGCCAAATACAAGATCACCCATCTATTCTCCATCCCTACTTCCACAAATAAACGACCAGGCCAAGATCAACAATCGCACCATCCTCGATAGTCTGTGCAAGAGCCTCTACAAAGCAAAAGGCAAGTAGGTGAAGAGACTCCTTAGAGTGCTATGGGCATACCAGACCATCAAGCGCGTCCCGACGGGTAAGACTCTATTCTTATTAGCTTATGGGACGGAGGTCATCATTCCAATCGATGTTTACATGCCAACACTCTGAGCAGAAGAAGTCAATTAGGACCAGAATGTCACTCAACTTCACCTTGAGATCAGTCAGAGAAAAGGCGATGGTAAGCTCAAATTTACATTACCACCTATCAACAACAAATCAAGGCCGCTTATCACAAGAAATTGAAGGCTCGCGAATTTTCAGTTGGTAATCTAGTTTTAAAGCACGTCATCCAGAGCACCAAGGAGAAAAATGCGAGGATGCTCGGTCCAAACTAGGAATGACCATACACAGTGGTCACTAGAGGTGGCAACAATTCGTACACCTAGTCGACTAAGACAGGAAGACGCTTGGGAAGAAATAAAACTCTTTTCATTTGAAGCGATACTATATATGATCCTATTACATTCAATGAAAAAGTTCACAATTATCCATCATCTCTTTCCTTATAATCTCAAAAATGCATCAAAAATCCTATATCGAGTCCTCACCCTGACGGCTCAGACCTATACGGAGCCACTCTTGAATGATGGAAACGCTCCTGATGGTTGTTTAAAAATCTATATCGGGTCCTCACCCTGATGGCTCGACCCATACGAAGTCACTCCTGAATGACAGAAGTGCTCATAATGGTCACTATACATTATATATTGGGTCCTTACCCTGACAGCTCAGGCTTATACTGAGTCACTCCTAAATGACGAAAGAGTTCCTGATGGTCGCTCTTACACCCTATATTGGGTCCTTACCCTGACGGGTCAGACCTATACGGAGTCAATCCTGAATGACAATAGAGCTCCTGATGATCAATCTGATAGCCTATATCGGGTCCTCACCCTGACGGCTAGACCTACATGGAGGCTAACCTAAAAGACAAAAGTGCCATGATGGCCACTCTGACAGCTTATATTTAGTCCTCACCCTGATAGCTAGACCTACATGGAGGCTCTCTTGAAAGACAAAAGCGCTCCTAACAGTCACACCAATAGCCTATATTGGATCCTCACCCTGATGCTAGACCTACATGGAGGCTCTCCTGAAAGACAAAAGTGCTCCTAGCAGTCACTCCCACAGCCTTTGTCAGGTCCTCACCCTGATGGCTTGACCTCACGGAGGCTCTCCTGAAGGACAAAAATACTCCTGACGATCACTCAAATAGCCTATATCGGGTCCTCACCTTGAGGACTAAACCTATATGGAGGCTCTCCTGATAGACGAAAGTACTTTTGACGATCACTCAAACAGTATATATCGGGTCCTCACTCTGACGGTTGAACCTACTTGGAGGCTCTCCTGAAAGATAAAAGCGCTCCTGACGGTCACTTCAATAGTCTATATTGAGTCCTCCCCCTGACGGCTAAGGCTTACACAGAGGCTCTCTTGAAAATGAAAGCACTCTTGATAATCACTTATACAGCCTATATCAGATCCGCCGCTGATAGCGAGACCTGCACGAAGACTCTCCTGAAAGATGGAAGTGTTTTTACGGTCACTCAAATAGCCTATATTGGGTTCTGACCCTGATGGATAGACCTACACTGAGGCTCTCTTGAAAGATGAAAGTACTCCTAACGGTCACTCTGACAACCTATATCGGTTCTCTCCCTGACAGCTAACTCCTACAACTTATATCGGACTCTCAACCTGACAACTAAAAGGCGGTGGAGACATTAAAATGAATCACTCAGGAGCAAACTTTGATGACTGTTAATTTCGCTTCCTAACTCTTACTCCTTTGGGTCGAGCACAATCAAACAAATGCAACAAGCCATACAAGCACACAGAAAAAGTAAGACTCAAAATTAAAGGTCATAATGTGTTTATTACAAATACATTGTTACAAAAGTATAAGTGCCAACAAGTTGGATACTATCTTCACTTATCACTCGGCCCCAATACGGTGCGGCTTGAAAATCGATGCCTACTCAACTTGAAGGGCAGATCTTGATCCTATTGGAAAGATTCGCAATAGCGATCATTCAATTGCATCACTTTCGCTTGCAGATCTACAACCTCATGCACGCGACGTTATAAGCTCTGTTCCAATTGCTGAACCTTCCCTCTGAGGTCGAGCTTTTCTTCAACCCTCGATCGGAGCAAATCGATCATCGATTACCTCTCAAGAATGATATTATGCAAACCTGAGGCATCCTCCATCACCTTCTTTAGCACCTCTAACTTTTCTACAAGGGCCTCAGAGAGTTTGAGTTTTTCTTTCCTCAGTTCCTTCAGAGCCTCAGATAACTTGAGCTTCCCCTTTTTCAGCTCCTTCGGCTGTCGGGCCTACTTTGACCACTTATTAATCCATTTGAATGACTGATCTTAGAGGTTGCTCATCTTATATCGATGAAAATTCATCTCGCACTTGTAACAACCTGAAATTTGCATATACCAGCTGTGTCAATTTGACTGCAGTCTGGGCAGTAAATTTAAAGTCGTTATAATATGATACATAACTTAAGAAGTTCAAACATGAAATATGACATGAAACAAATCATATAATTCAAATATGAAAAACATTAAGGGAAAACTACTATACAGAAAGAGTAGAAACCCGATGTATTGGAGAAGGGTATATGTCTACATGAGGAGCCTCGCCATACAGGAAACTAAGTCCAAATCTAAAACATATACAATACTACTCAGGCTCTCGGCCTCAAAGTAGAGTACAACATATACAATACCAAGATGAGAACGGTATACAAAAAGAGAGACTTTTTATAAAGTACTCAATCTACCTATCAACAGAATAGACGACTACAACGTCTTCGTCACTCGGCGTCTCTACGGACGACCCCGCGAACAGCCTAAAAAAATAAATCAACTGGCGTTAGATGCCAACAAGTCTATCCTCAAATTGTTACCTTTCGATCATGATACTGAGGCTAACTTAGTATTAGATCAAGAAGGTAACTAAAAGTGGTCCACATATAACATGGAATCATATAATATGAAAGGAACGCATGATGAAGGAACGCATGGTAAAGCAATAATAATAATATAGATATGTATGACACGGGACTTGATACCAGGCTAAATCTCAAAATAATGCCAAGGTATATAATCTCAATCAATCACCATATGCGTAACATCATAAATTATCATATAGACAAATATTTGAATAACCCTTCAACTAATCATTTAAACATTCATTTGTGTTCTCCCCTACTATGAAGATAATCATTCGTGTTCGCCCCCACTTATGAATAGAATCATTCGTGTCCTCTCCCACCTGTGAATGAAATCATCCGCGTTCAACCCCCACCTATGAGTATCAATATTCATGTTCTCCCCCTCCTATAAAGTCTCATTCACGTTCTCTCTCACCTATGAATGTTTGTAACACAATCACGTATCTCATTCGTGTCTTCCTCACAATCACGAATGAAATACAATACAAATACACATAAATACTGAGATACACCATCTCATACAAATCACGACATATCAGCCATCATATATATGAAATATGAATTTAATTTACCCATCACACCAAGCATGGTATCATTATTCAATTAATCATAATAAATAGATCTCCATGATTCTAAAATATATAATTCCAACACATTATTCATGTATATGTAGTCTATCAAACACATGGTGAACGTGTATAAATCTCGATTAAAACTAAGCATACTTTCAATAAAAAGATTTCATCCTTTAATTTATCTCTTCTGTAGATCTTATAAAAATCACATTTTTATGAATCTAAACCACTCCATGTTCATATGAGTATGAGCTACTAGTTATAGCATGCATATAGACTTAACTTGGCCCCATCTAAGCATGAACATCAAATACAACTCATGAATATATTCCTTGTGTAAATCCTAGACATCACGATCATGAAAAGACGCAATCAAAGGAGGAAGACTTGCTTTGCTGATCAAGAGGAAGTGGTTTTGATGAAGCACTCTGAAAAGAAATTCATTCCTAGCATAGCGTCCTATCCAAAAGATATCCAAGATCTTCACCTTTGAAATCTCCTTCAAAATCTCACTTTTTCCTTCTAGCTATTCTCTCTCTTTATTTCTTGGGTTATTTGTTGAGCTCTTGAGGGAAAAGGGGGGTGGAGATTAAAAGTGAATTGATCGGAAAATATCCCCAAACAAATATATATAGGGTAGCCAAGCAAAGAGTTTGGTCCAATCAAAACACAGCGCTCTACTGAAGGATGACCACATAAAAAACTCAATTTGCAGCCATATTTGCGACATAGTACCAAAAAAGAAATGCTTAAACTATTTCATTCAAACAAGTGTTGGGCATCCTGATATAGAACTTTAAATTCACAAATTTCTACATATACTAATTAGTATGATTTACAAAGAAACATTTACACATCTGATTATTTCTTTAAATTAACCTAAAGTCCAAAGTAAAACACTGTCACATTCAAGCAATTCATTCTGATCACTTTGAGAACAGGATAATATAACATCAAAGAAAAAAAAAAAAAAAACCAGAGTGGGAAATTAGTACAAATTAATCTGGAGCAGGTGCGAAAACCACTTTGTATAAATATGACATGGGAAAAAATTCATAGATGCAAACAAAGAAATCAGTGATGACATATATGAAGAAAACAAAACACACCTTAATTTTTATTTAGTGACCTCAATAAACTTTATTTCCATCCTATATCTAATATTTCTAACCATCTATTGAACATGCAAAGGTAATAACAAAAATGACAAAATTACAAGAGGTGAAAAATATCAAATAAATTTGACAGCGTCCACTATAAAATTATTACATTGTCAACCATTTAAGTGAGCCTTGACCGGTTCAGTAGACAAATATGTGTACTGCCTAATAGGGAGTTATACAGCTCACTCGGAATATTTACAAAGGAATAACAATTGGAGTAAAAATATCATTGTAAATCGTAGCCAAGAAAAAATATGCTTGCAAAGTTGAGAGCCATTTTTAATGTGGACAGAGTTGAACGTTGCAGAGTCAGAAAGGCCAAATTAGGCTTCTTATCTTCCTGGAAAAAAAAAACATTTCATTCAGCAAAATTTTCAAATAGAATCATTGAACCATCATTGACACATTTTAAAATCAAACTGAAAAATATATGAATTGCATCTCTTAAATAATGTGATGAGATACTATGAATTTAAGAATAATCTTAGATTAGTAAAAATATCACGTTTTGTGCCTGAGTTGAGTTGCAACTACTAATACTTGACTCCAAAATTATTCTAATATAAATAGGAAGCTGGTATACCAAGTAAAGCCTTTTTTAAACTATGAAATAATATCATACTATAACGCTCCGTCCCGGCAGGTATGGGGACCTTACTGTGACGTACATACGTAGGGTGAAAATACTCTCACATATGTACGCTAAGCATCAGTACATGCAAGAATCAGAGAACAAAAGGACACTTATAATATACAATCCAACAAAAATGAGTACAAATCCACAGTTATCATAGAGTGTGATCCAATATTACTTGAATATTACATCATCAGGATGCACAAAAGTATAATTTACAATGTATGATTAATACAAAGGATTGTTCACGAGCTACAAAAGAAAATCCCAAAAACCAGTCAAGAGAGAGCAGGAAGGGAAGGAGCTACAACTGATCTGTTTGCTTCGCAAGGAAAGCCTAATCTTTTATGGATGGGTCGACTATGCTTCCGTTGTGCACTCTGGGATTTAGACATGTAAGTCTAAGGCTTGTTAGAAAGCAACCTAACGAGTACGTAAAATGAAACCAAGTGGCGTACACCGGCAAGCACACGTATACAGGATCATAGTGATGTGGCTCAATCATGCAAATATAAACCAGTAAATAAAAAAATTAGTCTAGTAGCACAAACATGATATCACACAAGGGGCGACTAATGTACTTTAATTATATGCTAATAATACTAATTAGTATCATTTATTATTTTAATCACTTCCTTTCAGTGTCCCATTGTAACACCCTGTTCCCGGAATACGTACTTAGACACGTATCAAATTTTTTGATTATACTTTTTGATTTACTTACCGTATTTGTTTTTTTTTATGATTAATTATATGATTATCTTGGATTGGTTTCGGATTCGTGGACTCAGAGTGAGCTCTAATCTGAACCAGGGAACCGATCCTAGTGTATTACTCGATTTAAGCCTTTTGATAGTCAGATTTAACCGATTTTACTTTCAAACACTGTTTTCCAATATTTTAGAATTTTCATGATTTTCTAGATTTTTTTCTGAATTATTTTATAAAAACCCTAAAGTCGGGATTAATCGGTACCGCTAGTTTATTCCTAAATTTTTTTAATTTACAAATGGAGTCAAATTTTGAGAAACTGCTTTCACATATTTTCTTAGAATAATATTTAGTATTTTAATACATTTTTCAAAGATTTTCAGAGTTTAACAGATTTCGACCAGATTTTTTTTCGACCGGTATCGGCAATCGATTTCAAGATTTTTAATTTGAAAATTGTAAAGAATTTCTTGAAATGGATTTCACCGTGATTCTTAAAATAATATTCTTGATTTTTGAGGATTTTTGGAGATCGTTCTGAGATACTTGATTTCGGACGATTCCAGTATTTTTCAAAAGTTTTCCACATCTGCGACCGAACCCGGATATTTTACCATTCCAATTATTTTCCCATTTTCTTTCAATTGTTTTTCTTCTTTTTTTCTTTTTTTCTTTTTTATTTTTCCTTCCTTCCTTTTCCTTCCACCATATTCTAAAACCTTCTCCATTCTTCTATTACATTCTACACCCTTCCACTAAAATATCTTCTCCAAAATATCTCAAACCACTCAACACACCCTTCCCATCACCATGGCCAGCCATAAGTCCCTCTTCCATCACCATTACACAAAAAAAAACCTTAACCTAATCCCTTTCCTTTCTCCTTTAACTGCAATCCTTCTCCTTTCCTTTTCATTTCTCCATCAAACCCCCATCACCACCCACTCCTTCATCTCTACCACAACCACAACTTCTACATCTCCCTACTATCATCTTCTTCCTCCTCTATCTCTAGTTATTTCACCATAAACTCAAAACTCCACCAAACTTTCACCATCTTTTTTACCTTCTTCAATACAACCATCACCCACAAATTCCTCCACAAAAACACCTCCACTTCTCCACCACCTAGGCTGGCCACCACCCCAAGATATAGGCTTGCCATCTCCTCTCTGACAACATCTCTGATAACCATTTCGGCGAATATTTCGGCAACAACACCACCATCTTCTTCAATATCAACTCCATCACCATTTCAACATCTCCATCACCACCACCTCTTCTATTTCTCTCTCCACCACCACCATCTTCACTCTTATCACCACAAAACCACCCCCATGACCACTACTTCAACCTTCAACATCATCATTATCATCTCCATCATCTTTTTTTTTTTCTCCTTCAAAATCCAACTCCATTACCTTCACCATCACCACCACCAACACCATCACCATTCCCTTCTCCTCTCCATCCTCCTCCTTGGGCCGGCCACCCCTCTTGGCCTCCCCAAGTGGTGGCGCACCACCCTAGGGTCAGCGGCCACCAAGAGAGGCCAAGCCCTCGTTCACTCCTCACTTTGGTGTTTCTCCGCTATAGAGTTCATGCGCGTAGCTTTCCAGAGTTCCCAGTATTCTTTATCGTGTTTGTATTTAGGCGAGTGTCCTCGCCTTGATTTGGGTATCCCGCTTTGACGGGTGTATTGTACTTGTATCTGTATTTTCATGAATTCGTGTGGGTTATAATCGTGGACATGTCATAGCTTTTACTAGATCGATGTACTGTAATACTTGTAATAGTGAAGATAACACTATGTTTATGCCTATGTAACACTAACATCTTCTACAGGTACTAACAACCTTCGGGCTTAAAGTCCCCTAGTTTCCTAGCTTCGTCGAGGCATAACTAAGCTGTGTGGCTAGAAGCCAAGCTTAATTGTGTAGCCTCGTCAGGCGCGGCTTATTATATTTCCGCTTTGCTTGAACTCCCTGGGTTTACCAACTTATTATATTTCCGCTTTGCTTGAACTCCCTGGGTTTTACCAACTATACCATGTGACTGTGAGCCGAGCTTAATTATGTAACCTCTTCAGGCACGGTTTAGTAACATCCCCGTGTTTCTCAGCCACTGGGCTTAACTTCTCGGAGGTTTATTAAAGTCCTCTGGACTTTTTGTATGCTATGCCTAGTAGGCAGACCTAACGTCAGCACTTTATCGAACTCTGCTCGAGTATAGTTACTCCGTAAGCGTGGCTTCATCGTGAGCGGTAGGGTGGCATTTCATGTGCATGCTGCGACACGTGCCTTTAGTTATGCTGCGAGCGAAAACCATGCTGAGAATGATAGCATTTAGTGTTGTACAATAGCTTCGCTCCAGTCCACTTAGCTTCGCTTGGATGATCACTTGCTTGCTTTCTTGCTTGTCGATTCTCTTGCCTGCTAGTCATATATGCATTTGTGTTATTGGTTCTAACATCTTCTTTAGGTACATACTCAACCTCCGGGCTTAACCTCTCTGAGGTTTACTAATAGCTAGTTTTGCTTTAACATCGCCTGATAGGCATATTTTAGCGCCCAATGCTTTATCACTAGACTCGCCTAGGCGAGATGCTACCAGATTTTCTACTCGCATCTTAAGCCGAGTCGTCCCGGTAACTCCGCCAAGCACTTTAGTGACTAAACACTGTTTGCTATCGGTGCCTCTAGCTTACTCAGCTCTGCTTGATTATGCTCAGTTATTACTCTATCACTTGCCATGTACATGCTTAATATGTTAACATTTGACATGCTCTTACTTGATACTTGTCATCTACATGCTATCACCTGCCACATGCCTAATCACTTGTCATCTTCATATTGACACCTGATACCTATCATGTTTAACTCTTGACTCATGATTATCACATTATGGGAATGTAGTACCTGATCTCTTGTTATGTACTCCTGGTATGCAAGTACTCCTTTTATGCAAGTACTCCTATCATACATGTACTCTTGTTATGCCTTTTACTCTTAAACCTGTTATGGTCCTGCTCATTCCCGTAATCTGATAATGCTTAATAATCTATAAATAGGGCAACTTACAGTGGGAATGGGGGGAACTGATGAATATCGGTATGATGCCTTACATAAGTGATAGAATACTAAATGACGATTCATGTTAGGGTGCTTTAAGCACCCAAAAGATGCATGTTTGGGTGATTTTAGGCACCCGGAGGCTGTGTCCCAGGCGGACGGGAACCACTCTAAATATGAACCATCAGTTCTTCATCAGCTTCCAAAAACCAACCTCAACTTACTTATATATGGATGCAAGTGTGTTGAGATGTACACCAGGGCACATACCTAGATATATGGGTCGAACGAGTAATAATAATAAGATGCCAAGATATATCTTGTTGTGTTGATTTCAAACTGGGTTATACCACTAGTTTTGCCACAATTGCTTTCATCGAGTTTTACTTCAGATTTTTGATTTTATTAATCATTATTATGTTTCTAGTGTACCACCTGTGTACTACTCCTCTAGTCTCCTACTTGATATTGCTCATGTTCGATTGTACTTATCGTCTTGACTTGATCACTCCTCATTTTCTACTGATTCCTAGTTACCACTCATTACTTGATGTCTCATTCATGTATGGCATGTCTATGCTCACAACACAGTTTTCAATGCATGTTTATGATTCAGATTTATCGATACACGTGGGCTTGTCTTTGCACGCCATTGGCATTCATCACACCACTCGTTGGAGTTCTGACTTCTCTAGATCCTTATGTCTAGATCCTTAAGCTTGGAGCTTGTGGTTTTACCGGTTGTTGATTAAAGATGCGCAGCGGAAGCGTGGATCATCGACAGACCATCTGAGGCCTATCCTTCCAGGCGCGCTGCTCATCTCTCAAATTTTCCTTCTGTAACTCGTAAGCACCCTTTGTATTGTTCATAATTGTATATCTCTTTGTATTCTCAAATTTGCGCCTATCAGCGATGTAATATTCTTATAATATTGTGTCACATTTGGTGATAACTTTATAATTATACTCATATCTTGGAATGTATAATACATCACGTATTTTCATACTCTGCTTCTTACATGTACTGATGTTTAGCGTATATATATGAGGGTATTTCTGACCTGCATATATACGTCACAGTAATGCTTTCGTATTCATGGGATTAGGGTATTACAGGATGGTACCAGAGCCTAGGATCTCGCATCCTCAATACGTCCAGATGGCAAATTAATGGTAAAGAAATTTACAACTGGAATATATGGGTTCTGGTTATATAATCCAACTAAAAGTGCAGAGTTATCTTTTCTTCGGTTATCATCCTTCCTTTGATTCCTAATCCCTTCCATCTTCCACTGTTTTAGTTTTCCGTAACCTTTATACCAACTTAAGATATAGATAGACTGGAGGTGTAGCGGCAGAGTACTGAATGAAGCTATTATACTATCTCTTCGACCAACTCTATAAGGATCGGGTATTCTCAGAATCGTTCTACAGTCAGACTGTTATCCATAGTCACTATTCAGGATTCTCTACTGGTATTCTATATCTTGGTTATATCTTTCTGAGTGATTGATGCCCGGTATTTGGAATTCTTAATTATCAGTCTTCTTTATTATGCTCAAAATTATCAGGGTTTTCTTTATCTTCGATATTTTGGCTTATTCTTAGAGTAATATTAAGTATTTTGCATAGCGGGAATTCTATTACAGACTCTTCATCAAGTATAGCTTCATACCTCTCAGATAGAGAAGTGATATCAGATCAGTATTATATGGCATTGTCTGAAGATTTATACAAAAGGAAGTGCAGAAGATGTCTATGCTCCAATTATTGTCCAATGACTTGAGAGCACTACCTATAGTGATTCATATCTTAATTGATATAATCCTTATCCTTGTCCTTTCTGTGTTCATTTACCCCTTATCAAAATTGCGAGGACGTGATTTTTGTGAGGTGGGTGAATGTAACACCCCGTTCTTAGAATACATATTGAGATACGTATTCAAATTTTTCAATCATATTTTTCAATTTACTTCCTGTATTTGTTTTGTTTGATGATTAATTATGTGATTATTTTGTATTGGATCCGAATTCGCGGACTCGGAGTCAGCCCTAGTCTGAACGGGGACTTGATCCTAGTGCATTACTCGATTTAACCTTTATAATAGCAAGATATGATCGATTTTAATTCAAACACTGTTTTCCAATAATTTAGAATTTTCATGATTTTCAAATTTTTTTAAATTTTTTTATAAAAACCTAAAATCGGGATTAATCAGTACCGCTGGTTTATTTTTAGATTTTTTAATTTATAAATGGAGTTGGATTTTAAGAAACCGCTTTCACATTATTTTAAAATAATATTTACTATATTAGTACATTTTTTTAGGATTTTCAGAATTTAACAGATTTCGACTAGATTTGGTGTCGACAAGTATCGGTGGTCGATTCTAAAATTTTATTTTGAAAATGGTAAAGAATTTCTTGAAATGGATTTCACCATGATTGTTAGAATAATATTCTTGATTTTTGAGAATTTTTGCGGATCGTTCTGAGATACATGATTTTCAAATGATTTTGATATTTTTCTGAAAGTTTTCCACATCCGCAACCGAACCCGGGGATTTCACCATTCAAATTATTTTCCCATTTTCTGTCAATTATTTTTCTTCCTTTTTTTCTTTTCTTTTCTTTTTCCTTTCTTTCCTTCCTTTTCCTTCCACCATATTCTAAAACCTTCTCCATTCTTCATTATATTCTACACCCTTCCACCAAAATATCTCCTTCAAAATATCCCAAACCACTCAACACACTCTTCCATCACCAAGGATGGCCATAACTCCCTTTCCTATTACCATTACACAAAAAAAACCTAACCCTAATCCCTTTCCGTTCTCCTTTAACTCCAATTCCAAATACAACCCTCTTTCCTTCTCCTTTCCTTTTCATTTCTCCATCAAAACCTGATCAGTCAAGTATAATGCACATACATTGTCACATTATCATACTTACTATATAATAAACTCTGTTTTTAATCCTAATTATTGTCTAATTTGTATGCAGGCCTATTGCTAAAGGAAAGAAAGAGAAACGAGCCCAAAAGCCCATCAAAATTCTGATTTAATTCAGAATTAATTTGAAATCAGAAAATCAGGGCAGATCAAGGAAAATTAGGTCGGCTGAAAATAAGTTAAAACAAATCTCTACAAATCAATTGGTCAAAGCCAGAGATCAAAGACCGTTTCGTCAAATCTAGGAGCTGAAACAGGAATTCCAGTACCAGATAAAATCAAATCTCAAAATCAAGAGGTGTACCCCCCGGGTGTGGCCGCTGGCCACACCCAGGCCGCGAAAACGCGGCCAAAGCCACATTTTCACGGCCGTTTGGATTCTGTTGGGGGAGCGTTTACTCCCCCTATCTTCGTACGCCCCTCCCCGTTGGATTTTGCCTATAACTGAAATTACCTAGAGGGGGGGTGAATAGGTGATTATGCTAATCAATGCACTAATTTAAAAATGAGATGATGCAACGATCACTCACAGCATGATTAGAAGTCGAATGCCCCATGAAGGTCTCTGAACTCCTTCTCGTGATTCTAATCAAAAAAAAAAAGTTGAGGTGCACAACGCAATCTTATTGTGAGAGTATAAATCGACAATGTAAGAATGAATGAATAGAAAGTAAACAATACAAGTAAACCAATCGCAAACACAGAGATTTGTTTTGAGGTTCGAGCACCCAGCTCTACGTCCCCACCTTCACCCAGAAGGATTTCCGATCCACTAGAATTTCCACAAAGGATTACAAACACTAGGGAGTACCCAGCTCCTCAATCACACTCCTCTAGTTCAGAGGTAGTGGAGCCACAAATACAATAATCACTTAGTGATCAAAAGACCACAAACTCTCTTTTGAAAAACTTTTCTTTACAAAATCCTAATGAATAATACATAGGATTGAAGCTCAAGGTTGTAAGTGAAAAATAAAATAAAATAGAAGAGAGATTGAATCAAAAACTTTAGAGAAAAATCAGAGATTAGAGCACAAAAACTGAGAATAAAAACTTCTTTCAAGAATACTCAAACTTTGATCTCTTTACAAATGTTGTTGTATTCTCATCAACTCTATCCACCCCTATTTATAGGATATAGGTAGGGATTAAAGGGTAAATACTTATTTTGACTAAACAGGAAGGATAAGACCCAAAACCAGCCTAAAACCACGTTTTAAGATAAAAAGCACATTTTAAAACATGCATAAAAAACTAGCCGTTTTGCAGAAAAAGCACTCACGGTCGACCGGTTTCAAAGCTTTTGACTGCTAGCAGGCTCCAGTTGACTGCCCGATCAACCATCCCAAATAGAGAGTTGGGTGTAGTCAGTCGGTCGACCGCGCGGTCGCCCGGCGCCCGACATGGGGTCCATTCGACCGCCCGTCGACCGGATGATGTGCACACATGCACGCACCATGGGTCAGAACTGCGATCAACCGTGCGGTCGACCGTTCTGACTTGTAATAGAGCCGGTCGACCGTCCGGTCGACCGCAACAGGTCAAAACAGAAATTTTGAATAGAAATGTTTAAAGATATGTTTGTTTTCAAAAAAAAATTATCAAGACTTTGTAAAATACAATAAACTGAGTTTGCAAATACTAAAATAGGTCTATTAAAGTATTTTACACAAGAGACAAAAATAACCTTTTGAAAACACGTGCAATTTTGTGTGTGTGGGGAAATTGAGCTTCAACACTATATACTATCTTTTAACAAATTACAAAAATAAAAATATATAGGAAGGTGTCTCTGAACCGCGTTGCCGAGCTAGAACCTCCTCTCTTATGAAAGAGTCCTCTAGCGCCATCAACCTTACAACGTGCTTTTAGCGCCATTAACCTTACAACATGCTTTTAGAAATCTAAAGGCATCAAGACTTGTACAAACCTGAAATTCATTTTAGAATCTTTATTAGTACCAAATAGCTTTTATTTGTTTTGTTATCATCAAAATGTATATAATGGAGAGTGTAACCTTTTGGGCCAACAATCTCCCCCTTTTGATGATGACAAAACATATAAGCTATAACACAAGATATAGAAGGAAAGTAAAAACTCCCCCTTAAATAATGCTATATTAAATAAGTAATGCTATATTAAACAAGTATAGAGCAAGCAATGCTATATTAAACAAGTAATGTTATATTAAACAAGTATAAAATAACAACTTATTATTTGATAAAACAAAACAAAAATGCTAAACACTACACCCAAAACACAAAATAAATATAAAACATAACACACATATTTCTCCCCCTTTTTGTCATACATCAAAAGGGATATGATAGTAAGAAAACTTATTTAGTCAATAACACAAACATTTAGTACACCACATATAAAACAAAATCTATTGAAGTCAAGTGGTTTAGTGAAAATATCGGCAAGTTGAAAATCAATAGAAACATAATCAATATCAATATCACCTTTCTCAAAATGATCTCTAAGAAAGTAATATCGAATCTCAATGTGCTTGGTCTTACTATGTTGATTTGCATTCTTAGTCATATGAATTGTATTAGTATTATCATAAAATATTTTGATATGGTCATAATGCAAGTCATAATCAAGGAGAGTATGTTTCATCCAAAGGACTTGAGCACAACATGCCCCCACCGCAACATACTCCGCCTCGACGGTTGAGAGGGCTACCAAATTTGTTTCTTGGAAGACCATGAAACAAGACAACTTCCAAGAAATTGACATGTTCTACTAGTACTCTTCCTATCCACTCTACAAGCCGCATAGTCGGCATCGAAAAACTCGTCATTGAGAATTGTCCGGTCTTCGGATACCATAGACCCATTCCAATAGTGCCCTTAATATAACGAATAATGCGTTTTACCGCAATAAACTGAGATTCTTTGGGACATGATTGGAATCTAGCGCAAAGACACACTAAATATAATATCCGGCCTACTAGCCGTTAAATACAACAAACTACAAATCATGCTTCTATATAATTTTATGTCAACACTCTTACCTAGGTCATCCTTGTCAAGCTTGGTGGTGGTAGCCATGAAGTGTTGTAAATTTTTGAGTCTTCAAGCCCAAGTTTCTTGATGAGTTCCTTAGAGTACTTTGCTTGACATATGAAGATCTCATCACGCATTTGCTTGATTTGGAGTCCAAGAAAATAGTTTAATTCAGCCATCAATGACATCTCAAATTCACGTTGCATACATTGTTCAAACTCCTTGCAAATAATTCATTAGTAAAAACCAAAGATTATATCATCAACATATATTTGTAGTATAAGAATGTCAGTACCAACATGATTAGTAAATAATGTGGTGTCTACTTTGCCTTTAACAAAATCATTTGATAGAAGAAAACTAGAAAGCCTTTCATACTAAGCTCTTAGAGCTTGTTTTAAATTATACAATGCTTTATCTAGTTTGAAAACAAAATTTGGATGTATATGATCCACAAAACCGTGGGGTTGTTCAAATATACTTCCTCATCAATAAAACCATTTAAAAATGCACTTTTACATCCATTTAAAAAAGTTTAAAATTTTTATAGGATGCATAAGCTAGTGTGATCCGTATGACTTCTAGTCGTGCTACGAGTGCAAAGGTCTCCTCAAAGTCGATTCCTTCAACTTGAGTGTAACTTTGGGCGACTAATCTAGCCTAATTCCTAACAACATTCCTAACTCATGCAACTTGTTTCTAAAATCCACTTAGTACCAATTATTGGTCTATCATGGGGTCTTGGAACAAGATGTCAAACTTGATTACGCTCAAATTGATTGAGCTCTTCTTGCATAGTAAGCAACCAATATGAGTCACCCTCGGCTTCGAGGATGTTTTTGGGTTCAAAATGAGATATGAATGCATAATGCCCACACAAATCATGGAGTTTGGAGCGAGTGGTTACCCACTTTGATACATCACCTATGATGAGATCTTTGGGATGATTTGAGGCGTATCTCCAATCTTTAGGAGTGGTGGTGATGGTTCCACTTCATACTTTTGAACTTCACCATTAGGTTCTTTCTTGTCTTCTTGGATGGGTGAGTCCATCAAGGATATTTTCTCCATGTCCTCACCTAATGAGTCAATCTACAACATTCTTAACAAATGCATTAGATTCCTCAAATTTAACATGCATAGATTCTTTAATAGTAAGAGATGATTTATTGAACACTCTATACGCTTTGCTAGTACTAGAATAGCCAACAAAGATTGCTTCATAAGCCTTAGCAACAAATTACCTAAATTATCTTTGGTGTTCAAAATAAAACACTTGAATCCAAAACTTTAAAGTATGAAACATTTGGTTTTCTTAAATGATAAATTTTAAAAGAAGTTTTGAAAGTATTTTTACACAAGTAAATTTGGTTCGATATATATAACATACGGTGTTTACGGCCTCGGCCCATAAGTATTGAGGGAGCCCGTATTCGCTTATCATAGTCCTAACCATTTTTGAAGAGTTCTATTCTTCCGTTCAACTACTCCATTTTGTTGTGGAGTTTTAGGACATGACATTTCATGCTTAATTCCTTTTTTATCACAAAAAGTCATAAAGAGTTGGTTGACAAACTCACCACCTCTATCGCTTCTTATACATAAAATCGAAAATCCTTTTTTGTTTTCAACCTTTTTCGAAAAGTCTTAAAATGTGAAAAAGTTTAATCTTTATGCTCCAAAAAGAAAACCAAAGTGAAACGAGAGAAATCATCGACTAAAACAAAGACATATCTATTTGCATTTAAGCTTTTAGTTTTAGTTGGTCCAAAAAGATCCATGTGAATCAATTCTAATGGCCTAGATGTCATGATATCCTTGATTGGTTTGAAAGAAGACTTGGTTTGTTTCTCAAGTTGGCACGCACCACGAATGCGGTCTTTTTCAAACTTCAAATAAGGAATACCCTTCACCAATTCCTTAGAATTTATTCTAGAAAGATGATCAAAAGAGGCATGGCCTAATCTTCTATGCCATAACCATGAAATCTCATCGAAAGCTTTTAAACATTTTATAGTGCAATCCAAATTAAACATATCAATAATGTAGACATTATTTTCACGAAATCCAGTGAGAATGCATTCATTGGTTTTACAATCAAAAGTTTTGCAAGAAGATTCATCAAAAACAACTTTGAGACCACGATCACATAGTTGACTAATACTGAGTAAATTATGTTTAAGCCCGTCAACATGAACTACATTTTCAATTAAAGGAGATACACCAATCTTAATGTCACCTATACCGATGATGGTGCCCTTGGAGTCATCTCTGAAGGTGACGGTGCCACCTTCAACGTACCTTGATAGGGCTACCAAATTGTGATGTCCCATGTCATATGCCTTGAGCAACCCCTATCAAGGTACCACCGCTCCTTACGTCTTGGAGTGTACCTATATCAAATAATTTAAACCATGATTTTGGTACTCATATTTTCTTGGGTCCTAATGCGCTAGTATTTCGAACCCAAACATGATTATTGGTACTATTTATATGATCATAACAAAATTTAGCTAAATGACCATTCCGGCCACAATAAGTACATTTATAAATTCTTTCATATTTAAAAGCATAGTGAGCATGTGGTTTATGAACATGTAATTTGTGAGCATGGGGTGTTTTTGCATGATTGACATGTGATGTGTTGGCATGATGAACATGTAAAGTTTTAGCATGAGATGTTTATCATGTTTCACATGTGGAGTATGCATGTGCTTCTTAAAAACAATTCTTCTAATTTAGTATTGTTAAAAGCTCATTCCTTTAAAAATTTTTCAAATCATTTATTCTAGTTTTAACATAGAAAACTCATTTTCATCAATTTTAGGATATTTAGCTTTGCAAGCAACTCTATAAGCATCAAAATCTCTTTGTATTGAAATAAGAGTAGAAGAAAATTCATCCTTTTCTTTTGAAGAATAGCAATTTGATTTTTAAGAATTTCATTTTCTTTTTCAATTTTAAACAATCTTCCTTTTAGAATCAAAACTTTCTAAAAGTTCAATGAAAGCTTGTAATAATAATTCTTTACTTATTTCACTATCATCATCATTTGGTTCGGTAGTTACCTTAGGTGTGTTTGCCATGAAACACACATTGGTCGTGTCAACTTCATCTTCGGATTCACTTTCCGAATCCCAAGTGGCTTTGAACACTTCTTTACAAACGGCTTCTTTTTCTTCAAGGAGGAAGATATCTTTTTATTGAAATCTGGACAATCAGCCATGATGTGTCCGGGTTTCTGACAGTTGTAGCATGTGATTCTTCTCCTCCTTCCCTTCCCATCACCTTCTATGGTTGAGATTTTTCTTGTGGTACATTCTTTTTACATTTCTCACAAGAAGAGATAGCTTTTCATCATCTTCTTCATCTTCTTCATCATCCTAGTTAGTGGAGGTAGACTTGAAAGCTATAGACTTTTTCTTTTGAGGCGCCGCTAGCCTTTTTCTCCATCTCATTAGTCTTAAGATTTCTAATAAGACTTATGAGCCCCATCTTGTCTTTGTCATTCAATTCCTTCAATGTGGTAGCTTTGATTTCCCATGATGAAGGGAGAGCACGAATCACCTTAAGCACCTTTTGGCTGTTGTTGATTTCATCACCTAGAGAAGCAAGAGCATTTGTAATTTTAGTAAACTTAGTAATCATATCATCAATAGATTCATTTTCTTGCATTTTAAAGCATTCATATTGGGAACGCAAGAGATCAATTTTAGCTCTCTTGACTTGTGATGTTCCCTTATGAGTGACCAATAAGTGTTGCCAAATCTCATAGGCGGACTTGCAATGGATAACCCGTGTTAAGTCATCCTCATTCAATGCTAAAAGTAAGGCATTTTGAGCCTTCGAATTAGCATCAACTTCCTTGGAGGTAAGATCGGACCAAGTGTCCTCCTCACCTACGGGTTCACTAAAAGACTTGGTCAAAGACTTAGCAACTCGGCTACCTAGAGATTGCAAGAAAATGTTCATCCTAACTTTTCATATGGGAAAGTTGAATCCATCAAATTTAGGAGGGGTCTTAATGTTATCGGCCATCTTTACTAGTGTATGAATGAAGATATGAAAATAGTGATTAGCAATTTATAGGATCTCTCTAAGGATGTGAAGCCAAACTAGAGTCCTAGCTCTGATACCAATTAAAACCACCTAGAGGGGGGTGAATAGGTGATTATGCTAATCAATGCACTAATTTAAAAATGAGATGATGCAACGATCACTCAAAGTAAGATTAGAAGCCGAATACCCCGTGAAGGGCTCTGAACTCCTTCCTCATGATTCCTCTAAATAAGAGTTTGAGGTGCACAATGCAATCTTGTTGTGAGAGTATAGATCGACAATGTAAGAATAAATGAATAGAAAGTAAACAACATAAGTAAACCAATCACAAACACAGAGATTTGTTTCGAGGTTCGAGCACCCAGCTTTACGTCCCCGCCTTTACCCAAAAGGATTTACGATCCACTAGAATTTTCACAAAGGATTACAATCACTAGGGAGTACCTAGCTCCTCAATCATACTCCTCTAGTCCAGAGATAGTGGAGCCACAATACAATAATCACTTAGTGATCAAAAGACCACAAACTCTCTTTTGAAAAACTTTTCTTTACAAAACCCTAGAGAATAATATATAGGATTGAAGCTCAAGGTTTATAAGTGAAAAATAAAACAAAGTAGAAGAGAGATTGATTCAAAAACTTTAGAGAAATATCAGAGATTAGAGCAAAAAAACTGAGAATAAAAACTTCTTTCAAGAATACTCAAACTTTGATTTCTTTACAAATGTTGTTGCAATTCTCCTCAACCCCATCCACCCCTATTTATAAGATATAGGTAGGGATTAAAGGGTATATACTTATTTTGACTAAACAGGAAGGATAAGACCCAAAACCAGTCTAAAATCACGTTTTAAAACATGTTTAAAAAACTAGCCGTTTTGTAGAAAAAGCACTCACGGTCGACCGGCCGGTCGACCAGTTTTCAAAAACTTTTGACTGTTGGCAGGCTCCGGTCGACCGCCCGGTCGACCGTCCCAAACAGAGAGTTGGGTGTAGTCAGTCGATCGACCGCCCGGTCTCCCGACATGGGGTCCAGTCGACCGCCCGGTAGACCGGATGACGTGCACACATGCACGCACCATGGGTCAGAACTGCGGTCGACCGCGCGGTCAACCGTTCTGACCTGTAATAGAGCTGGTCGACCGTTCGGTCGACCGCAACAGGTCAAAATAGAAATTTTGAATAGAAATGTTTTGAAGATATGTTTTTATCAAGATTTTGTAAAATACAATAAACTGCGTTTGCAAATACTAAAATAGGTCTATTAAAGTATTTTACACAAGAGACAAAAATAATCTTTTGAAAACACATGCAATTTTGTGTGTATGGGGAAATTGAGCTTCAACACTACATACTATCCTTTAACAAACTAACAAAATAAAACTATATAGGAAGGTGTCTCTGAACCGCGTTGCCGAGTTAGAGCCTCCTCTCCTATGAAAGAGTCCTCTTGCGCCATCAACTGTACAACATGCTTTTAGCGCCATTAACCTTGCAACATGCTTTTAGAAATCTAAAGGCATCAAGACTTGTACAAACCTGAAATTCATTCTAGAATCTTTATTAGTACCAAATAGCTTTTATATATTTTGTTATCATCAAAATGTATATAAATGGATAGTGTAACCTTTTGGGCCAACAATGAGTACCGGTTTTTTAGCGACCAGAAAAAATGATCATGTAAACATAGACTTTATGCCAGTTTTTCCTTCTTTTCAGTGTAGGTTTTTATTTTTATTTTTATGTAATTTTTAGTTTTATTTATATAATTCAGAGGAGATCAGAGTTTCATAGGAGAATGAGATTGAAGCTTGTACTGAGAGTGACACCAGTGTAAGTTGTTCTTCTTTTCTCTTATTGGTACAAGATTGAATCTATAGTTACATTTGTAAGTTCTTCTTTATTTTTTTTGTTCTTCTTCTTCCTTTCTACTTTTCTTTTTTTGATACTAATTGCTATCCAAGTGAGTCTTATAGTATCGAAAGAGCCTTGCCTTTGCGAGTGTCACCGATAGCTCATAACAATGAATTTTTAGTCACATTTTATATCATTTCATACTTGTATCGTCTGAATGAAAATGTGGAAGAGAATGGAATCAACTCTTATGGGCTATACGTTGATCGCCTCCACTTCAAGATAACAACATTGCCACAGATTCAAGATAAGTATTGGGCCAAAGCAGGTAAGTAATTTTTAACTTTCTTTTTTTTTAATTTTAATTTAGATTACCAACACCAACTCTTTTATCACTCTTTTTCAATTTCTTTGTATATATCCATTTCTATTTTCTCCTCCTTCTCAATCTACCACCTTCTTTCTCACTTAACTGTAACTCCATTTTACTCTTTTCTTTTAAAGAACTAAAAGAAGATCATTAACCATTCTTTGTAACTTAAAAGAGAACTTACTAAAAAGCTTCCATCGCTAGTCCCTCCTTGTGGATCACGACCCGCATAGCCACTTGCTATTGCAGTAGTATTGAGCACTTGCACTCTTTATTCTAAGTTCTAAAATTCTGTAATTTTGTGTGCAAGTAAAAAACTCAATAAAATTTTGGCGTCGTTGCCGGGGAGGAACAGTAAGTTATTCTCTTTTTAGATTTACATTTTTGGTTAACTTTCTTCATTGTTCTTGGTGTACATGTTTGACAACAAGGAATTTTTTCTGCAGTGGACATATAAGTGGCCCTAAACTCTTTGTAAATCACCTAGAGGGGGGTGAATAGGTGATAATGCTAATCTAGAAATTAAATGCGCTAAATGCGGAAGCTTAAAACAAATTTGCACAAACACTTAATACAACACACAAGTGTAGCCGAATTCCCCGTGAAGGGCTCTGGACTAACTCTTCTTGATTCCCCTAGATATGGGTTGAGGTTCTATATGAAGCTCTTGTGGTTAAGTACAAGTGAGGCACACACAAGCAATCCAAGCATATAAGAGATATAGAAATATGAACGATGCAAGGCAACACAAACAAAATGAATGATATGGAAATATGAATAATGCAATGCACAAAATAAAGAGAGAGAGGGTTAGAGAGACAATGGATCAAACGCTAACAGCAAGATATGTTCCGAGGTTCGAGCCCCTAGCTCTACGTCCCCGCCTTCACCGAGAAGGATTTCTAATCCACTATACTCCTACCGAGGGAACCTCCACCGAGGAGGATTTGTTACAACAAAGGGAGTACCGAACTCCTCTCTCAAACACCGCCTCACAACCGAGGGGTGGGCCCGTAGCCAAACAATAACCAACACCTCTACCGAAGAGGGTTTACAAACCAAACTCCACCTCTCACTAGAGGGAGCAAACCACAAGCCTCAACCTCTACCAAAGAGGGAGCAAACCAATCACCCGATCAACCTCTACCAAAGAGGGATACAATAAAAGCAAGGGTGTTTACAACTTGGAGGCTCAACAACCTTAAATAATCTCTTCCCACAAACAAATGATCCTAAATAGATTAGGATAGAGGATAGCTCAAGTGTGGAAAAACTAGAGTTTGAAAAACAAAAACTCAAAGAAAAATACTTGGGAAAACTCTTATAAAAGATAGAAATGAAGAACCAAAACAAATCTCCCAATTTTCTATTTTCTTTGATTTTTCCAAAAACTCTAAAACAAATAAGATTGATCTTTTGAAGCTCTAAAACCTTTTGAAAACTTGTTTTAAACACCAGAGAATATAGAAATTTTTGCTCTTCAAAATCTTAGCTAAAACCCCCAAGAAATGGGGTTTATATAGGCCAAAACAGAAAACTAGCTGTTAGGCTGATCTGGCAGCCTGACAGGCTAGCGGTCGGCCAGCCCGGCCGACCGCCAATGGTCAGAAATATGACCGTTGGGGCATCCGGCCGACCGCACGGCCGATCGCCCAGATACAGAGAGCAAAGCTCTCTGGTCCGGTCGACCGCTCGGTCGGCCGGCCCAATGTCTGCCAGACGTGCACAAGGCTGTGCACGTCGGTCGACCGTAACGGTCGACCGGCCTTTGGTGCGATCGACCCGTGCGGTCGACCGACCTGGCCTGTCAGCCACAGTCCTGGGTCAGAAAGCTGAGTTAAAAATATTTTTCAGAAAATCTTTTATCTCTTCTAAACATCGCCAAAAATAGTTTTAACATTTTGCATTGATATATAAACATGTGATAAAAAGTTTAGCTCAAATATCAAGCATATGAAACTATTTTTGTGTTTAAACATTTTTACCAAAAACCAAAACTTGTATTTTATCAAACTTGAATTTTTCAATACATGAATAGGAAAGTCAAAATAAGTTTGTTTAAGATATGAAGCATGTATGTATATTGAACACATCTAATATACACAAACTCTCTTTTGGAAAATCCTTACAAACGCCCTGTAGAACAATGAGTAGGATTGAAGCTCTAGTATTGTAAGTGGAAAAAGAAAATGAATTTTGAGAGAGCTTTGAAACAATACTTCAGAAATGAGAGAGATTTTTTCTGCACAAAAACCAAGAACAAAACTATTTTGTAAGCCTTTAAACTTTGAATATTTTTTTTGCAAATGATTGTTATGAATCCCACAACCCTAAGCACCCCTATTTATAGGATAGAGTTAGGGATTAAAGGGTAAACTAATACAATAGGTAATTAGGAAGTATTTGACCCAAAAACCAGCCCCTAAAATCGTTTAAAGACAAAAAGGACAATTTAAAATGTGTTTTAAAAAGTATCCATTAAGGCTGAAACACAGCCTCGGTCGACCGGCTGGTCGACCAGGTTTTCAAAAAATAGAGCCGTTGCAGGCCCACGGTCGACCGCCCGCTCGACCACAACAAACAGAGAGTCACTGACTTTCAGTCGGCCGAAGGTCGGTCGACCAAAAATGGGTTTCGGTCGACCGCCCGGTCGACCGGGAAACGTACACACATGCACGCACCCAACGGTCAGAATCCCGGTCGACCGAGTCGGTCGACCGATCTGACCTGACATAGAGTCAGTCGACCGGCCGGTCGACCGCCTCAGGTCAAAAACTGAAATTTGAAAAGGATTTTGAGGAGATTTTGATGGTTTACAAAATAGTTTTAATCAAAACTATGTATAATACACAAAATTGAGTTTATAAGTAATAGACTATATTTAAAAATATTTTGTATATATATATATAGGAGAAATTTTTAGAAAGGACATGTGCGCAAAAACTTGTGTGTAGGAATTTTGAGCTTCAAACCTATTTACTATTCTTTAACAAAACTATAAAATTAAAAACAAATCTAATGAAGTCTCTGAGCCATAATGAAGTCTTAAGCCATGCAATGTCTGAAAGATCACCTAGAGGGGGGTGAATAGGTGATTATGCTAATCTAATGAACTCAATGCGGAATTTAAAAACTTAATGCAATACACTCAAGTGCAATCAACAAATGATGCACACACAACCAAGCCAAGCAATTATGAATTCACAATATGAATATTTGCAAGGCACAAAGTAAAGAGAGAGATAGAGAGAGTCAATGGATCAAGCACAAACAACGAGATATGTTTCGAGGTTCGAGCACCCAGCTCTACATCCCCGCCTTCGACACACGAAGGATTTCTAATCCACTAGCAAGTCCACAAAGAACTCTCACAAGGAGTACCCAACTCCTCTCTTTACAACCACAACCTCCTCCTTGAGGCAAGCTCCAAGCCAACAAAACAATCACCTCACAACCCGAGGGATTAGCACAAAGCAAACACAAGGATCACCTCACAACTTGAGGGATACAACCCAAATGCACAACTTCCTCAACACAATGAGGGCAAGGCACAAAGCAAAGGTTGGGTTTTTAACTTGGTGGTCTAAACAACAACCACAAACAATCTCTTTCTCCCACACAAAGATCCTATAGAAAAAGAAAGTAGATGTCGCTCAAGTGTGGAGAAAACCAATGGAATGGAAATCAAAATCACAAAGAAAATCCTTGGAAAAAACTGAAACCAAGATATAGAAGATGAATCAAAAATCTTTTTCCCAAAAACCCTTTTCTTTGAATTTTCAAACCCTAACAAAAACACCAAATAGATTGTTCAATTTGAATCCAAAAACTTCTTTTGATTGCTGTGAAAACACCAGAGAGTAAGGAAAAATTCACACAAAAAATCTTAGAGAAAAACTCTTTCCAATAGGGTATTTATAGCCCCCAGAAAAACATAGTCGTTGGCAGCAGAAAATGCCAGAAATGCACTGCCGGTCGACCGACCGGTCGACCGTCCAATGGTCAAATTCTGCCCGCTGGCAGCTACCGGTCGACCGCCCCAGTCGACCCAAACAAACAGAGAGCTCTGCTCTCAGACCCGGTCGAGCCGGACGGTCGACCGTCCAGTGTCTGCCAAACGTGCACAAATCTGTACACGTCGGTCGACCGACCCGGTCGACCGACTTCAGCCAAGTCGACTTGGTCAGAAGACTAGTCGACTGGTTGAAGCCTGGAACAGAAAACTGGGTCAGAAAAACAGTTTAAAAATATTTTGAAAAATCTTTTAACACTCCTAAAAATCACCAAAAATAGTTTTATCATTTTGCATTGATATATAAACATGTGGTAAAAAGTTTAGCTCAAATATCAATCAATATGAACTATTTTTGTGTCTTATCATTTTTACCAAAAACCAAAAACTGTATTTTCTAAAACTTAGATTTTGAATAGAAAATACGTTTTGTCCAAAACTCTTCCAAATACAAAAAAATGATATTTAAACACTTTGAAGCATGATGCATATGGATAGAAATCCAATATACATGAAACATATGTATATCATAGTTTTTGTCCTTAATTCCAAAATATGTTTTGTCAAAAATACCAAAACATAAAACACATGAATAAGTAAGTCAAAACTAAGTTTGTCTAGGAAATTAAAACATGCATGTATATAGAACAAATCATATATACATTAAACCATGTAAACTTGTTTTGATCTATCTATTCATGAAAACTAAGATCGGTTAAACCTAAAACCGAAAAACCAAAAATTAATATTCAAAACATGAAACGTGTGTGTTGTGAACTTGAGCATTATCATACTATTCTAATCTTTACAATTTGGATTTAAACACAAAACTAAACTATGGTACCGATGTCTTCTTGTAGAGCGCAATCTCCAAGCCGACTCGATCCAAAACTCCTTGATCCACCGAGCAAGTGCTATATATGATCTTTGACGCTCGGGCTCTTGAATCAACATGTGAAAGCTTCCAAATCATCTTGTTGAAGCTAATCACCAACTAATAACTTGATTAATGATTTGAAACTAAAATCACAAGATTATTAGTACACATAACTACATGAGTTGATCATCATCAAAACTAGAGTGGAAGGCCTTTGGGCCAACAACCTCCCCCTTTTGATGATGACAAAACTCATGGAGTTATATATGCATGGATTAAAGTTAAGCTTCAAAGAAGCTCCCCCTTAACTCATGCATAAATAAATAAACAATAAATAATATGCAATAAAGGCTCTTAAACATGAATGCATATAAATGCATAAACAATAAAGGGTTCTAGATACCAATGAAATGTTTAAAACAAAACATGCTCTAGATACCAATTACAAAACATCCAATTACAAAACATGCTCTAGATATCAATTAAAATTAAACTAAATTAAACTTAATATATGCAAAACATAATCATGCATATATAAACCAAAATACTTCTCCCCCTTTTTGTCAATCATCAACAAAGGGGTACAAACCAAAACAAAACAAAATCTTCCCCTTTTTTTTTAATACAAAGAATCAATCTTCAATAAGGGGTAAAAGCAAAACCAAATCAATAAATTTTTCTCCCCTTTTTGTTTGAAACAACGAATCAATAAAAAAAAAAATTTCCTTTTTGTCTAAAACAAAAACAAAGTCAATTAGAGGTGACAATCAATTAAGGTACCAATTGAAAATATGTCAAAGAATAGTATCTTGATACCAATTGAAAGGAAACAAACAAAAATTATTGATACCAATTTTAAGCAAAAACACATGACAATCTTGATACCAATTGAAATTAAACATAATAAATCTTGAATGTATAAACAAAACTTTTGATACCAATTGTAAATATTTTTCATTTTGAACATATGATACCAAATTTTAAATTTATTTTCTATCATAAAGTAAGGGAGTGGGAATCAAATACCAATTGAAAGATAAAATCAAATTTTCTCCCCCTTTATGAAATACCAACTAAAACAATGCTTAGGCTTGATACCAATTTAAAAGTAATCAATTGAAACAAAGTTAAAGCTCAAGCACTAGCATAAACAAGATTTTGTGCTTAAATATATAGAGATATAATAAGCACAAATAAAACATATATATGTATGAAAAATAGATACCAATAGAAATTGATATTCTTGGAATGAAAGCATACATACATACAAAATATATATGAGTATACAAGAAATGTCAAGATTGATACTAATTGAAAGAATTCAATGATACCAATTGAAATAACAATAAGATCAAATGTATATCTCATATTACTACCTCCCAATCATGGTTCAAGTTTTAAATGATTTTCAATATAAGGCATACATGAACATGATCTCCCATCCATCCTCCCATTGAAGGTAGGGGTTTTCAAAAATAGGTTTGAAAATGTAGTATGTTTGAAAATCTCTACCATAGTGAAGAATACGAACTAGTTATAGGAAAAACTTTTAAAACTAGTACGAGATCCTTCAAGTAAGGAATAAAACAAAATTGTTTTTCATGAAACACATGTAAATCACATGATCACTAAACACTCAAAGTCCATAAAGCTTATATCAAATTCTCATGAAAACAAATCATGAGTAAACTAATAAAGTGAGTGTACAAGTATAATGTGACACATATCAACATGAAAGTATTCCATTAAGCTCATATGAAATTCCTTGAAAACATGAAATTCATCTAAGATGTAAAATCACCAATTGAAATCATCTTAAAAACATGAAATTCATTATAAATGTGAAATCACCTAGCAAACATGAAATTCATCCAAACGATTTAAACTTCAAGGCATATGTATGTCATGTACAAACTAAAGTATACATACATATCCTAAACACAATGAGTCCACAAAAGTATATGCATGAAGGCACGTGGCTTAAAGATGTATATGTATAAAAGATAGTTTGGACAAGATGGACATATACATGAAGTTAAAACAAAAAAAAAATGATGAATACAAGTCAAATGCAAGAATCATCAAAACTAGACTATACTAGTACATCAAGTGAATACAAATGAGCGTTCAAGCACAAACATATATAAAGGTCTATTTCTAGCTCACTAGTTGTACAAGTATAAATCCTAGTCTTAATGAAAACTTATCATTCAAGCAAGTAGTCAAAGCATGAAGCATAAAACGGGAATCATAACCCAACATGATAAACATAATAATCAAAATATGAATTATTAAAACAAAAAGTCATAGTCAACCATATGATTAGCATGACAAAGACATGTGCATTAGATTTATGATTAACATGATAGCTAAAACATAAGGAGAACAAAAATATGGGTCCATACTAAACATGGGTGTCTCAACAACTAATCATGTAAAGCATAAGTCTAATAAACATGGCAAATATCATACTAATTATGAAACAATAAAACATGATTCAACAAAACGAAAATCATAAACATCATAAACATCCAAATGGTCATAATGCATATGCATGTGCATTAGATCTAGGGCATACATGTTAGTTTAAACAAGGTGAGAACACTAAATATAGATTCATATAAAACATGGGTGCTCAAGTAACTAAACATGTATAACACTAATCTAATCAACATGACATAAGCATAATGAACAATAAACCAAGACATGCTATGAATAGATGAACATGAAAAGCATGCAAATAAAAATGGGAGTTAGAGAATGATACCAAAACCGATGAAGGTGCATCTCTAGTTCTCCAAACCACGGTGGTCCTCCCACCAAATCCCCTTGAGAGTGAAGCATCCAAATGGTTCTCTTTTAAGCTTAGAACGCATCCACCTCAAGGCACCAATACTCTCACATGATGCGAGAGCTCCCACCTACATCAAAAAGTATAGAGGTGGTCTTTGGTACCCATTTTCTTTTGGGTCCATAGGGGTTAGTTTCTTTTCTAACCCAAACAAAATTAGTTGCTAAATTTTCATGATAAACACGATCATAACAAAATCTAGCAAGATGGCCTTTTCGACCACAATGTGTACATGTGTACACATGAGCATACATGTTATGGTTATGTCCGTGAAAAGCATGTGTATGCCGTGTAGAGTGTGCATGCAAAGATGGACCTTGTTTCTTGCGAACCAAGGTTTTCAAACGTGAATGATTCAATGTGCATTGGCTCAAAGTGGAGCCCAAACAATCAACACTTTTCTTCAAAACATTTATATCATTTTCAACAGTGAAAGATAAAGTGGAGCATGCAATAGGTGTGCAAGAAGAAGAAGAAGCTATACTAGCATGGCACACATGAATATCAATCTCATTTTGCAAAGATTCATTTTTCTTTAAAACTAAATCCAATTCTTTTGTAATTGAATCAATTTTGTTTTTCAAAACAAGGTTATCTTTTAAAACAAAATCTAATTTAGAAGATAAAACCTCATTGTTTTTCACAACATCATTACAATCATTTTTGTTTTCAAAATCTCAATCTCATCAAGGGCAAGGTCTAGTTGAGATCTTAGTGAGTCATGTTCACTAGTAATCTCTTCCTTCTCTTGCAAAACTAATTCAAAATTAGAACACAAATCCTTTAATTCATTTTTCAAAATAAGGTTGTCCTCTTTCAAAAGATTGTGTTTTTCCAATAAATTTTCAAGCTTTTGAGCAAGTTCCAAATTCAATGTTTGACCTTCAAAACAACCATGGCAATAGGAACTAGAGCTATCATCTATTTGAGAGTCCGATTGTACCTCAAGGGAGTTTTTCCCTTGGACCATGAAGCAATGCTCTTCGGACTTTTCTCTCTTAGATCTCATCTTGTTGATAATCCTTGGAAGCTTGGGAGACGTCAATAAGCTCCAAACTGCAAAAGCCGAGTCATAACAATCAAACACCGGTAAAAGATGTTCACTAAGAGATGCTCTAAGTGCTAATGCATTAGCCTTTTTATGCTTGCTACTATTAGGGAATGATTCCATAGTGGAGGCTTGATAAACTAGATGTCCTAGTCTTTTCAAATGGCTACTTATATTGGCCTTCCAAGCATCAAGTCTAATATGGTCAAACATAGGAGGGCTATCCATGAGAGCAAACTAAATGAGTGCAAATGAACAATGCAAATGAAGATTAGCAAACCAAGATCTCACTCCTAGGTGGTTAAACCTAAATATCAGGAGCACTAGCTCTGATACCAATTGAAAGATCACCTAGAGGGGGGTGAATAGGTGATTATGCTAATCTAATGAACTCAATGCGGAATTTAAAAACTTAATGCAATACACTCAAGCGCAATCAACAAATGATGCACACACAACCAAGCCAAGCAATTATGAATGCACAATATGAATATTTGCAAGGCACAAAGTAAAGAGAGAGATAGAGAGAGTCAATGGATCAAGCGCAAACAACGAGATATGTTTCGAGGTTCGAGCACCCAGCTCTACATTCCCGCCTTCGACACACGAAGGATTTCTAATCCACTAGCAAGTCCACAAAGAACTCTCACAAGGAGTACCCAACTCCTCTCTTCACAACCACAACCTCCTCCTTGAGGCAAGCTCCAAGCCAACAAAACAATCACCTCACAACCCGAGGGATTAGCACAAAGCAAACACAAGGATCACCTCACAACTTGAGGGATACAACCCAAATGCACAATTTTCTCAACACAATGAGGGCAAGGCACAAAGCAAAGATTGGATTTTTAACTTGGTGGTCTAAACAACAACCACAAACAATCTCTTTCTCCCACACAAAGATCCCATAGAAAAAGAAAGTAGATGTCGCTCAAGTGTGGAGAAAACCAATGGAATGGAAATCAAAATCACAAAGAAAATCCTTGGGAAAAACTGAAACCAAGATATAGAAGATGAATCAAAAATCTTTTTCCCAAAAACCCTTTTCTCTGAATTTCCAAACCCTAGCAAAAACACCAAATAGATTGTTCAATTTGAATCCAAAAACTTCTTTTGATTGCTGTGAAAACACCAGAGAGTAAGGAAAAATTCGCACAAAAAAATCTTAGAGAAAAACTCTTTCCAATGGGGTATTTATAGCCCCAGAAAAATATAGCCGTTGGCAGCAGAAAATGTCAGAAATGCACTGCCGGTCGACCGACCGGTCGACCGTCCAACGGTCAAATTCTGCCCGTTGGTAGCTACCGGTCGACCGCCCCGGTCGACCCAAACAAACAGAGAGCTCTGCTCTCAGACCCGGTCGATCCGGACGGTCGACCGTCCAGTGTCTGCCAAACGTGCACAAATCTGTGCACGTCGGTCGACCGACCCGGTCGACCGACTTCAGCCAAGTCGACTTGGTCAGAAGACTAGTCGACTGGTTGAAGCCTGGAACAGAAAACTGGGTCAGAAAAACAGTTTTAAAATATTTTAAAAAATCTTTTAACACTCCTAAAAATCACCAAAAATAGTTTTATCATTTTGCATTGATATATAAACATGTGGTAAAAAGTTTAGCTCAAATATCAATCAATATGAACTATTTTTGTGTCTTATCATTTTTACCAAAACCAAAAACTGTATTTTTTAAAACTTGAATTTTGAATAGAAAATACGTTTTGTCCAAAACTCTTCCAAATACAAAAAAATGATATTTAAACACTTTGAAGCATGATGCATATGGATAGAAATCCAATATACATGAAACATATGCATATCATAATTTTGTCCTTAATTCCAAAATATGTTTTGTCAAAAATACCAAAACATAAAACACATGAATAAGTAAGTCAAAACTAAGTTTGTCTAGGAAATTAAAACATGCATGTATATAGAACAAATCATATATACATTAAACCATGTAAACTTGTTTTGATCTATCTATTCATGAAAACCAAGATCGGTTAAACCTAAAACCGAAAAACCAAAAACCAATATTTAAAACATGAAATGTGTGTGTTGTGAACTTGAGCATTATCATACTATTCTAATCTTTACAATTTGAATCTAAACACAAAACTAAACTATGGTACCGATGTCTTCTTGTAGAGCGCAATCTCCAAGCCGACTCGATCCAAAACTCCTTGATCCACCGAGCAAGTGCTATATATGATCTTTGACGCTCGGGCTCTTGAATCAACATGTGAAAGCTTCCAAATCATCTTGTTGAAGCTAATCACCAACTAATAACTTGATTAATGATCTGAAATTAAAATCACAAGATTATTAGTACACATAACTACATGAGTTGATCATCATCAAAACTAGAGTGGAAGGCCTTTGGGCCAACAATGTCATGCTAGAGCCTTCTCTTCTATGGACATTTCCTCTTGTGCCATTTGCCTTATTTGCTCCTTGAACCTAGAAAACCTTGCAATAGCTAAGCAATGGCCTTCATAAAAGGTACTAACCTGAAACTCATCTTAAACAAACTTATTAGTACCATATAGCTTCTATGTGTTTTGTTATCATCAAAACTTTTAACAAATGGAGAGTGTAACCTCTTGGGCCAACACAGAGGCCCTTCACTCTAGTTTTGATGATGATTAACTCATGTAGTTATAGTTTACTAATAATCATGTGATATTTAGTTTCAGATATTTGATCAAGATTTTAGTAGGTATTTAGCTTCAACAAAGTAGTTTTGGAGCTATCACATGTAGATTCAAGAGCTCGAGCATCAAAATCGTATCTAGTACTCGATTGGAGTCAAGCTCGGTAGGTCGTGTTTGGATCGAGTCAGCTTGGAGACAAGAAAACTTCAGTTTGTGTTTACTGTTGGCCCAAAAAGGTTACACTCTCCATTTGTTTAGAGTTTTGATGATAACAAAACAAATAAGAGCTATTTGGTACTAATTAGTTTGTTTAAGATAAGTTTCAGGTTAGTACCATATTTGGAGGCCATTGCTTAGCTATTGCAAGTACTTCTAGGTTCATGAAGTAAAGAAGGCGTTTTGCACATCAAGGAAGGAACATAGAAGAGAAGGCTCTAGCAAGGCATTGCATGGCTCAAGACTTCAAGATTGTTCAAGATAATTCATTAGATTTGTTTCTAGGTTTATTGTTTTTTTAAAGAATAGTGAATAGGTTTGAAGCTCTATCACACACATTTTTGCACACATCTTATTTCCAAAATTATTTCCTATAATATGTATAAAATATTTTTGTATACAATCTTCTGCCTACAAACTCATTTTTATGTTTTATATGTATCCCTATTCAAAACATACTTTGTTTATTTTTAATTCCCTTCAAAATCTGTTTTTGTTTTTGACTTTTGACCTGCGCCGGTCAACCGTCCGGTCGGCCGACCCTGTGTCAGGTCAATCCGGTCGACAGACCCATTCGACCGAGGTTCTGGCAGCAGTACGTATCCGTGTGCACGTTTTCGTGGTCGACCGTGCGGTCGACCGAAACCTGCCTGACTGCAAGACGTTTGCTCTCTGTATTTTTTGGTCGACCGTGCGGTCGACCGAGAGCTGGCAACGGCTCTTATTTTTGTACTTCGGTCGACCGGCCGGTCGACCGAGTGTGCCGTTTGAACAGTAACGGCTAGTTTTCTGAGCAGATTTGTTTTTATCTTTTTCTTTCAAAAAAGGGTTTAAATGATATTTACTGATCCTAATACTTCCTAATTGGCCTTAAGTGAGTTTTATCTTCTAACCCTAGCCCTCTACTATAAATAGGGGTGTTTAGGGAGAGGTTGATTACAAGAAAAATTTGCAAAAGTTTTCAAAAGTTTAAGGCATTCAAAAGAGCTTTGTGTCTTGGTTTTGTGCTGAAAATTCTCTCTCATTTCCTGAAGTGTTTTCAAGAACTCTCTGATTTCTTTTTCTTTTCTCCTTACACACAAGAGCTTCATTCCTACTCATTGTTCTACAAGGATTTTTTATAAGGGAAGAGAGTTTTGCAAAAGAGAGTTTGTGGTCTTTTGACTACCAAGAGAAAACTTGTACTTGTGATTGTAGAGTTGGGTACTCCGGTGTATTTGTAACATCTTTGTGAAGTTATAGTGGTTAGAAATCCTTCTGGGGAAGGCGGGGACGTAGAACTGGGTGCTCGAACCTCGAAAAAATTCTCGGTGTTTGCATTTGGTTTACTTGCTCTTACTTCTTGCTTTACTTTCATTGCTCTTATTACTTGCTCTCAATCTTCATTGCAATATTCATTTGTTTTCATTCATCTTGTAAATCATAGTCCCATACAACAAGGTTGCATTGCGCACCTCTAACTCATTTCAAGAGGAATCAGGAGGAAGGAGTTCAGAACCCTTTACGGGGCATTCGGCTCTTAGTCTTGTTTTGGGCGATTGTTGCATCATATTTTTAAATTGACCATTGATTAGCATTATCACCTATTCACCCCCCCCCCTCTAGGTGATTTTCAATTGGTATCAGAGCTTGGACTCTAGGTTTGGCTTAACATCCTTAGAGAGATCCTTAAAATATTGCTAATCAACATTTGCATTCATCCATTCATTCACTAGTAAACATGGCCGATAACATCAAAACCCTCCTAAATTTGATGGACTTAATTTCCCTATTTGGAAGGTTAGGATGACTATCTTTTTGCAATCCTTAGGTAGCTTAGTAGCTAAATCCTTGACCAAACCCTATGTAGTACCCGATAGTGATGAGAGCACATGGATCGCAACTTTACCTTTAGAGAATATGAGGCTAACTCCAAGTCCCAAAATTCCCTTCTAACCGCCTTGAATGAGGACGACCTTACATGGGTAATACATTGCCAATCCGCCTATGAGATTTGGCAACATTTGTTGGTCACACATGAGGGGACTTCACAAGTTAAGAGAGCTAAGATAGATCTCTTAAGGTCCCAATATGAATCTTTAAAAATGATTGATGATGAAACCATTGATTGCATGATTACAAGGTTCACTAAAATCATCAATGCTCTTTCCTCTTTAGGTGATGATATCTCCAATGACCAAAAGGTGCGAAAAGTGATTCGGGCTCTTCCTTCTTCATGGGAGATAAAGGCCACCACGTTGAAAGAATTGAACGACAAGGATGAAATGGACCTCATTAGTCTCATTGGGAACTTAAAGACCCATGAGATAGAAAAGAAGGCAAGAGAAGAGGCCGCTCCGCTAAAAAAGAAGTCCATAGCCTTCAAATCTTCATCCACTCTTGAGGAAGATGAAGAAGATGAAGAAGAAGATGAGGAGCTCTCCCTTCTTGTGTGAAATGTCAAAAGGATGTACCAGAAGAACAAGCTCAACTTTCGAAGAAAATTTGAAGGTAAAGAGGAGAGAAGAATTATTTGCCACAATTGCCGAAAGCCCGGACATATCATGGCGGATTGCCCGGAGTTCAAGAAGAAGATGACTTCCTCCTTCAAGCCAAAGAAGCCGGTTGAAAAGAAAGCATACAAAGCCACATGGGATTCGGAAAGCAAATCCGAAGACGAGGTGGACACGGCGAACATGTGTTTCATGGCAAACACACCAAAGGTAACCCCACAACCTCTTGATGAAGATGATGAATTAAGCAAAGAAGTTATTGTACATGCTTTTGTTGAACTCTCCGAAACTTATGATAATAAAAAGATTGAATGCTCTAAATTAGAAAAGGAAGTTGCTTTTCTTAAAAATCAACTTGTTATTATTTCTAGAGAAAAGATGAAATTTCCTCCAATCTCATTTCTACTCAAAATGAATTTAATGCTTACAAAATTGCATGTAAAGCAAAATTTCCTAAGATTGATGAAAAAGAAATTTCTTCTCTAAAAACTAGAATTGTTGACTTTGAAAAGGTTTTGAAGGATTGTGCTTTTAACACTAAGAAAATTGAAGAAATGTTTTCTAAAAAGCACACCTCTCATACTAAAGATTCTCATATTAAGATTCCTCATGCTCACACTTCACACCACACTCATGCTAAATCCACACATGCTCACAAGTCTCACACTCACTATGCTTTTAGATATGGTAGAGTTTATAGATGTACTTATTGTGGTAAAAATGGACATTTGGCTAAGTTTTGTTATGACCAAGTAAATAGATCAAATAATCTTGTTTGGGTTCATGGCACTAACTCTTTAGGACCCAAGAAAATGAGGGTACCAAAATCAAGTCCTAAATTATTTGATGTAGGTACACACTAAGACTCCAAGACGTAAGGAGCGGTGGTACCTTGATAGTGGTTGTTTAAGACACATGACATGGGACATCAATAACTTTACAACCCTATCAAGGTACATGGAAGGTGGCACCGTCACCTTCGGGGATGACTCCAAGGGAACTATCATTGGTATAGGTAACATTCAAATTGGTGCATCTCCTATTATAGAAAATGTAGCTCTTGTTGATGGTTTGAAGCATAACTTACTTAGTATTAGTCAACTTTGTGACCGTGAACTTAAAGTTGTTTTTGATGATTCTTCTTGCAAGATTTTTGATGTTAAAACCAATGATTGTATTCTCACCGGTTTTCGTGACAATAATGTTTATATCATTGACATGCTTAATTTAGATTGTTCTACTAAACTCTTGAATGCTTTCGATGAAAATTCTTGGCTTTGGCATAGAAGATTAGGACATTCATCTTTTGACCATCTTTCTAGGATTAATTCTAAGGAATTGGTGAAGGATATACCTTGCTTGAAGTTTGAGAAAGACCTCATTTGTGGTGCGTGCTAACTTGGGAAACAAACCAAGTCTTCCTTCAAACCAATCAAGGATATCATGTCAACTAGGCCATTAGAATTAATTCATATGGATCTCTTTGGACCAACTAAAACTAAGAGCTTAAATGGTAGTAGATTTGCATTTGTTTTAGTTGATGATTTTTTCCGTTTCACTTGGGTTTTCTTTTTAGAACACAAAGATCAAACTTTTCTCATTTCAAAATTTTTCAAAAAAGGGTTGAAAAAGAAAAAGGTTTTTCGATTTTGAGAATAAGGAGTGATAGAGGTGGTGAGTTAGTTAACCAACTCTTCATGACTTATTGTGATGAAAAGGGAATCAAGCATGAAATGTCATGTCCTAGAACTCCACAACAAAATGGAGTTGTAGAAAGGAAAAATAGAACACTTCAAGAGATGGCTAGGACCATGATAAGTGAATATGACCTCCCTCAATATTTATGGGCCGAGGCTGTAAACGCCGCATGCTATATTTCAAATCGTATTTATTTATGTAAAAATTCTTCGAAAACATCTTTTGAAATGTATCATTGATTGAGATTTTTAAAGAATAAAAAGAAGTTCAGATTTCTTAGTCTCAATGTGAATCCGCTGTAGCAAGGGCTCAAGCGGGTCGTGATCCTCAGGGAAGGATGCGATGCAAGCTTTTCGACCCGATTCCTCTTTAACTTCAAAATAAGAGAAGAAGTGATTAGATTTGAGATATATGATATGAAAGATGTGGCTTTGCTGATTTTCTACCACAACCCTATTGCAAGTTAAGGAGATTGAACATCATCTTAATATATGTGAAATTAATCCTAGGTTTATTAGCGAAGATGCAAGCAAGAATAAAAGAGTTTAGAATCTTACTAGTTCGCACCTTTGAACATTCAACACGATTTCATCTTAACATCTAAGTACAGCGGAAGAAAAGCATTACCTTGAAGTTACGCTGTCAAAGTTCTTAAATGTGAAGGGTGAGGAATTATTTAAAAGTGTAACCTAGATTAGAAAGCTGATTATCCATTTAGTCCTCAAGCAATCTACTTTAAACCTAGGGTTTCTAAAAAGTATCATTAATCTGTTCAACTCCAAACATGCTTAGGGTTGCTTAAGAATTCAGCAAACCACAAAGGAAGATTAGTTCATCATATTTTTATTATTTTTCTTTTCTTTTTTTTTTATATGAGAAGAATAAAGAAAGAGAGAAAATAAAAAGAATCGAGAGATCACAGATCAAACCAAACTCAAGAAATCACAAAGTAAATGCAAAATTAAATGACAGAAATTAAGTGGCAAAAAGGTAACCTTTATTCGAGAGTAAACTCCAATTACAAAGCTCCTTCTTCTCCACACTGTGCTTCAAACAAAGATTACAACTTGCTGAAAGAAAAATGGCTAAAGAAACCCTAATACGTCTCTGGATGCCCTTTCTGCTGCGCCTGCACGGATATTTATAGTGCAGAAGAAGATAGAGTCCCAGATGAAGTTGTAGACGAAATCTGGTAGTCAGACTTATCCAGAATGCCGCGGAATCTTGGGTTTTGCCGCGGATTTGTGGCATTTTTGTGGAATCTGGCCACGCGCTTTGGCGCGTGGCCTCACCTGGTCCGTCCATGTGGGCGCCTGCTTCTGGAAGTATGATCCTGGCTCTTCATATTGGGATTTCGAGATAACTTGATAATCAAGTTACCTAGATTTTGAATTCTCCCAATCTCTTTTAAACGAATTTCCTTATCTCTGCACTCTTTTCATTCTCATCTGCAAGAGTTTAGGGTTGGGTAGAAGTCTATCCTTCCCTCATCTTTGATATTTGCAACTTTAGCCCTTTGTGTATTTGCATTTTGACTTCTTGTAATTGCGCTTTTTCACCTGGGCTTCAAACATGGGCTTGGATCTGGGCTTTTGGGCTCTTTAAGCTTTATTTCTTATTAAAATAATACTTCGAGGCCTGCACACATTAAATAACGAAATATTAATAAATGTGCATTATAATATGAATAAATGTGCAAATGTGATGGTATATATGATGATAATTATGCATTTTTCACTACCTATCACACCCCCACACTTATCTTTTTGCTCGTCCTCGAGTAAAAATCAAAAAGAAAGAGAAAAATCTAACCTAGCTAACTCACTTTCGTAGGAATCACGGTTGCACTTAGCATGTGCAACAAGCCGTTAAACCCCTAGGTTACCCTAGAGGACGAGTGTTGTCTCGTGAGGGTTTTCAGCGGATTACACCTACAAAATCCATAAAAAGGAAAATATTTGAATTATTATTGAAGAGACTAAGTAGTCTATAAGTTTTAGGATCCTCATTTTTATTCATTCTTTAAACTTAGTCCTAATAAAGTCAATTGTTATTTTATTTTAGGTAAGGATTAAAATTGAATGTTTGTATAGTCTTTTTCGTTACCAAAAGTCATACGCACCCTTGTGAATCTAGGAATTCCTTAACTTGGACTCTCATGCCTCTTTATTATTTTTATAACATCATCTAATTTTTTTTTTTTCGTGTAAGTATCAAGTCTTCTTGAGGCCCTCATACCTAACTAATTGACTATTAGATGTGTTAATATTTTTTTTTTTGGCATGTATAACTCATCTAATTTTCTTTCGTATAAGTATCAAGGCTTCTTGAGGCCCTCATACCTAACTAATTGACTAATAGATGTGTTAATACATGTATAATATTTCTCAGTTTTCTTAGGCTTTCTAATCCACCCATGTAGCGAACTTAAAGTCGGTGGCTCCCAAACCGATCGGCTTTAGGGCACCAGGTGAGAAAACACCCCGCGGACTCAAATTCGAATGAACTAGGCCACAAAACTAAGGACTTTATTTTTATTTAGAACTCACCTTTAGGCGTGAATACTTATGCTTCTTGAGGCACATGTATCCAGCTTAATTGGTGATATTTTTTTTTATGAGGCACAAGGTCTTTGTCTTAGAATCCTAGATATTTACTAGGAATGCACATTTCATTAAGGTAAAAATTAAGACTAACTAATTATTCAATTTCTCCTCCTATACCTAAAATTTAAACAATTTATTTATTTTGACCAAGTTTTTAGAAATTCTAATCATGATTTTCCTAATCCTTAAAACTAACTTAGATTTCTTTCAAAAAAATAAGTCAAAATACTGTCCTTTTTATAAAAAATTTATTTATTTATTTATTTATTTTTAGTTCTTCATTATTTTTTTTAATTTTTAATTTTTTTTTTTAGAAATGTTAGAACAAATAAAGAGAAAAATGAGAAAAATATATATTTTTTTTAATTAATCTTTTCTATGTTAGTAAACCCTCCCCCACACTTATCTCATGCATTGTCCTCAATGTATGAAATGCATGAATGCATGAAGAAAAATGTAAAGAGAGGCAAAGAATAATAGTATACCATAATATGTACAACACATGTATCACTCTCACCTAGAGCTGCTTAGGATTCATCCCTCTAGCTCGTTTCCCATCATTCCAATGGGTTCTCTTTATAAGGCACAATGGGGAGACCAACATTTTTGTTTTAACTTTCTCTCCCCCCAGTTTCATCTTCTTTAGGCTCTTCCTCATCATATGTCCACCTCCATTATTCAAAAATTCATCACACCTTTCAGTTGGAACTTCCTTGCCGAGAAATTCTAGCTCAGTTCCGTACATCTCCTCAAAACTTAAATCAACACTTTTCCCTGGAAGTGAATAATTAACCAACATCTCCTTAATCGGTGTATCTAAACATAGGAGTTCCTCTTCAAAGAGACTTTCGAAAGTTAAGTCAATCGGAGTTTCTTGAACTATATTCTCATGCGATATTTCAGTGCTTGGCTCTTTGAAGATACTTAGATCAAATCTTCGTTTTTTAAAGGGAACTTTAAAATTATAATCCTCAACATGTGTCATCTTATTACAAAAATCGCACTTATCCTCAAATAACTTGTCAAGAAATAGAGACTCATTTTCACTTTCTTTTTCACAAATGTTCTCAATGAAGTTCACCTCAAATGTTTGGTCTTTTATCTTATGAGATTGGTTTTCCAGGTTGAAGACATTGACCTCTTTAGTCATGTTTCCAAAGGTCAACCTCATGGATCCATTCCTACAATTTATGATCGCATTTGCAGTTGCAAGGAACGGACGCCCTAGGATAACGGGAGTTTGAGACCGAAGAGTGGATACAGGTTCGGTCTCCAGAACAACAAAATCTACTGGGTAGATAAACTCCCCAACTCGGATGAGCACATCGGTAATTTCTCCTTTGGGAATTTTTATGGATCGGTCAGCTAATTGGATTGTAACCTTAGTCGGACTAAGTTCGCCCAACCCAAGTTGTTGGTAGACTGAGAAGGGGAGTAAGTTGATACTTGCTCCCAAATCAAGAAGTGCATGCTTAATTGCAGTTTGACCTATTGTGCAAGAGATGGTGGGGCAACCAGGGTCCTTATACTTGACAGGGATCTGGTTGGACAAAAGCTCACTAATGTTAGTGGCTAGAAAAACCTTCTTGGGCACATTAGTCTTTCTCTTCTTTGTGCACATGTCCTTAATAAATTTGGCATACTTAGGGACTTGTTGAATTGCATCAAGAAGAGGTATATTGATCTTGACTTGATTAAAAATCTCGCGTACCTTATCCATTTGTGCACATTGCTTATCTTTAAGCCTATTTGGGTAGGGTGCGATGGGCTTGTGCATATCTTCGGCTGACTTGTCTTTTTTCGTGTTGTTGGCATCAAGTTGAGATGGAGTGGGATCAGGCAAGCTGAATGCTTGTTTAGAACTTGATGGTGTTGATACTTGGTTATCAACTTGTTTTCCCGACCGCAATGTATGAATTGCATTGCACTGACTCATATGATTCTCTTCAGCCAAGTGAGCTTGACTAGAGTTCCTAGGGTTTGGGAATGGTTGACTAGGTAGAGTACCCTTTTGCCTTTCTTGCTGATTCATTTGCATCTCTATCCTAGTCAAAACTTGAGCCAGCGTGTCATTGCTTTTAACGAGAGTGTCCACCTTTCTTTCCATATTGGAGAGTCTTGATTCCATTTGCGAATATTGGAAAGAGGGTGGAGGATTTTGATAGGGCAGATTTTGGAAATTGTTGGAGAATTTGGGCCTAGTTTGATCATTGTTACTTTAGCCCCATGACAAATTGGGATGGTTTCTCCAACCGGGATTGTAGGTGGGCGAATATGGATTGTTGGCGGGCGTTGTGAAGGCCGCACTCATATGTTCGGGAAAGCTTTGATGCGCGATAAAAATAGGACATTCCTCGAACACATGGTTCATATCTTGACAATAAGTACAGCCCGCCGAAGTTGTTGGGCTGACTTGGTTCACAGAGACTGGCTCTTTAGTTTCAAGAGCCTCAAGTCTTCGCATAACAGCAGCTAACTTAGCATCAGTTGCTATGTTGGCCTCAATGGAATGGATACCTCCTTTTGGGTCATTAGTCCTAGATTTTTCAGGAGTAGGTTCCCATTGGATGGTATTTTCAGCTAATTCCTCATACAATTGCCATCCATCAGTTTCGTCCTTTTTCAGAAATTCTCCTTGGCACATGGATTCTAACAACGTTTTAGTTTGATATTCTAATCCATCATATAGAACTTAGCATAATCGCCATTTCTCTATCCCATGGTGAGAGCATTGGGCAAGGAGGTCCTTAAAACGTTTGAAGTATTTCCAAAAGGGCTCATTGGCTGTCTGCTTAAACTGTAGGATATTCTTCCTAATCAATGCAGTCTTGTGAACAGGATAAAATTTCTTTAAGAATGCCTTAACAAAATTATCCCAAGAAGATATAGAACCGGCCTCTAGACTGTAGAGCCATTTCTTTGCTAAATCCTTCAAAGCAAAGGGGACAAACCTAAGTTTGATGTCATCTTTTCCTAACTTAGGAATATTCATCATGAGACATACTTCCTCAAATTCCCTTATGAAGAAGTATGCATCCTCGGAGTCAAGTCCATGAAATTTCGGAAGGGTGTTGATGTATTGTGGCTTAAGCTCAAATGGGTCAACACCTTCATCGTTAAGCTTGATCCAAGAAGGAAGAGAGGTCCTAATAGGATAGAACCTATCTTGGAGTGATATTGGTTGTGCCATGTGTGGGTCGGGCTTGAGCTCGGGTGGTGAACTAGTTCTAGTTAGCCTGGATGTAAGTGGGTCTCTCGACTAAGCGGGCATGCACAATCAGCAAACAAGTTCACCCAATCAATCAAAAGAAAAACAATCAAAAATCCTAATCTAGGGTAAGCCTTGACTTAGACGACTCCTAACTTTAGACTGTCCTTAGGAGGTCTACTATCGACGTTAACCACAAGCTAATCGGCCAGGTAGGTGGCAAGACCGGTGGGAGGTTTTCCGTCAGAGATGTTCCTTAATTAAATAACCACCGTTCTTCGGGCTTTCGGCCCTCAATCCCCTGCCTAGACACCGATTTGACAAGAGTTAATTTCGAACAATTTTCCTCCTTCGGTCAATCTCCTATTGAGTCCGAGTTAACCTAGGGCCAACGTCTAGTCAAATTTTACTTAAGGTTAGGGTTGTGAGTGTGACGGATATGATTTGTGGGCCAAGGAAGGGTGATGAAATCCCCACCTTATCTTTTTATGGGTTATGCCCTTAAGATGAATTAGTGTACGTGTAAAGCTGTAGAAAAGTAATCACTCAAGAAAGCAGTAAACAACCAAGAGTGTTTCCTAATCTATATGCTTATGCAAACGTACCTTGTCGCCAGCACTCTTCAACAGAATTAAAAAGAATTAAAATAGACACGTGCCCTAAATGCAAGAGTCTAAAATTATTTTTTTATTTTCAACAAATGGGTTAATGTTATTAATTAGCAGTTGCAGAGTGATAACAGAGAAATTTAATCACAGCAGTAAGCAAATTTTGCAATGCAGAGCAACCTGCAGAAAAGCAGGTTAGTAGTTCACTACTACTGCCGCAGATCTGCGGCTTTTGCCGCGTTTCTGCGGCAAATTAGTAGGTCCAGGTGCTCTGCCTTCGAGGGCAGAGGCACTGGATTGCTGTATGTCCTTGCTGCTGCTCTGTTTTTGTTTCCTGTTCTCTGTACCTACAACAGAAAGAATAAAGAATGATTAGAACGAGGAAATCGTGTCGTTCCTTCCCCGGCAACGGCGCCAAAATTTGATTGAGATTTTTAAAGAATAAAAAGAGGTTCATATTTCTTAGTCTCAATGTGAATCCGCTGTAGCAAGGGCTCAAGCGGGTCGTGATCCTCAGGGAAGGATGCGATGCAAGCTTTTCGACCCGATTCCTCTTTAACTTCAAAATAAGAGAAGAAGTGATTAGATTTGAGATATATGATATGAAAGATGTGGCTTTACTGATTTTCTACCACAACCCTATTGCAAGTTAAGGAGATTGAACATCATCTTAATATATGTGAAATTAATCCTAGGTTTATTAGCGAAGATGCAAGCAAGAATAAAAGAGTTTAGAATCTTACTAGTTCGCACCTTTGAACATTCAACACGATTTCATCTTAACATCTAAGTACAGCGGAAGAAAAGCATTACCTTGAAGTTACGCTGTCAAAGTTCTTAAATGTGAAGGGCGAGGAATTATTTAAAAGTGTAACCTAGATTAGAAAGCTGATTATCAATTTAGTCCTCAAGCAATCTACTTTAAACCTAGGGTTTCTAAAAGTATCATTAGTCTGTTCAACTCCAAACATGCTTAGGGTTGCTTAAGAATTCAGCAAACCACAAAGGAAGATTAGTTCATCATCTTTTTATTATTTTTCTTTTCTTTTTTTTTATATGAGAAGAATAAAGAAAGAGAGAAAATAAAAAGAATCGAGATATCACAGATCAAACCAAACTCAAGAAATCACAAAGTAAATGCAAAATTAAATGACAGAAATTAAGTGGCAAAAAGGTAACCTTTATTCGAGAGTAAACTCCAATTACAAAGCTCCTTCTTCTCCACACCGTGCTTGAAACAAAGATTACAACTTGCTGAAAGAAAAATGGCTAAAGAAACCCTAATACGTCTCTGGATGCCCTTTCTGCTGCGCCTGCACGGATATTTATAGTGCAGAAGAAGATAGAGTCCCAGATGAAGTTGTAGACGAAATCTGGTAGTCAGACTTATCCAGAATGCCGCGGAATCTTGGGTTTTGCCGCGGATTTGCGGCATTTTTGTGGAATCTGGCCACGCGCTTTGGCGCGTGGCCTCACCTGGTCCGTCCATGTGGGCGCCTGCTTCTGGAAGTATGATCCTGGCTCTTCATATTGGGATTTCGAGATAACTTGATAATCAAGTTACCTAGATTTTGAATTCTCCCAATCTCTTTTAAACGAATTTCCTTATCTCTGCACTCTTTTCATTCTCATCTGCAAGAGTTTAGGGTTGGGTAGAAGTCTATCCTTCCCTCGTCTTTGATATTTGCAACTTTAGCCCTTTGTGTATTTGCATTTTGACTTCTTGTAATTGCGCTTTTTCACCTGGGCTTCAAACATGGGCTTGGATCTGGGCTTTTGGGCTCTTTAAGCTTTATTTCTTATTAAAATAATACTTCGAGGCCTGCACACATTAAATAACGAAATATTAATAAATGTGCATTATAATATGAATAAATGTGCAAATGTGATGGTATATATGATGATAATTATGCATTTTTCACTACCTATCAATCATTTTAGAAAACCAAATGTTGCATATTTTAAAGTTTTTGGATGCAAGTGTTTTGTTTTGAATACTAAAGATTACTTGGGTAATTTGATGCTAAGACTTATGAAGCAATCTTTGTTGGATATTCTACTACCAGCAAAGCTTATAGAGTATTCAATAGATCTTCACTTACCATTGAAGAATCCATGCATGTTAAGTTTAAAGAATCTAATGTGGTTGTTGAGAATGTTGTAGAGATTGACCCATTAGGTGAAGACATGGAGAGACTATCCTTGAAGGACTCGCCCGCTCAAGAAGAAAAGCAAGAATCCATTGGTGACGTTCTAGAGGATAAAGAGGAAAGCTCTCAACCGCTTCCTAAAGCTTGGAGATATGCTACAAATCATCCCAAGGAGCTCATCTTAGGTGATGCATCTAAAGGGGTAACAACTCACTCCAAACTCCATGACTTATGTGGTAACTTTGCTTTCATTTCTCATTTTGAACCCAAAAGCATCCTCGAAGCCGAGGCGGACTCATATTGGTTGCTAGCCATGCAAGAGGAACTCCATCAATTTGAGCGCAACCAAGTTTGGCACCTTGTTCCAAGGCCTCACGATAGACCAATTATTGGTACTAAGTGGATCTTTAGAAACAAGATGGATGAGTCCGGTAATGTCATTAGGAATAAAGCTAGGTTAGTGGCCCAAGGTTACACTCAAGTTGAGGGAACTGACTTTGAGGAGACCTTTGCACCCGTAGCACGGCTTGAAGCCATACGGATGACACTAGCTTTTGCATCTTTTAAAAATTTTAAACTTTTTCAAATGGATGTGAAAAGTGCATTTTTGAATAGTTTTATAAATGAAGAAGTTTATGTTGAACAACCTCCCGATTTTGTTGATCATGTTCATCCTAATTTTGTTTTTAAACTTGATAAAGCTTTGTATGGATTGAAACAAGCTCCAAGAGCTTAGTATGAAAGGCTTTCTAGTTTTCTCATTTCAAATGATTTTGTCAAAGGCAAAGTAGACACAACTCTTTTTACTAAGCATGTTGATAATGACATTTTAATTGTGCAAATTTATGTTGATGATATAATTTTTGGATCTTCTAATGAGTTTTTATGCAAGGAGTTTGGAAAGGTTATGCAATGTGAGTTTGAAATGTCTTCCATGGGTGAATTGAATTTCTTTCTTGGACTCCAAATCAAGCAATTGCGAGATGGGAACTTCATATGTCAAGCCAAGTACGCAAAGGAACTCGTAAAGAAGTTTGGACTTGAAGATTGTAAAGTTTACAACACTCCCATGGCAACTACAACCAAGCTTGATAAGGATGACCAAGGTAAAAATGTTGATATTAAATTGTATAGGAGCATGATAGGTAGTCTTTTGTATTTGACGGCAAGTAGGCCGGACATAATGTTTAGTGTGTGTCTTTGTGCTAGATTTCAATCGTGTCCCAAAGAGTCCCATCTTATTGCGGTAAAACGCATTATTCGTTATATTAAGGGCACAATTGGATGGGTCTTTGGTATCCGAAAATCGGAGATTTCTCAATAACGAGTTATTCGGATGCCGACTATGCGGGTTGTAGAGTAGATAGAAAGAGTACTAGTGGGACATGTCAATTTCTTAGTAATTGTCTTGTTTCATGGTCCTCTAGGAAACAAAATTCCGTAGCTCTCTCAACCGCCGAGGCGGAGTATGTTGCCGCGGGGGCTTGTTGTGCACAAATCCTTTGGATGAAACATACTCTCCTTGATTATGATTTGCATTATAACCATATAAAAATATTTTGTGATAATACTAGTACTATACACATGACTAAGAATGCAAATCAACATAGTAAGACCAAGCACATTGAGATTAGATATCACTTTCTTAGAGATCATTTTGAGAAAGGAGATATAGATATTGATTATGTTTCGACGGATTTGCAACTTGCCGATATTTTCACTAAACCACTTGATTTTGTTAGATTTTCTTTCATATGTGGTGAACTTAATGTTTGTGTTATTGAATAACAATGTTTTCTTGACCCTTTTTGATGTATGACAAAAAGGGGGAGAATGAGTTTATATATGGCAATTTGAGTTCATATGGGTTTTGGTTTCATATGAGCTCATATATGTTTTTAGTTTTTGATGTGTTTTCATGAATTCTTGTAATTTGAGTTTAAGGGTTTTGCAAGTGTTTTATATTCTCATGGTTTTGGTTTCATGATGTTCACTTGTAAATTACAAATTACATTATTTTTTCTTTGATTAATATAGCATAATTTGAGGGAGAGCTTTCTCCTCCCCTATATGTTTGTTTATAGCCTATTTGTTTTATCATCATCAAAAAGGGGGAGATTGTTGGCCCAAAAAGGTCACTCTCTCCATTTGTTTAGAGTTTTGATGATAACAAAACAAATAAGAGCTATTTGGTACTAATTAGTTTGTTTAAGATAAGTTTCAGGTTAGTACCATATTTGGAGGCCATTGCTTAGCTATTGCAAGTACTTCTAGGTTCATGAAGCAAAGAAGGCGTTTTGCACATCAAGGAAGGAACATAGAAGAGAAGGCTCTAGCAAGGCATTGCATGGCTCAAGACTTCAAGATTGCTCAAGATAATTCATTAGATTTGTTTCTAGGTTTATTGTTTTGTTAAAGAATAGTGAATAGGTTTGAAGCTCTATCACACACATTTTTGCACACATCTTATTTCCAAAAATATTTCCTATAATATGTACAAAATATTTTTGTATACAATCTTCTGCCTACAAACTCATTTTTATGTTTTATATATATCCCTATTCAAAACATACTTTGTTTATTTTTAATTCCCTTCAAAATCTGTTTTTGTTTTTGACTTTTGACCTGCGCTGGTCGACCGTCCGGTCGGCCGACCCTGTGTCAGGTCAATCCGGTCGACAGACCCATTCGACCGAGGTTCTGGCAGCAGTGCGTATTCGTGTGCATGTTTTCGCGGTCGACCGTGCGGTCGACCAAAACCTGCCTGACTGCAAGACGTTTGCTCTCTGTATTTTTCGGTCGACCGTGCGGTCGACCGAGAGCCGGCAACGGCTCTTATTTTTGTACTTCGGTCGACCGGCCGGTCGACCGAGTGTGCTGTTTGAACAGTAACGGCTAGTTTTCTGAGCAGATTTGTTTTTGTCTTTTCTTTCTAAAAAGGGTTTAATGATATTTACTGATCTTAATACTTCCTAATTGGCCTTAAGTGAGTTTTATCTTCTAACCGTAGCCCTCTACTATAAATAGGGGTGTTTAGGGAGAGGTTGATTACAAGAAAAATTTGCATAAGTTTTCAAAAGTTTAAGGCATTCAAAAGAGCTTTGTTTCTTGGTTTTGTGCTGAAAATTCTCTCTCATTTCCTGAAGTGTTTTCAAGAACTCTCTGATTTCTTTTTCTTTTCTCCTTACACACAAGAGCTTCATTCCTACTCATTGTTCTACAAGGATTTTTCTTAAGGGAAGAGAGTTTTGCAAAAGAGAGTTTGTGATCTTTTGACTACCAAGAGAAAACTTGTACTTGTGATTGTGGAGTTGGGTACTCCGGTGTATTTGTAACATCTTTGTGAAGTTATAGTGGTTAGAAATCCTTCTGGGGAAGGCGGGGACGTAAAGCTGGGTGCTCGAACCTCGGAAAAATTCTCGGTGTTTGCGTTTGGTTTACTTGCTCTTACTTCTTGCTTTACTTTCATTGCTCTTATTACTTGCTCTCAATCTTCATTGCAATATTCATTTGTTTTCATTCATCTTGTCAATCATAGTCCCATACAACAAGGTTGCATTGCGCACCTCTAACTCATTTCAAGAGGAATCAGGAGGAAGGAGTTCAAAACCCTTTACGGGGCATTCGGCTCTTAGTCTTGTTTTGGGCGATTGTTGCATCATATTTTTAAATTGACCATTGATTAGTATTATCACCTATTCACCCCCCCTCTAGGTGATTTTCATTTACTTTAGTTTGTTTAGATCTTGTGTAAAAGTAGATAGTGTTGATATGCTCAAGTTCACATACACACACAAGTTTAAAGTTTATTGGTTTTGATTTTCGATTTAACCGATTTTGGATTTCATGTCAAAAACATAGTTATAATATCTTTCATGTATATTGGATTCTATTCATATATATTATGCTTCAATATTGTTTCAATAGCATGTTTTTGTATTTACATGAGTGTTGGAGAAAACGATTTTCCATTTCAAAATTTCAAGTTTCGAGAAATACGGATTCATTTTAAAGGCTAAATTTCTATATCACAAAAATGGTTAAAATTGTTTTTAAATATGTGTTGAATTTTTGTCACACATATTTGTTGGCCCAAAGGCCATTTGCCCTTAGTTTTGATGATAACAAATCATATGTAATTAGGTATTAACAAAGTGTTTAATTAAGTTTCAGAAAAAAAATATTATGCTGCATTTCGGCTCCAACACAAGACTCACACATTTGGAAGCCAAGAAGATTTAGATCCCAGAGCCTAACACGCTAGAAGAGCTCAAGGATCAAGCAATATCAAAAAGATTGTTTCAAGATTTATATCTTTACCGTTTTCCATTTTAGTTAGGATTTATAGATATTTGTCAAAACCAAGATGAAAGAAGTTGATAGCTTTTGGGATTGTCACACACACACACACACATTTCATAATCCTTTAGTGTTTTCATACAAAATTTTATTACCTGGTTTCTTATCGAGTTTCAAAAAAACTAAGTTTCAGAAAATCAGGTTTCAGAAAATTAAGTTTTAGAAAAACCATTTTTGTTTTTAGAAAAGATTTTTATCAAAATATAGTTCTAAATTATTTGGTGTTGATTTATGATCACACTCTACTTGCTCATAGACCTAGAACTCCATTTTGTATCTACATATTAAAAGAAATTTTATTGAAAAAATTTTGACTTCAAAATATATTCAAAAACCTGTCTTTTGCCCTTAGCTGGTCGACTGGTTGATCGACCGCTGGCAGAGCTAAACTACTCTGTCGGTCGATCGGGCGGTCGATCGACGTGCACCAAAGTGCACGAGTGCACTTCGGTCGACCGACCGGTCGACCAGAAGCAAGAGCAGGGCTCTCTGTTTGTTCTGGTCGACCGGGGCCGGTCAAACGACAGAGAGTTTTTACTCTCTGTTGGGATCCACGGTCGACCGCTTTCCCAACGTCAGAAATTCGACCGTTGGAGGTCGACCGCCCGGTCGACCGGCAGCAGAAAACTCTACTGAGTTGGCTCTCAACGGGCAGATTCCATTTTGTCTTTTGTTGGATCTTCTCCCAATGGATCTATTGAGTTTTCTACCCTTATTTTCATCCTCTATAAATAGTGGGAGTATGAAACAACTCATGAACAAGATTTACAAGCCTCATATCAAAGTTTTTCAGAGTTTAGCCTCTTTGCAAAAGATTTTCTCTTGAGCCAACTATTTCCAAATTTGGTGTTTTAGCTTGAGTCATTTCCTCTACTTCTCTACTTGCTATTTGCACTACACAATCCCAAGTATTTCACTTCCTCATCTTGGTTGTAGGGTTGTGCTTGTGAGCTATCTTTGTGATCAAGTGTTGATCACCATTTTCTTTGATTGAGAAGTTGTAGAGGTTGCGGTCTCGAGCGAGCTAGTGAGCTCCTAGTTGGTGTTGCGGCACCGTGAGAGAGGACAAGTGTGTCTGAAGAGTTCTAGTGAGAACTTGTAATCGGTTGATGATCCTGTGGGATCGCTCATTGTGAAAATCCTTCATCGTGTTGAAGGTGGGGACATAAAGCAGTGATTCCAATCTCGAAACATATTCTTGTGTTTGCGATTGTCCGCTATCTTTCTAAACTCTACTCTCTATCTTTACTTGCATTTACATTGCTTACTCTTTTGCAAGATCAATCTAATTGTTATTGCTTATTGCTAATTTATTTCTAATTCTGCAATATTTGCCATTAAGTATAGTCATCACCTATTCACCCCCCTTCTTGGTGATTTTCAATTGGTATCAGAGCCTAACCCTAGCTTTTGGTTTAACCACCTTAGGGAGATCCTCTTTATTTGGCTATATTTATTTGTTGCATCTATTATTTGTTTGTGCACAAACTTATTTTCATGGCATCACTTGACTTCTCTAGCATCAAGTCCCCACCCAAATTTGATGGGTTGAACTTCCCCATTTGGAAGGTCAAAATGAACCTATTCCTAAAGTCCCGAGGAGTTAGAGTTGCCAAATCTATTACCAAAGAATTTGTTGAACCTCACGATGATGAGAGTACATGGTCCGAAGCAACCGCTAAGGACTATGAGGTTAATACTAGAGCCCAATATGTACTTACACAAGCATTAAACGAAGATGATCTTTCTCGTGTGATTGATTGCAAATCTGCTTATGAAGTTTGGAATGTTCTTATCATTACTCATAAGGGGATGTCATAAGTCAAGAGATCCAAAATTGATTTGCTCCGTTCTCAACATGAAAATTTTTATATGCTTGAAAATGAAAGTATAGATGAAATGCTCACTCATTTCACCAAGATTACTAACGCTTTACATCTTTAGGTGACAAGATCGACAATGACCAAAAGATCCGAAAGGTCATTAGAGCTCTTCCCAAATCGTGGTAAGTCAAGGCAACTACCCTTAAGGAGCTGAACGATAGGGAGGAGATGGACTTCTCTGGCTTCATCGGCAATCTCAAAACCCATGAGATGGAGATGAAGGTAAGAGAAGAAAGGGAGGCTCCAAAGAAGAAAGTAATAGCTTTTAAGGCGACTCCATCCTCCTTTAATGAAGAAGAATCATCAGAAGACTACGATGAGGACTTTGCCATTCTCATTAGAAAAGTGGGCAAGATGTTCTACAAGAAAGGTAGACAAAGCAACTTTCGAAGAGAAAGACCTCAAGGAAGACTTGAAAAGAAAAGGGAGGAAATGGATCCGTGCTTCTATTGCAAAAGAACGGGACATCTAATTGTGGATTGCCCCTCTCTAAAAGCTACTACCTCCAAGAACGTGCAAAAGAAGAAGGCGATGATGGCCACTTGAGATGATTCGGAGACAGAATCTGAAGAGGAAATTGATACCGCACACATGTGCTTCATGGCTCATGGTGATGAAGCTTCTAAGGTAAACGTAGAAAACTCTTTAAAAGATGAAGATTTGACTATGGATGAATTAGCACAATTTTATGAAGAATTACAAAATAGATACGAAATTTCTCTTGCTCAAAATAAAAAGTTGAAAAAGAAAAATGATTTATTAAAGAACAAATTTGAGATTGTTTTAAATGAGAAAAATGATTTGTCAAAAAATTTTGAGAAAATGAAAATAGATTTTGAAAAATATAAAACTAATTGTAAGGGTAAAAGCTCAAGTATCACTTATAATAAAAATGAATTTTTGAAAATTCAAAAATGCATTGAGGTTTTGGATACTACTTTGAAAAAGTGTGCATTTGACATGACCAAATTTGTATTTATGATTCCTAAGGGAAAACCCAAAGAAAACACACTTCTCATGCATCACACACACATGCACACTCATATCAACACAAGCATACATTCATGTATGAAAAATATATATTTGTGCACATTGTGGCCGCAAAGGCCATTTGGCAAAATTTTGTTATGCAAAATTAAACATGACAAATAAAAATATTTCAGTTCGAGAAAACACTAACCCCATAAGACCCAAAAATATTTGGGTACCAAAGGACACGCCAAACTTAATTGATACAGGGGCGTCGTCCTCCTTCAAGACTTAAGGGGAGATGGTGCCTGGGTGGTAGATGCATCAAAGCTTAACGAACAAATTGTCACTTGCATCGCTATCAAAGAGGCACCTATTTTGGAGGTTGCCCGTGGTTTGGTAACTTCTCCACTTAAGATTTTATTTTTAGCTAGACTTATACATGCATGGGATTTGCTAGTTCATTTTGTGATAATTTGCTTTAATTATGTAGACTTGCATATCCTTATTTTTTTTATCTGGACTACAGTTGAGATTATGTATTTAGTTTGCTTTTATTCCTATACTAGCCATATTTTGTTTGTCCATGTATCAAGTATTTTTTTTGTAAATATTTCTATAAGAACATATATTTTTGTCAAATATGAAAATTTATTTAACCATAATTATGCAAATAAATAGAGATAGCAATTGCGCGCCTCAACTCTTATCTAGAGGAATGTCGAGGAGAAGTTCAGAACCCTTAAAAGGGGTATTTGGCTTCAATATCTCAAATTTATTTCTTAATTATTAAATAAAAAAATTTGTTGTTAATAATAATAAAATGAAATGAAATGAAAATTTATTTTATGTGTTTTTCATGCCTATTAAAATTTTCCCAATGTTTTCATGTTTTATATGTAAATATATATTAGTCTCAAATTTCCTTTTTAAAAAGAAAATTAACATTAAAACAAAATAGTTTATACTGTGTTTGGGGGTGCTACGGTTGACCGACCGGTCGACCAAGTTAGCCTGTCATAGGCCCAGTCGACCGGGCGGTCGACCGAGATTACCTGGAATACAAAAATTATTTAGCCCGAAGTCGGTTGACCGAGCGATCGACCGACTGAAACCAAGATTGCTCTCAGTTTGCGCCGGTCGACCAGGCGGTTGACCGGGAGTCGGGTAACCTGTTTTCTCACCCAGTTTTTAAAAGCCCTAAAACCTAAATCCCTTACTCTCATCTCTCTCAATCGGTGTTCTCCATCTCCCCTCTTCAATTCTCCTCCTCCCAAATCTAATCCAACCCCCTAAATCTCTTCCAAATCCAAAATTTCCTCCACAAAAATTGTCAAAATTGTTCTCAGGCTCCAGATCTGCAAATTTTTGGGGATTTCTCTTGGATCTTGAGGTATAACTAAAATTTCTCCTTAATTTCTTCAATTTTCTTTATTAATCTTGTTTATCCATCTTTATTTCGTGTTATTATCCTGTTTACTCCATCATCATGTCCAAACGATCCCGATCTAAGAAAAGGAAAACCCTTGAATCATTATCCAGCCCCTTTATCTCCCAAAATTCATCTCATAGATATACTGTAATCTACAATAAACATGTCATCTCTAGTAGGACTGTGGTGCTTAGTGATTTTGAGCACCTTAATCTTGCAAATATCTTAAGTACTAGTTCACTTGAAAATTTTTCACAATCAAAGAACTGGTTTATCCTAAACTAGTCCATTATTTTCTTCTAACTTGTCCTTCCAAAATTATCACATCCGGTCTAGAGTCATGGGCAAGGATATAAATATTTCTCTTGAAAAATTTGCTAGTCTCTTACACCTCTCTTGTGAGGGGGTAGATGTTTATAATGTGGATCTTCATGAATATATTTATGCTGACGGTGAGTCTGCCCACACCGCATCTATTTTGCTTCACGATGAAAATAACCCCACTTTAGTTAGGAATGAGGAGGTGAAGTATTATACTCTCACCGCCCAAGTCTTGGCTAAAATCGTTTTCTATAACCTCTTGCCAAAATTAGGAGAGTATAGTCACGCCGGGGGTTCTGTTCCCCTCCTGATCTATTACCTTCTAAAAGGTATAAGAATTAATGTCCCTAAACTCATCATCGATTATATGACGTCCAATCATCTTTTGGTCCCAAACCAGCACTTGCCCTTTGGGATGCTTATTACACGTCTTCTAAAATAACTCCAATTTGATCTTTCCACTGAACGGTCAATCGAACCGTCAGTTGACATTAACAGCACTCTCCTCAAGAGGATGCGTGTTAGGGACCGTGCTCCTGCTCCTCAGCCACAGCCTATCATTCTTACTTTTGCTTCAGGATCTTCTACTTCCTTTGATCCCTATCATGCTCTCTCCACTCAGCTTCGGGAGCATAGCCTGCAGATGTCCGCTCATATGGCAGCTCACTTTCAGCGGCTTGAGCAGCGAGTGGACAATGACTCAACCATATTTGTGATTCCATTCACTATATGCAGACCTGCGTCCATGACATCTACAACAAGTATACTTTGCCGGCTCCTCTTCCGAGTGGTCGCTCACAGCCACTTCCGTCCGCGGGTCCTCCTTTCGCCACATGGGCTCCTCTTGTTGTTCCTGAGGCACCAGTTTCTCCTGAAGACCCTGATTTCTATGAGAGTTGACCTTTTTTGTTGATGACAAAAAGAGGGAGAGTTATTTTGATGGAGTTATTTGAGGGGCTTGAGGGAGTTAGCTTTCATTATTTTCTGTATTTGGATTTGAGTATGTAGTTTGTTTTGTGGACATCGTGTGTTTGTGTATTTGTATTTGTATTTGAGTATGTAGTTTGTTTTGTGGACATCGTGTGTATTTGGTTTTTAAAGTTGGCATGAACCTCCTATACTATATGGACATCTTTATTTCTGATATAGCAGTTATGTTTATTGTCTCTATGTGGTATATATATTTGATTGTGTATTGTTTCTTATTCCCTGTTGATCCAACCATGTACCACTTGTTTGGAGGTTGGAGGTATTTCTGGATGGATGAAGGTAACCATTTGTGCATACACTTTCATATCTCTGTATCCTTACTATGCATAGATGGTTGACATATAATTCTAACTGTTATATTCTTTATATATTCTTTTATTGTGCATTTAGCTCTTTTATCTCTTATTCTTATATATGCATGTGTTAAAGGAGAGCTTCACTTGAAGTCTCTTCCCAAAATATCTGTAATAACTCCATATATTTTATCATCATCAAAAAGGGGGAGATTGTTGGCCCAAAGGCCATTTGCACTTAGTTTTGATGATAACAAACCATATGTAGTTAGGTATTAACAAAAGTATTTAATTAAGTTTCAGGAAAAATATTATGTTGCATTTTGGCTCCAACACAAAGTGATCAGTCACATATATTGTATATACATTGTCACCTACCATACTTTTTAGCTAATAAATCCTATTAATAAGTCTTCTTCTTCTTTGCTAAATGTAGGCCCAATTGCTAAAAGAAAGGAAAGAGAAACAAGCCCAAAAGCCCACCAAATTCTGATTTAATTCAGAATAAATTCGAAATCAAGGAATCAGGGCAAAATCTTGGCATATCAGAGAGGTTGAAAACCGGTTGAAAAGAATCCTCCAAAATCAAGCGGTTAAAGCCAACAATCAAAGACTGTTTCGTTAAATCCTGGAGCAGAAACGAGAAAACCAGAAGAAGATACAGGAGAATCACCAAACCAGGAGAGCTAGGGCCGCGTTTCCGCTGCTCTGTTAAAGAGGTTGGGGGAGCGTTTGCTCCCCCAATCTTCTTATGATCCCCCCTCTTGTTTTTTCCTATAAATACTAGTTTCAACAGAGAAGAAAGGAGCGAAGACTAGGATTAGATTTTTTTTGTTTATTCTTTAAGGATTAAGCTCTTTGTTAGATTGTGTAAAAGTTGTATTTTGTTTTATAATTTGTAGTTCAGTACAAATACCTGAGAGAGGACTTGAGTGCTTGTAACTTGAAGATTGAAGTGACATCAATACAAGAATCAAGCTACATATTCTTCCACTCATTTTAGGTATGTCATACTTTAATTACTTGCATTGTTCTTTATTTTTCATGAGTAGCTAAATCGATTTTCTAGGCTCACTATTACTCCTCTCTCTGATCCCTCTTCTTTTCGAACGGTTTTGATGAAATGACCCAATGAATCATTTGCATGCCTAACTTAAGCCTTTCTTCTTGAAAGTGTTCTTGAAGGCACATGAGGATGGGTTTGGATCTTTAACTTCTACCTCTTTTCAAAATGTCTCTTGAACATGTTTTTATTTCATACTTCAACTTCTTGAGGATTTAACATTCAACTCAAGACAATTTCTTAAAGAAAAGAATTAACCTTTCCAACCATCTTATGTGTTTTGCTTAAAACTTTCTAGAATCAATCTTAAGTTTTGCCTATGATCAAGTTGAGGCATTAAGATTTTCAATTGAAGAACATGTTATTGAGTAGTGAGATAGTGATCCCAAATTTTCTTCTTTATTAAAATCAACCAAACAATTTTCAAGCTTTTTAAATCACCTTCTCCAAAGCCTTCTCCAAAGTTGCAATTTCTCTTTTAATCATCTCCTTCTTTCCATTCTCTTTTCAATAAAAAAACGAACACAATTCTTTGTTACTAAACGAAATACCGAAAAGCTTTCATCGCATTCCTCCTCATGGACATGACCCGTTAGCCACAAGCTATAAGGTAAATCTCTTAACCTTTGATTTTTACAATCAATTTTTGGCGCCGTTGCTGGGGAGGTAACGTGTATTTGTTTTTTTAACAAGTTTGGTATGTTGTTTCAGGGACTTCAAGATTCAGATCTATCATTCAAGCTTTGCAAGAGAACACTTACAAATTTTGTGCCCCTACTCTCGAAAGTAGGAAACAGAATTTAAAGAAATTACATTGCAAAAGTTGAAAATTTCATTGGACTACTAAAACTTTTTTTTTGCAGGACATATTGCTCGTAAAAAAAATTAAGTTTTTGTACGTTATATTCTTGCTATATCTGCTCTCCACCATCCCTGTTTTAATCCAACAGTAATTTGAGTGATTGTTAATTGCTTAAAAAAAACGTTTAAACTTGCATTCTAGGCATTTGTCTAATTACGTTTATTTTACAATTACTGTTGAAGATAGCTGGAGATAAGGTATGTATGCATAGCATATAGTTTAGGAAACATTCTTGGATGATATTTGCTTTTGAATGCTACTTTTCTATATCTTGCACACTTTGCACAAATCAATTCTAAGGGCAAAACCCAAGTCAAGATAAGGTGAGGAAGTCATTACCCTTTCTTAGCCTACAAACCATTTCCAAGCACGCACAACCTAAGCCTAAGTAAAATCTGATAGACGTTGGCCTTAGGGACATCTCGAACTCACTAGAAGATTATCCTAAGGAGAAGGTGTTGGAATTTGACTCCTGCCAAATCGGTGTCTAGGAAGGGGATTAGGGCCGAAAGCCCGAAGGTTGGTGGTTACTTAATTAAGAAACGTCTTTAACGGATAACCTCCCACCAATCTTACCCTGACCTGGCTGATTAGCTTGTGATCAATGTCTACATTATACCTCCTGTGGACAATCAACCAGTTAGGAGTTATCTAGGTCAAGGTTAACTTAGACTAGGCTTGGTTGTTTTCTCTTCTTGACTATTGATGAACTTGTTTGTGATTGTGTTTGTGTATGCAAGTGTGGTTAAAAGACCCTAATTCATCTAGGTTAACTAGAAACACATCACCACCTAAGTTCGAACCAAAACCAGATTCGGTTATGGATCAACCAACATCTTTGCAGAATAGGTTCTATCCCATTAGAACATCATTTCTATCCTGCATCCAACTTTCATCAGTTGGTGAACACAACTTTGAGCTTAAGCCACAGTTCATCAATACACTCCCTAAGTTTCGTGGCTTAGAGTCCGAAGATGCTTATTTCTTCATAAGAGAATTTGAGGAAGTATGCTTAATGATGAAAATCCCACACCTTGCAGATGATGTTATTAGGTTGAGATTTGTCCCATTTGCTCTTAAGGACTTAGCCAAGAAATGGCTCTACAGCTTAGCAACCGGCTCTATCACATCCTGGGATGGTTTCATCAAGGTCTTCTTGAAGAAATTCTATCCAATCTATAAGACCGCTCTCGTTAGGAAAAACATCATGCAGTTCAAGCAAGAACCTAGTGAACCATTTTGGAGGTACTTTGATCGCTTCAAAGACCTCCTTGTCCAATGTCCTCATCATGGAATAGAGAAATGGCGAAAATGCCAAATTCTTTATGACGGTTTAGACTACTCGACCAGGACCCTCTTAGAAAGCATGTGCCAAGGGGATTCTTGCAGAAGGATGAGCATGAAGGATGGGATTTATATGAGAATCTAGCTGAAACGACCATCCAATGGGAACCTACTAGTGAAAGCTCTAGAAATCCAAACTCTATCTCTTCAAAAGGAGGTCTCCATTCGATTGAATCATCCATAGCTAACGAGGCTAAGTTAGCTAACCTAGCGAGAAGACTGGAAGTTTTAGAAACTAAGGAACCAAGTCTAGTCAATCAAGTCAGCCCGAACTAATTTCCAACTCCAGGTCGTACTTACTGTCAGGCCATGAATCATGTGCTTGAGGAGTGTCCTGTATTTTAAGCTTACCAACACTTTTCTGAACCGATGAATGCGGTCTTTTCAAGGCCGAACAATGATCCTTACGCTCCAACATACAATCTTGGCTAGAGAAATCACCCAAATTTCTTATGGAGCCAACAAAATAATGACCACCCATGGTCAAACCATGCAAGCCACTTCCATCATTCCAATAATTCTTCCAATCATCAACCCAACTTTTCCAATCACCCTCACAATTCTCCCAAAATTTTCAAATTATCAACAAAATTTTCCTAACCAAGCTCCACCATTTTCCTTCCAGAATCCTCAACTCGAAAGGAGAATGACTGATTTTGATAGAAACATGGAAAGGTACATGAAGAACAAAGATTCCCTCATGCAAACAATACAGAGGATAGAGGGTCAAATGAGCCAATTAGCCAACCCACAACATGAGATGCAAAAGGGTACCTTGCCCAGTCAACCAATTATGAATCCCAGGAATTCACAACAAGCTCATTTGGTTAAGGATCAATCACTGAATCAATGTAATGTTATTCATACATTGAAGTCAAGAAAGAAAGTTAATAACCAAGTGTCAACACCACCTAATCCTAGTCAGCACAATCACACTTCAGCATCCACCTCATCTAATCCCACTCCTCCTAAATTTGATGAATCTGAAAAAGATAAGTCAACCAGTCATGTGCACCAGCCTATAGCACTATTTCCTAATAGGCTGAAAAACAACAAGCAAAATCCACAAATGGATAAGATAATTGATATCTTTAATCAAGTGAAGATAAATGTGTCACTTCTTGATGCCATCCAATAAGTCCCATCTTATGCTAAGTTTCTTAAGGACATGTTCACCAAGAAGAGAAAGACTAATGTATCTAAAAAGGTCTTCTTAGCCACTAACATTAGTGAGCTACTATTGGGTCTGATCCCTGTAAGTACAAGGATTTAGGTAGTCCAACCATTGCCTGCACAATAGGACAAGCTGAGATTAGTCGTGCACTTCTTGACTTAGGGGCAAGTACCAACTTGCTTCCATTCTCAGTTTATCAACAACTCGGGTTAGGCGATCTTAGTCCAACTCGAGTCACTATCTAACTGGCTGACCGTTCAGTGAAAATTTCAAAATAGGAGATTAATGATGTCCTTATCCGGGTTGGAGAGTTTACTTACCCTGTTGATTTCATAGTTCTAGAGACACAACCTGTGTCTAACTCCAATCATAGGGCTCAAACTCCTGTTATCCTAGGGCGACCATTCCTTGCTACTGCCAATGCCATCATCAATTGTAGGAATGGGTCCATGAGGTTAACTTTTGGGGACATGACTAGAGAAGTCAATGTTTTCAATCTAGAAAAACAATCTCGTAAGATAAGAGATCAAACATTTGAGGTGAACTTTGTTGAAAATAATTGTGATGAAGAGAGTGAAGATATAGAAGATGAGTCGCTGTTTCTTAATGAATTATTTAAGAATGAATGCGATTATCTTGATGAGAAGGCATATGTCAGAGATCCTAATGTTAGAGTACCCTTTAAAAAGGAGAAATTTGATTTGAATATCTTCACTTTTGATGAGCCAACCAATAATTTATCGCATGAGAATATAATTCAAGAACCTCCAATTGACATACCCTTTGAAAACCTCTTCGAAGAAGAACTCATGTGTTTGGATGAACCAACTAGGGATCTTTTGGTTAATTACACATCTCTAAGGGAAAGTGTTGACCTAAGTTTTGAGGAGATATATGGAACTGAGTTAGAATTTCTAGACATTCATAGTGAGGAAGTTTCAACTGAGAAGTGTGGTGGTGATCAATTTTTGAATAATGAATGTAGAAATATGAGGAAGGAAAACCTAAAGAAGTTGAGACTAGGGAGGAAGAGAGTTAAATGATAGAAAAATTGCTCTCCCCACTATGCCCTATAAAGAGGACCCATTGGAACCGAAAAAGATCTAAGTGTGGGAGAAACTTGATGTTGTACATATTTCTGTATAATATATGCACCTCTTTTACATTTCATTTCATGCATGTTCACATTTCTTTCATACATTGGGGACAATGCATGAGATAAGTGTGGGGGAGGGTTCTAACATGACTAATGTTACTTCAAAAAAAAATTGTAAAAAAAAAATTGTAAAAAAAAATTGTATATATATATAAAAAAAACTTTTTGAAAGGTAAGAACAATATTTTGATATATTTTTGTAAGAAATTAAGTCAATTTTAAGGAATAGAAAAATCATAATTAGGATTTTTTACACTTGGTCAAAATAAGATGACTTGTTTGATTTTTAGGGCTAGGAAGAAAATTTGTGAAAGTAATATAGTCTTGATCTTTACCTTAATGAAATATGCACACTTTATACACTTACACACTTAGGGTTTAAAAACAAAGCCTCTTATGCCTTATAAAAAAAAAGAAAAAAACTGTATAAAAAAATAAATAAACCAATCTAATTATTAATTAGCTAGGTGCCTTGGCCTAAGCAAGCCTTGGTATTTATGCAAAAGATAATTAGATAAGTATGAAAATATATATATATATATATCCTCTGATTAAGCTGGGTATCTATGCCTCATGAAGCATAAGTATTCACGCCTAAAAGGGGTACGTTTTATAAATAAAAACCTTAGTTTCGTGTCCTTGTCTACTCGAATGTTTAAGTCCTTTAGGGCGTTTTCTCACCTGGTGCCCTAAAACTGTCCGGTTTGGGTGTCACCGACTAAAGGCTCGTTACATGGGCAGATTAGAAAGCCTAATAAAATTGAGGAATAAATTCCACCAAAAATAAATATAAATAAGGCATAAGAGTTAATATTAAAGAACCCTTAGTCAAACTTCACAGTCACGATGGTGCATATGACTCAGGGTAAAGTAATAGACTAGATGAGAAAGACAATTTGACTCCTTATTTTGATTGATGACATGTTTTTGAATGGAGACTAAGTTTAGGAATGAAAATTTTGATATTCCTATAACTTATAGATTACTTAAACTCTCACAAATATACTGCAAAGATTTTCTCTTTTCAAAACGCTTTTCGAAAATACTAAATTTTTTCTCTTTCTTTATGGATTTTGTGGGTGAAATCCACTGAAAACCCTCACGAGACAAAACTCGTCCTCTAGGGATAACCTAGAGGTTTAATGGCTTGTTGCACATGCTCAGTGCAATCGAGTGACCTGCGAAAGTGGTCTAATAATTGATTAAGATCAGTTTTGATATTTTGCTCGAGGGCGAGCAAAAGATAAGTGTAGGGGTGTGATCAGTCACATATATTGCATATACATTGTCACCTTACCATACTTTTTAGCTAATAAATCCTACTAATAAGTCTTCTTCTTTTTTGTTAAATGTAGGCCCAATTGCTAAAAGAAAGGAAAGAGAAACAAGCCCAAAAGCGCACAAAATTCTGATTTAATTTAGAATAAATTTGAAATCAAGGAATCAGGGCAAAATCTTGGCATATCAGAGAGGTTAAAAATTGGTTGAAAAGAATCCTCCCAAATCAAGCGGTTAAAGCCAACAATCAAAGACTGTTTCGTCAAATCCTCGAGCAGAAACGAGAAAACCAGAAGAAGATACAGGAGAATCACCAAACCAGGAAAGCCATCCAATTAGGTGTGGCCATCTGGCCATACCAGGGCCACAGAAACGCGGCCCTAGCCGTGTTTCCGTGGCTCTGTTAAAGAGGTTGGGGGAGCGTTTGCTCCCCCAATCTTCCTATGATCCCCCCTCTGATTTTTTTCCTATAAATACTAGTTTCAACAAAGAAGAAAGGAGCGAAGACTAGGATTAGATTTTTTTTGTTTATTCTTTAAGGATTGGGCTCTTTGTTAGATAGTGTAAAAGTTGTATTTTATTTTATAATTTGTAATTCAGTACAAATACCTCTGAGAGAGAGGACTTGAGTGCTTGTAACTTGAAGATTGAAGTGACATCAATACAAGAATCGAGCTACATTTTCTTCTACTCATTTTACGGTATGTCGTACTTTAATGACTTGCATTATTCTTTATTTTCCATGAGTAGCTAAATCGGTTTTCTAGGCTTACTATTATTCCTCTCTCTAATCCCTCTTCTTTTCGAACGGTTTTGATGAAATGACCCAATGAATCATTTGCATGCCTAACTTAAGCCTTTCTTCTTGAAAGTGTTCTTGAAGGCACATGAGGATGGGTTTGGATCTTTAACTTCTACCACTTTTCAAAATGTCTCTTGAACTTATTTTTGTCTCATACTTAAACTTCGTGATGATTTAACATTCAACTCAAGACGATTTCTTAAAGAAAAGAATTAACCTTTCCAACCATCTTATGTGTTTTGCTTAAAACTTTCTAGAATCAATCTTAAGTTTTGCCTATGATCAAGTTGAGGCATTAAGATTTTCAATTGAAGAACATGTCATTGAGTAGTGAGATAGTGAGCCCAAATTTTTTTCTTTATTAAAATCAACCAAATAATTTTCAAGCTTTTTAAATCACCTTCTCCAAAGCCTTCTCCAAAGTTGCAATTTCTCTTTTAATCATCTCCTTCTTTCCATTCTTTTTTCAATAAAAAATGAACACAATTCTTTGTTACTAAACGAAACACCGAAAAGCTTTCATCGCATTCCTCCTCGTGGACACGACCCGTTAGCCACAAGTTACACGGTAAATCTCTTAACTCTTTGATTTTTACGATCACAAGGCTTACACATTTGGAAGCCAAGAAGATTTAGATTCCAGAGTCTAGCACACTAGAAGAGCTCAAGGATCAAGCAATATCAGGAAGACTGATTCAAGATTTGTATCTTTACCGTTTTCCATTTTAGTTAGGATTTATAGATATTTGTCAAAACCAAGATGAAAGAAGTTGATAACTTTTGGATTGTCATACACACACACGCACATTTCATAATCCTTTAGTGTTTTCATACAAAATTTTATTACCTGGTTTCTTATTGAGTTTCAGAAAAACTGTTGACTGAGATTTCCTGCACACAAAATATAATATTTTAGTTTTAAGAATATGATGTGCAAGTTCTCAATTCTAATCCGCGGTAGCAGGGCTATGCGGGTCGTGATCCTCAAGGAGGGACTGCGATGGAAGCGTTAAGCAAGTTATCTCCTTTTTTTTTTTTATTATTAGCAGTGGTATTTACAATGAATAGTATTTACAATGAAGTGAAGAAAAGAATTGTGGAAGATGTGGATCAAAACTAAAGAAAGAAAATAAAGAAAACACGTACGAACCTCTTCAGCCTGCTTACCTTTGATCCGTGCAATGATTTACCTTTTCTCGGAAGACTTGCAAGTATGGCGTATAGGAAGATAATCGCTATAAGCCATCAAGGGATCTTCGTTGGCTAGGCAGTCTCGAAGCAGTTGGGTCTCATTGTTCACAAGGCATTAGAGAACAAATAGAAGAAAGAAAATAGAAACAGAGAAACACAAGAATAAACAAGAGATGAAAAATATAAAATAATAACAAAAACGAACCTTAAACGAATTTCATTAACAATGGAAGATAAGCGGGCTTATACCGCTGTCACCTCAGTACAAGCGAAGACTCCATCCTCCATGAAAGTTTCCTCCACTCTCAGTTACAAAATTTACAAAATAAAAACGAAAATAAATCTAACCTAAAAACTAAACCCTAGCTTTTGGCCCTTGGCTTGCCTCTGGACTACTTTGTACGTTGCTCTGCAGGGGGTATTTATAGGTGCAGAAGGTCGAAGAGTCCCAGATAAAGTCGCCCACGAAATCTGGTATCCAGATAACATCAAAGTGCCGCAAAAACTGGGATTTTGCCGTGGAATTGCGGCATTTCTAGGGAATCTGGCCACGCGCTTTGACGCGTGGCTTCTTCTGGTCCGTCCATCTGGGCGCTTGCTTCTGAAAGTGTGATCCTGGCTCTTTATTCTGGATTTTCGAGATAACTTAGAAATCAAGTTACCTTGATCTCAAATATCCCAAATCTTTTATCCACGAATTTCCTTCTTATCTTTGGCTTTTATGCTCATCCTGCAAGAGTTTAGGGTTGGGTAGAATTCTATCCTTCCCTCATCTTTAATAATTGTAACTTTAGCCCTTGCATAATTGCACTTTGACGATCTGCTATTTGCACTTTTACACCTGGGCTTCAAATATGGGCTTTTGGGCTTCATTAAGCTTTATTTATTATTAAAATAATAATTCGAGGCCTGCACATAATAAATAATAAAATATTAATAATTGTGCAAAATTAAATGAATAAATATGAAAATGTGATGGTAAATGTTATGATAAAAATGCACTTTTGACTACCAATCACACCCCCACACTTATCTTTTTGCTCGTCCTCGAGTAAAAACAAAGAAAAGAAAAAGAAAAAAAGAATTAATCTAACCTAACTCACTTTCGTAGGAATCACGGTTGTACTTAGCACGTGCAACAAGCCGTTAAACCTCTAGGTTACCCTAGAGGACGAGTGTTGTCTCGTGAGGGTTTTCAGCGGATTACACCCACAAAATCCATAAAAAGGAAAATATTTGAATTATTATTGAAGAGACTAAGTAGTCTATAAGTTTTAGGATCCTCATTTTTATTCATTCTTAGACTTAATCTTTATAAAGTAAATTGTTTTCATTTTAGGTAAGGGTCAAAATTGAACTTCTAATATAGTCTTTTTCGTTATCAAAAATCATATGCATCCTTGTAACTTGGCTAGGAATTCCTTAACTTGGACTCTCATGCCTCTTTAATTTTTTTCTCTTCCTTTTTTTTTTTAATATGTATAACTCATCTAATTTTCTTTCGTGTAAGCATCAAGGCTTCTTGAGGCCCTCATACCTAACTAATTGACTCTTAGATGTGTTAATACATATCTCATATTCTTAGTTTTATTAGGCTTTCTAATCCACCCATGTAGCGAATTTAAAGTCGATGACTCCCAAACCGGTTGGCTTTAGGGCACCAGGTGAGAAAACACCCCGCGGACTCAAATTCGAGTGAACTAGGCCCCAAAACTAAGGACTTTATTTTATTTACTCACCTTTAGGCATGAATACTTATGCTTCTTGAGGCACATGTATCCAGCTTAATTAGTGATTTTTTTTTTACTTTTTTTTTATATATATATGAGGCACAAAGGTCTTAGAATCCTACACATGCATTAGGTATGCATACTTCATTAAGGTAAAAATCAAGACTAATTAATTATTCAATTTCTTCTCCTATACCTAAAAATTAAACAATTTAATTATTTTGACCAAGTTTTTAGAAATCCTAATCATGATTTTCCTAATCCTTAAAACTAACTTAGATTTCTTTCAAAAAATAAGTCAAAATATTTCCTTTTTATAACATTTTTTTTAAATTTTTTTCAGATTTTTTTTTTTAAGCAATTTTTGTTTAGCAAATTTTTGTTAGTTTCTACCTATGTTAGTATGTTAGTAAAGCCCACCCCCACACTTAACTCATGCATTGTCCTCAATGTATGAATGAATGCATATATGCATGAAACAGAACAAGGGAAGGCGGAAGTTACCTTAAGGTGGTGGTTCTGGAGGTGGTCTAATTGGGCCAAGCGTTGCTACCCAATCAAGATAATATAATAGTTGGTGGAACCCACCAGAAATTTTCATTTCATAACCCACTAAAATATATGTATAATCATTTTTTAGTATTTCCACCCCATCAAATTTCCAAATTTCATAATAAATTTCAGAGTTAATTGTCTCAACCTCCTTGTCCCAAAATGGAGTATGAAAAGATGGAATTATTGACTTAGACATTATAGGTACGGGAACGAATACCGACTCAAGGAAGATGCTCAAATCAAGTAAGGGCTCAGGAGTCGGGCTAGGTTCAAGAATTGAGTCCAAGTCAAGAAATTGAAACTCAAGTCCACAATCTTCTTCCCACAATGGATTGTGACCTAATATGGGTGATATCTCTTTACTTCCAATATTAAGGAATTCTAGCTCATTGCCATACAATTCTTCAAAACTAAGGTCAACATCTTCCGTCAGAATTGTACAATCAGTTTCAGAAGTAAAGAGATTGTGAGAATCTAGGTCGCATATCTCATTGGGTTCAATGTAATAAAAAGAACTTGCCAATTTATCCATAGGATTTTCAAAATTGCACAATTGGTCAAGTTCAATATGATCATCTAAAATGGGTGATTCAATTTCATTATGAATTGGAATAGGATCTAATGTTGACTCGGGAAAAGTGAAATCAGGTGGAGACACTGGAGTCATTATTGGATCAGGAAATAAAATTGAATCATTGAGTTGGGGATCAAGATCATATTCATCCTCAAGTTCTATTTCAGGAAAGGAAAAACTTGCTAAATTATCAAGAATTGAAGTTTCGGCAAGTTCAAATGATGGCACTGAAATAGAATCTTGTTGTCCAAAGCAACTTGGTTCGTCGGCTCTAAGAGAGTGGTCTGTGATATCAGAAATGGCCGAACGGTGAGAACGTAAGGATTGAACCATCAGATCTATGTCACGATCACGAGCTAATCTAGCCTGAGTCATGGCTGCAAGCATCCTTTCATAGTCGATAGGTGCATCATGTTGTGATTGGACTTGAAAAGAGGAAGTGTAATCATGATGAAGTTGTGAGTTGGTGGACTCACGCATTATCATGTCTGCGATAGATGGTATTTGTTGCTTGGACTCATGCATACTTATCATTTCCCCGATAGATTGTAATCTATTCTGAATGGGGGGATCAGAGTATGAATCATTGAAAGAATGTGGACTAGATGGATATGAAGGACAATTTGGTTGAGAATTAGACTCGGGGGACTCGAAACCCCATGAACTCTGTGACGAGTTGAAATTATTATGGAAATTATAGTCATAAGATGGAGGGTGTGGGCTATATTCATTCGGATAAGACCATTCCGGCACACTAGATTGGTCAAAGTTATGATATGCCGGGTTGGTAATATCCGAATAATAGTTAGGTGTGTAATATGGATTAAAATTGGAATTATTATTATATGCCATATCACACCAACACAAACAAAGAAAAAGAAAACAAACAAATAAACACAAAAAAAAATTTCTAACCTAAGTTAGGGTAGACCTATGACCTAGACGACTCCTAACTGGTTAGACTGTCCACGGGAGGTAAGGTGCAGACTTTGACCACAAGTTAATCAGCCAGGTCAGGGCAAGAGTGGTGGGAGGTTTTCCGTAAAAGACGTTCCTTAATTAAATAACCACCAATCTTCGGGCTTTCGGCCCTCAATCCCCTTCCTAGACACTGATTTGGCAAGAGTCAACTTCCAGCACCGTTCCCCCTTAGGATAATCTCCTAATTGAGTCCGAGAAGTCCCTAGGGCCAACGTCTACTAATTTTTAGTTAGGCTTGGGTTAGTGAGTGCTTGGATATGATTTTTGGGCTAAGGAAGGGTGATGAAATCCCCACCTTATCTTGTTAATGGGTTATGCCCTTAAGATGAATTAGTGCAAGTGTACAAGATAAGTAGATAAGATTCACTCAAAGCAGAAAATCAACCAAGAGATGAGTCCTATTCTACATGCAATGCGTACGTACCTTGCTCCAGCACTCTTCAACAGTAAAAATAAATGAATTGAAAAGACACGTGCCTAATACGCAAACGTCTAATCAATTTTTATCTTTAACAACAAATAGTTTACTGTTGAATTAATTAGCAGTAAGCAGGGTTATCACAGAACAAATTTTAACAGAGCAGTAGACAATATTTGCAATTTTCAGCAACCTGCAGAAAACTGAGTCAGTAATTCACTGCTATTGCCGCGGATCCACGGCTATTGCCGCGTTTCTGCGGCAAAGTAGCAGGCTCTGCTGCTCTGCCTTCGAGGGCAGAGGCACAGAGTTGCTATATGTCCACTTCTGCTGCTGTTTCCTGTTCTCCAAACCTGCAAACAGAAAAGAATAAAAGAATAATTAGTTAATTTTTTTTATTTAGAGAAAAACTTACCGTCCCTCCCCGACAACGGCGCCAATTTGTTGACTGAGATTTCCTGCACACAAAATATAATATTTTAGTTTTAAGAATATGATGTGCAAGTTCTCAATTCTAATCCGCGGTAGCAGGGCTATGCGGGTCGTGATCCTCAAGGAGGGACTGCGATGGAAGCGTTAAGCAAGTTATCTCCTTTTTTTTCTTTTTATTATTAGCAGTGGTATTTACAATGAATAGTATTTATAATGAAGTGAAGAAAAGAATTGTAGAAGATGTGGATCAAAACTAAAGAAAGAAAATAAAGAAAACACGTACGAACCTCTTCAGCCTGCTTACCTTTGATCCGTGCAATGATTTACCTTTTCTCGAAAGACTTGCAAGTATGGCGTATAGGAAGTTAATCGCCATAAGCCATCAAGGGATCTTCGTTGGTTAGGCAGTCTCGAAGCAGTTGGGTCTCATTGTTCACAAGGCATTAGAGAACAAATAGAAGAAAGAAAATAGAAACAGAGAAACACAAGAATAAACAAGAGATGAAAAACATAAAATAATAACAAAAACGAACCTTAAACGGATTTCATTAACAATGGAAGATAAGCGGGCTTATACCGCTGTCACCTCAGTACAAGCGAAGACTCCATCCTCCATGAAAGTTTCCTCCACTCTCAGTTACAAAATTTACAAAATAAAACGAAAATAAAATCTAACCTAAAAACTAAACCCTAGCTTTTGGCCCTTGGCTTGCCTCTGGACTACTCTGTACGTTGCTCTGCAGGGGTATTTATAGGTGCAGAAGGTCGAAGAGTCCCGGATAAAGTCGCCCACGAAATCTGGTATCCAGATAACATCAAAGTGCCGCAAAAACTGGGATTTTGCCGTGGAATTGCGGCATTTCTAGGGAATCTGGCCACGCGCTTTGGCGCGTGGCTTCTTCTGGTCCGTCCATCTGGGCGCTTACTTCTGGAAGTGTGATCCTGGCTCTTTATTCTGGATTTTCGAGATAACTTAGAAATCAAGTTACCTTGATCTCAAAAATCCCAAATCTTTTATCCACGAATTTCCTTCTTATCTTTGGCTTTTATGCTCATCCTGCAAGAGTTTAGGGTTGGGTAGAATTCTATCCTTCCCTCATCTTTAATAATTGCAACTTTAGCCCTTGCATAATTGCACTTTGACAATCTGCTATTTGCACTTTTACACCTGGGCTTCAAATATGGGCTTTTGGGCTTCATTAAGCTTTATTTATTATTAAAATAATAATTCGAGGCCTGCACACAATAAATAATAAAATATTAATAATTGTGCAAATTAAATGAATAATATGAAAATGTGATGGTAAATGTTATAATAAAAATGCACTTTTGACTACCAATCAAAAACCAAGTTTCAAGTTTTGAAAAAACCAGTTTTTGTTTTTAGAAAATATTTTTATCAAAATATAGTTCTAAATTATTTGGTGTTGATCTATGATCACACTCTACTTGCTCAAAGACCTAGAACTCTATTTTGTATCTACATATTAAAAGAAATTTTATTGGAAAATTTTTGACTTCAAAAAATATTCAAAAACCTGTCTTTTGCCCTTAGCCGATCGACCGGTCGGTCGACCGCTGGCAGAGCTAAACTGCTCTGTCAGTCGACCGGGCGGTCGACCGATGTGCACCAAAGTGCACGAGTGCACTTTGGTCAACCGATCGGTAGACAGGAAGCAAGAGCAGTGCTCTCTATTTATTTCGATCAACCAGGCCAGTTGACCGACAGAGAGTTTTTACTCTCTATTGGGATCCACAGTCGACCGTCCGGTCAACCACATTCCCAACGGTCGGAAATTCAACCGTTGGCGGTCGACTGCCCGGTCAACCGGCAGCAGAAAACTCTACTGAGTTGGCTCTCAACAGGCAGATTCCATTTTGCCTTTTGCTGGGTCTTCTCCCAACGGATCTATTGAGTTTTTTACCTTTATTTTCATTCCCTATAAATAGTAGGAGTATGAAACAACTTATGAACAAGATTTACAAGCCTCATATCAAAGTTTTTCAAAGTTTAGCCTCTTTGCAAAAGATTTTCTCTAGGGCTAACTATTTCCAAATTTGGTGTTTTAGCTTGAGTCATTTCCTCTACTTCTCTACTTGCTATTTGCACTACATAATTTCAAGTGTTTCACTTCCTCATCTTGGTTGTAGGGTTGTGCTTGTGAGCTATCTTTGTGGTCAAGTATTGATCACTGTTTTCTTCGATTGAGAAGTTGTAGAGGTTGCGGCCTCGAGCGAGCTAGTGAGCTCCTAGTTGGTATTGCGGCACCGAGAGAGAGGACAAGTGTGTCCAAAGAGTTCTAGTGAGAACTTGTAATCGGTTGATGATCCGGTGTGATCGCTTATAGTGAAAATCCTTCATCGTGTTGAAGGCAGGGACGTAAAGCAGTAACTCGAATCTCGAAACATATTCTTGTGTTTGTGATTGTCCACTACCTCTCTAAACTGTACTCTCTATCTTTACTTGCATTTACATTGCTTATTCTTTTGCAAGATCTATCTAATTGTAATTGGTTATTGCTAATTTATTTTTAATTCTGAATTATTTGCCATTAAGTATAGCCATCTCCTATTCACCCCCCTCTAGGTGATTTTCAATATTTGTATTTCAAAGATATAATAAGAACTTATTTTTGTGAAATTTTTTTGATTTTATGGGATTTAATTGGAATCAAAATACCTAAGTTTTAAATCCTAAATCCCTAGCCTGACTGCACTGACGGTCGACCGGACGGTCAACCGGACCAGTAGTCCGTCGACCGTCACGACCGATATATGTGCATGAGGACGTGCACATGGCCAGCCAATTCGGCCGGTCAACCACACGGTCGACCGAATGAAATCACCTCATTCTCGGGTGGGGGCCGGTCGACCGTTGGCTTTGGCTCGGTCGACCGGGCAGTCGACCGGAGGCACAATGGTCATAAAAGGACTGTTGCCCGGTCGACTGAAAGGGCATTTCTACCCTTTCCTGGCTGCCAACGAGTAGATTTTTTAGAGGGTTATAAATAGCCCCCTCCTTAGTTGATTTCACCAGGATTTGAGAAGAGAATTTTTCCTATCTTTTAAGAGTTTTTCAAAAAGAGTTTTTTTGTTAAAAGATTTATTTTTATTTTTTTTTAAAGTGTTGAAAATTTAAAGAAAAGAGTCTTTTGGGATTGGTTTTTGGTATTGATTTCAATATGTATTTGGAGATTTTCTCAAGTGTTTTTTCTTTGTTCCAAACACTTTATTTTCTCACACTTGAGCTATGTATCTATCCTATCTATTAGGATCTTATTTTTTATGAGAAAATTGGTTTGTAGTTTGTTGAGACCACCAAGAGTTGTAACCCTTTCTTTTGCTTTGGCTTTGTGTCTTTCCCTCTAAGTGTAGAGGAGGTTGTGCAATTGGGTTTGTTGGTTTCCCTCTAAGTATAGAGGTGATTGTAGTTGTTTGGATAAGTGCCCATCCCTCTAAGTGTAGAGGTGATTATTGTTGTGCCTTGCCTCTTGTGTAAAGTTTGTGTTTGTTAGAGAGAGGAGTTGTGTACTCCTAGTTGTATTTACCGAAATCCTCTGTAACACCCCGCTCCCAGAATACGTACTTAGTTGCGTATTCAAATTTTTTGATCGTATTTTTTTATTTACTTTCTATATTTATTTTGTATTATGAATTATTTATATAATCATTTTGCCTTGGGTCCAGATATGTGGACTCGGAGTCAGCCCTAGTTTGAACCGGGGATCTGATCCTAGGGTATTACTCGATTTGGTCTTTCTGATATTCAGATTAGACCAATTTTAGTTTCAAATATCATTTTCCAATATTTTAGATTTTCTATAATTTTTTGGAATTTTCCTGAATTAAATTGGAAATCTTCAAAACCGGTATCGACCAGTGCCGCTGACCGATTCTCAGATTTTTAATTTACAAATGAAGTTAAATTTTTAGGAGCAACGTTCATTTTATTTCTTTCATTTTATTTCTTAAAATCACATTTTCTATCTAAATACTTTTTCTGAGAATTTTCTAAATTTATCAAAATTCTACCAGATTTGGTATTGGCCAGTATCGCTGGTTGATTCCAGAATTTTTAGTTTACAATTAGAATTGAATTTTTGAATTTTGCTTTCATATTTATTCTTCGAATCATATTTTCTTATTTAATACATTTTCTGAAATTTTTCAGAATTTATCAAAATCCGGCCGACCCCAATGTAGACCGGTATCGACGGTTGACTTCAGGATTTTTAAGTTGAAAATGGAATTTTATTTCTAAAAATTAATTTCGTATTATTCCTCAGGATGATGTTTTCTATCTCTGGGTATTTTTGGGGGTTTTTTCTGAAACAGTCAATATTTTCTGACTTTATTATAATATTATATTTATGGAATCTTTCCTTTCTTTCTTTCTTTCTTTCTTTCTTTTCCTTTCTTTTCGCCCATCACTTCACCGCCGACCCACACCCCTCCACATGGGCAGGTCCCATAACCCCCTCTCCCATCAATCGCCTCCCTTCTCATCAATCTTTCTCTTTTTCCTTTTATTTTTCTTTTTCTTTCTCCTTCTCCCTTCTCTTCTTCATCTTTCTCTTCTTCTTCTTCTTCTTCTTCTCCATTTTGGCTGACGCCAAAAACTGAGCCTACCATTGGCGCCTCTGGCCACCAATGCCAGCGATGATCCCCCCAACTCCGGCCATCTTCTTCTCTCTCCACCATCTACAAAACAAACAAACACCACCTCCATCTTCTTCCTCCACAAAACTACCATCTCCACCCTCTTCTTCTTCTTCTTCAAATTAACCACCACCATCTTCTCTACTCCAACTCCACCCCTACAACACCCAACTCCTCCTCCTCCTATCTCCTTCAAATTCTCCACCAACATCTCAAATCGCCACCAAAATCACCATCTCCACCACCACCACGACTCCTCTCCACCTCCAAACTCAAACCCCCTCCTAATTTCCCCCTCTTCATTGGGGTGGCCGGCGCCACCCGGGCCTGGACGCCGCCGGCGCGGCGGTCGTGAACGACCAGGGGCCCCCTGGCCCCCTATGCGTGGTCTGTGAGGGGGCCAACAGCCCCCCTCTCTCTTTTCCCTCTCTTCTTTCTCCCCTTTTCCCTCTCTCTTCTCTTTGGGGTGGCCAGCGCGGCCACCCCTGGCCGGCGGCCACAGGAGGGCCGCCGGCGCCGGCCCTGGCAGGGCCACGGTCAGGCCTCCTGGCCTGGCCGTGGGCAGTTGAGAGGGGGCAACAGCCCCTTTTTTCTCTCTCCTCTCTCTTTCTCTCTCTAAACAACTCTCTCTCCAAATTCTCTTTATAACTGCCTCTCTCTCCAAATTCTCTCTCCTAACTGCCCCTCTCTCCCCAAATTCTCTCTCTCCTCTCTCTAATCTCTTTCTCTCTCTGATCTCCCTCTTTTTCTCTTTAAGATTTTCTCTCTCTAAAAATCTCTTTCTCTCTAGGTTTTTCTCTCTAGCTCTCTCTTTCTCTCTTTAACTTTTTCTCTCTCCTCTTTACTTTCTCTCTAAATAATTATATATATTTTTATTATGTTATTTTTGGCGCATGCGTGAGTTCACGGGGTTTCGAAGTTTCGGCTTTTCAGAGATTTAGGCGAGTGCCCTCGCCTCCATTTGATTTTCTCTGCTTCGTCGGGTTGACATGTCATTTATTATAAATTTATATGTATTTCGTATTGGGCTGTGTCCATGTATTTGTATGTGGCCGAGTGCCAATGATTAGACATGTATTGGTCTGTGACGACTGCTTGTATATTAGGGTAGTTTAATTCTTGTACATATATCATGCCTGTGATGTACCTTATGCCATACGTGGCCGACCCTTTGTGGTCATTTGTCTTCGGGTTTCATACTTGGCCTTCGGACCCTTCAGCCTCCGGGCTTCATACTTGGCCTCCGGGCCCTTCAGCTTTCGGGCTCTCTACTCAGCCTTCAGACTTCACTACTCTACGGTAGATTAGCTATTATCACGATATAACATGCTTGTGTGGTACTAACACGCAGGTACTCTTATACCAACTCTGGGTTTCTGCCCACTCCCAGGATTACTACCCAATGGTTCCAAGCCTATACCCTTATGGGTTTTGTAGTAGCTACCGAGAGTGCGCTTAGACCCCGAGCGTACTTTAGCCTCTGGGCTCTCGCCCACTACCTTGAAAAAGAAGTGCGCTCAGACCGTCAAGTCTTTCAGTTCCGCCTAGTAGGCAGGCTTAGGCTCAGCGCTTTATCACTAGATTCGTTTAGGCGAGATGCTGCCGGATTTTCTACTCGCACTTTAAGCCTAGTCGTCTCGGTAACCTCGCTAGGTGCTCCAGTGTTAAACACTGTTTGCTATGCATACCTCCAGCTTGTTCAGCTCCGCTTGATTGTGCTCAGCTATTACTCTATCACATGTCATGTACATACTTGATATGTTAACACTTGACATGCTATTACTTAATACCTGTCATTTGCATGCTAATATCTAACATCTGTCTGTATCACTTAACAACTGATGTGTTATCACCTGACATCTGACATGATACTACTTGGCAATCACTCCCTGCTATGACATGACTTGTCACCTGCCTAACATCACCCTCTTGTCAGGCTATCACTTGACACCCGGCATGATTTACTTGAATCTTGTAATTATCACGATAACGGGAATGATGACCTGACATCTTGATTACAACTTGATATATTTCAGTACAAACTGTACTCTTGATACACCCACATTCCTGATATTCCTGGCTTGTTCCCGCTCATTTCCAAAATCTGATAATTATCTAATAAACTATAAAATGGGATAACTTACATCGGGTTGGGGGAAACTTGCGGATATCAATACATGTTCGTGTTTACAGTGGTACTAGGTACGTTGTGTAAATAAAACTTCCGGTCTGACCTGTGGGCCTCCAGGCGGCCGAGGGGAGCGTTGGCTCCCTCCTTCCTGGTAGCATCTTGAAAAGGGCATCTTATAAGACCCTCTTGTAGGCCTAGCGGCCAGTTCTATACACCAGCAATGGAACACCCTGGACCGTGATCCCGGGAATGGATAGGACCCACTGTAAACATTGTTCGTTGATACCCCATTGGTTTCCAATAACAACCTTACTTTACTCAGATGTGGATATATGTATGCTGGGACGCTAGTCCATATATCTAGACATCTAGGTAAGACGAGTAATAATAATATTAAAAGATGCCAACTATGAATCTGTTGTATGCTTTGCTCATATGCTTTCTTCGAATTTTACATCAGATTTCTGGTTTATGAGCATTACTATATTATACCTGCTTACATCCTGCTTTACCACTTGTGTTTTATTCCACCAGTCTCCTTCTCTTATCATATCATACCATAAGTATTCTTTACTTGATATCGCTTGCTATATATATATCTACTTACTTTTGTATGCCTGTCCTCATGACACGGTTTTCAATGCATGTTTATGATTCGATTTTATCGATACACATGAGTTTATCTATGCACGCCACTTGGCATTCGTATCACCACTCGCCGGGGAGTTCTGGCTCTTCTGGATCCTCATGTCCAGGTCCTGGAGTTTGAAGCTTGTGGATTCTCCTAGTTGCTGACCTGAGATACGCAACAGTACCGTGAATCTCCAGCAGACCGTCTGAAACCCTATCCTTTCAGGCCCCCTGCGCGTCTCTCGAGTTTTCCTTTTGTAAACTCGTGAGCGCTATTTGTACCGTTCATACTTGTATACCTCTTTGTATTCTCGCATTTACGCCTATCATTGATGCAATATTCTTGTAATATTTGTCACATCTGGTGATACTTTGTAGTTGTACCCATATGTTGGAATGTATAATGCATCACGTACTTCCGTACTCTGATTCTTGCTTGTACTAATGTTATCGTATATACGCGAGGATATTTCTGACCTGCGTATATACGTCGCAGTAACATCTCCGTACCTGTGGGATCAGGGCGTTACAGGATGGTATCAGAGCCTAGACTCTTACATCCTCAGTACGTCCAGACGGCAAATTAATGGTAAAGAAATTTGCAACTTGAATGCATGAGTCCTGGTTATACAGTCCAACTACAAGTATAGAGTTATCTATTCTTTCTTGATCGTCCTTCCTTTGATTCCTAATCCCTTTCATTTTTCCACTGTTTTGGTATTTCGTGGCCTTTATACCAACTTAAGATATGGATAACTAGAGAGATAGCGGTTGGTTCTCAATGAAGCCATTATGTGATCTCTTCGGCCAACTCTATGAAGCTCGGGTATTCTCAGAAATGACCATGATCGGGTTATCTTTCAAAGTTGGTATTCGGGTTTTTTCTACAGCTATTCTCTATTCTTGACTATATTCTTCAGAGTGACCGTTACCTGGTATTCAGAATTCTTAACTATCGATCTTCTTTATTATGCTCAATATTATTGGGATTTTATTTATCTTCAGTGTCTGGTTTATTCTCAGAGAGCTATCAAGTATGCAGTACAACTGGAATTCTATTGCAAAGCAGTGCTATCCGGTCAGTATCATTCAACATCGTTCAAAAATTTATATAGCAGGAAGTGCAGAAGAGATCTATATTCTGATTGTTGTTCAGTCAACTTGAGAGCCCTACCTGCAGTGATTCATATCTTAATTGGTATAATTCCCGTCCATGTCCCCTTTGTGTTTATTTTACCCCTTATCGAAATTGCGAGGACGCAATTTTTGTAAGGTAGATGAAATGTAACACCCCACGCCAGAATACGTACTTAGTTGCGTATTCAGATTTTTTGATCATAATTTTGAAAAACACCTAGAGGGGGGTGAATAGGTGTTATTGCTAATCTAACAATCTTTTTAAAACTAAGATGGATGAATAATGCAACGATCTCTCAAAACAAGACTAAGAACCGAATACCCCGTGAGAGGTTCTGAACTCCTTCCTCCCAATTCCCCTTGAATGGGTTAGAGGTGCGCAATGCAACCTTGTTGTATGAGAATTGATCGAACAAAGGATGAATAATATGCAATGATGAGATGCACACAAGATATCACAAGTATTACAAACTTGAAGTAATAGCACAAGGAAAGAAACAAAATCACAAGCAAGTAATTAAAAGCAATAGAGTGCAATAGAAATTAAAAGCAAAATAGAGAGCAAGAGCAAAAGACAATCGCAAACACAAGTATTTGTTTCGAGGTTCGAGCCACCGCTCTACTCCCCGCCTTCACCTCCGTGAAGGGTTTCCACTATCCACCGAGGACGATTACAACGGTCTATCGAAGACCCGAGCACCGAGCTCCACCAAGTACAATAACCTCTACCGAAGAGGTGTCTCCACAAGAACAAGAAGATCACAAGAACAAGAGTGACCACAACAAGATCACTAAACTCTTTTACAACACTCTCACTCTTTTTACAACTTCACTATAGAATGAGTAAGGGATTTTTGGCTATATGAAGTGTAGTGAGAAAAACTCAGTTGTAGAGATGATTTTTGCAAGGGAACACAGCTGAAAACTAGCTCAAGAAAGAGTTGAAAATGGAGGGCTTAAAACACTTTTCTTCTCTTTTGAAAACTATGAAAACTTGAGGATTTTTCTTGGTGGTTTGCAAGTAACTCTTCTCCACTATTTATAGGGAGAGAAATAAGTTAAAAACAATTTATTTTGACCTTATTTGCTCTAAAAAAGTTCTGAAAAACCCTGAAAAAGTCTGCCAAAAAGCAGTCCAAAAAACAGATTTCAGAATTGCACAAAAGAGGAAAGAGCCGTTGGGCTGTTGCAGGCTTGGCGGTCGATCGGGCCGGTCGACCGCCAGCTCAGCTGGCAAAAGAGCCGTTGGCTCGGGTCTTCTGGCGGTCGACCGGGGCGGTCGACCCAGAAAATCCGAGAGCAACTGCTTACAGTCGGTCGACCGGGGCGGTCGACCGACAGACGTGCACAAATGTGCACGTCCTGGCACTGGCGCCGGTCGACCGGGCCGGTCGGCCGGTCAGCCTGAAACAGGAAAAACAGTATATTTTCTTGACTTAGAAAATTTTGTAAAATAGTTTTGGGTTTGAACAAACTTAAGTAACATGCTAGTAGGAGTATATAAACATGATCTAAACATGATATTTATTTTGTAAAACTTAGGGTCATATAAATATCTACTAAGGCATGAAACCAAATTTAAAACATGAAAACTTAAATACAAGACTCACATTTTAACAAAACCAAATTGTGTATGTGTATCCTAGAGCCAATATCCAACACTCAAACTTTAACATTCTATTCTTACATTTGTTCTAGGTACTACAAGTGCTTCAAGAGGGCTTTTCACCATAAGATCTTCAACACTTGATCCTTGAGCCCAATTTGAGTTGACTTGAGTCCAAAACATTTGCTAATAGAGAATAAACCTTCTAGATGAGTTAGATCCCTGAAACACACTTAACCAATAAACAATATTAGTACAAATAACTAATATATTTTGTAATCATCAAAACATACTAAACAAGGGTGATTGTAACCTTGGGCCAACAATCTCCCCCTTTTTGATGATGACAAAACATATACGTTATTTTAAACAAAAAGGAAGAAGAGCTTGGAAAGCTCCCCCTCAAATAATGCTATGTATCCATAATGCTATGAAAAGCTAAATACATAAGGCATTGAATTGAAACTCAAAATACACAACAAAACATAATAAACACAAAACTCTTTTTCTTTTTCTCCCCCTTTTTGTCATACATCAAAAAGGGTTAAACAAAGCAAACAAAACATTTAAAAAATTTATCTTTAAGAATCCATAATGCAAACATTCAACTAACCACAAATAAAGGAAAATCTAGCATAATCCAATGGTTTAGTAAAAATATCGGCAAGTTGAAAATCGGTAGAAACATAATCAATATCAATATCACCTTTCTCATAATGATCTCTAAGAAAGTGATATCTAATGTCAATGTGTTTGGTTTTACTATGTTCATTTGCATTCTTTGTCATGTGAATTGTACTAGTATTATCACAAAATATTTTAACATGATCAAAGTGTAAATCATAGTCGAGGAGAGTATGTTTCATCCAAAGAACATGTGCACAACAAGCTCCGGCCGCAACATACTCCGCCTCGGCGGTTGAAAGGGCTACCGAATTTTGCTTTTAGGAAGACCAAGATACAAAACAATTACCTAGGAATTGACATGTTCCACTTGTGCTCTTTCTATCTACCCTACAACCCGCATAGTCGGCATCCGAAAAACTCTTCATATCAAATAGTCCGGTTTTCGGATACCACAAACCCATTTCAATAGTGCCCTTAAGGTATTTAATAATACGTTTTACCGCTACTAAATGAGACTCCTTAGGACATGATTGAAAACGAGCACAAAGACAAACGAAAACATGATATCCGGCCTACTAGCCGTCAAATACAATAAACTACCTATCATGCTACGATAAACTTTAATGTCTACACTTTTACCCTGTTCATCCTTATCAAGCTTGGTAGTTGTTGCCATGGGAGTTTTGCTCACTTTAGCGCCTTCAAGTCCGAATCTCTTGATGAGTTCCTTTGTGTACTTGGCTTGATTGATGAAGATCCCATCCTTCCTTTGCTTGATTTGGAGTCCAAGGAAATAGTTGAGCTCCCCCATCATAGACATTTCAAATTCATCCTTCATGCATGATTCAAAAGCTTGGCAAAGAGATTCATTAGTAGAACCAAAAATAATATCATCTACATATATTTGCACAATAAGAATGTCATTTTCTACATGTTTTGTAAACAAAGTGGTGTCAATTTTACCTTTCTTAAAACCATTTGAAATCAAAAATGAAGAAAGTCTTTCATACCAAGCCCTAGGGGCTTGTTTAAACCATAAAGAGTTTTATCTAATTTAAACACAAAATCCGGATGTGTAGGATCAACAAACCCGGGGGGTTGTTCAACATACACCTCCTCTTCAATAAAACCATTTAGAAAAGCACTTTTAACATCCATTTGAAATAATTTAAAATCTTTATATGAGGTAAATGCTAGTGTCATCCGTATGGCTTCAAGCCGTGCTACGGGTGCAAAGGTTTCTTCAAAATCAATTCCTTCGATTTGAGTGTAACCTTGGGCAACTAACCTAGCTTTATTCCTAACAACGTTACCCGATTCATCCAACTTGTTCTTAAAGATCCACTTAGTACCAATTGTTGGTCTATTGTGGGCTCTAGGAACAAGGTGCCAAACTTGGTTGCCCTCAAATTGATTGAGTTCCTCTTGCATGGCTAGCAACCAATATGAATCGGCCTCGGCTTCGAGGACGTTCTTGGGTTCAACATGAGAAATAAATGCATAATGTCCACAAAAATCATGAAGTTTAGAGCGAGTGGTTACCCCTTTTGATACTTCACCTATGACGAGGTCCTTGGGATGATGAGGATTGTATCTCCAATCCTTTGGAAGTTGTTGAGTAGGCTCCACTTCAATTGATTGAATTTCATGTCCTTGAGCCTCTTCTACTTTAGCTTCACTTCCTTCATCATCCTTTGGCTTGTCTCCCATAATAGGTGTATCCTCCAAGGTCACTTTCTCCAAGCCTTCATCCAATGCATCTATTTCTACAACATTCTTAACAAACAAGTTAGATTCTTCAAACTTAACATGTATAGATTCCTCAATAGTCAAAGATAATTTATTGAAGATTCTATAAGCTTTACTAGTATTAGAATATCCCACAAAAATTGCCTCATAAGCTTTAGCATCAAATTTTCCTAAATTATCTTTTGTATTTAAAACAAAATATTTGCATCCAAAAACTTTGAAATATGAAACATTTGGTTTTCTAGAAAAATACATTTCAAAAGAAGTCTTTGAAGTATTTTTACATAAGAAAATACGATTTGATATATAGCATGATGTATTTACGGCCTCGGCCCACAAATAATGTGGTAGACCATATTCACTTAGCATTGTCCTAGCCATCTCTTGTAAAGTTCGATTTTTCCGTTCAACTACTCCATTTTGTTGTGGAGTTCTAGGACAAGAAAGTTCATGCTTAATTCCATGTTCTTCACAAAAAGTGATAAAGGGTAGGTTAATGAATTCACCTCCTCTATCACTTCTTATTCTTAGAATTGAAACATCTTTTTCTTTTTCAACTCTTTTCTTAAAAGTTTAGAAATATGAAAGTGCTTGATTTTTGTATTCAAGAAAGAAAACCCAAGTAAATCGTGAAAAGTCATCAACCAAAACAAATGCAAATCTATTCCTACTTAGACTTTTGGTTTGTGTAGGGCCAAAAAGATCCATATGAATTAGCTCCAAAGGACGTGATGTCATGATATCCTTAATTGACTTGAAAGAAGACTTAGTTTGTTTCCCAAATTGACATGCGTCACAAACTCGGTCCTTTTCAAAATTCAAACGAGGAATACCTTTCACCATTTCCTTTGTGTTTAACCTAGAAATATGGTCAAAAGAAATATGCCCTAATCTTCTATGCCACAACCAAGAGTCATCATCGAGGGCTTTTAAACAAGTAATATTACAAGACATATTAGACATATCTATCATATAAACATTACTTTCACGAAAACCAGAAAACACACAAGTATTAGAAATTCTATCAATTACTTTACAAGCAACATTATCAAAAACTAAATCAAAACCTTTATCACAAAGTTGACTAACACTCAAGAGGTTATGCTTGAGGCCATCAACTAAAACTACATTCTCAATTAAAGGGGATGTGCCGATTTTTACATTACCAATACCGATGATTTTACCCTTGGCATCATCTCCGAAGGTGACGGTGCCACCTTCATGGTATCTTGATAGGGTTGCAAAGTTGTTGATGTCCCAAGTCATGTGCCTTGAGCAACCACTATCAAGATACCACAATCCTCTACGTCGTTGGGCCTTGGAAGGTACCTACATCATTTAACAAAGTTGTTGACTTTGGTACCCAAATTTTCTTGGGTCCTTGAAAGTTAGTGTTTCAAACCCAAACATTATGAAAAGATGCACTTAGTCTATCATAGCAAAAATTGGCTAAGTGCCCTTTCCGCCCACAATGTGAACATGAGAACACTCTTCCATACATGAATGCATGATGTGTGTGTGAAGTGTGAGCATGCTTTGGGGTTTGCCACGATGTAAAGGTTGTGTGGTATGAACATGAGCATGGTGAACATTTTTCTTAGGGGCTTGTTTCTTAGGAAACATGGCCTCTAACTTCTTCTTATCAAACTCACAATTTTTTAAAACAATTCCCAATGAGCCTATTCTTTCTTTAAGCATAGTAATCTCATTAGAATCAATTTGTGGGGACTTGCCTTTACAAGAAATCTTATACTTGTCAAAATCTTTTTCGGTGGAAACAAGAGTGGAAAGTAATTCATCTTTTTCTGTAGTAAGAGTAAAAACTTGTTGATTAAGAGAATCATTTTCCTTTTTCATTTTTAAATACTTTTTCTTAAGAAAATCATAGTTATGTGATAATTCTACAAAAGCTTCTCCTAATTCATCCATGGAAAGTTCATCATTAGGAGAAGTGGAAGGGGTTACCTTGCTTGTGCTTTCATTGGCCATGAAGCACATGTTGGCGGTGTCGATTTCCTCCTCGGATTCGCTCTCGGAATCCCATGTAGCTTTCATTGCCTTCTTCTTGTAGGGCTTCTTGGAGGTGGAGGGCTTTACTTTATCCGGACACTCCGCCACTATGTGTCCCGGCCTTTGACAATTGAAGAAAATAATCTTCCTTTCTTCTTTACCTCCTTGCCATCTCCTTCTTCCTTGAAATTTAGCCTTGTTATACATCCTCCGGACGTTCTTCACAAGAAGTGAGAGCTCTTCGTCATCTTCTTCTTCTTCATCGTCCTCATCGGAGTGTGTGGATTGGCTTTTGAAGGCTATTGTCTTCTTCTTGGAAGGAGCCATTTCTTCTCTTACTTTCCTCTCCATCTCATGGGTTTTGAGGTTCCCAATGAGACCAATTAGCTCCATCTCCTCCTTGTCATTGAGTTCCTTCAAGGTGGTTGCTTTTACTTCCCATGAAGGAGGAAGAGCCCGGATGATCTTTCTTACTCTTTGATCGTTGTCGATAGCATCACCTAGAGAAGAAAGTCCATTAGTGATCTTTGTAAATCTTGTAACCATATCATCTATGGTTTCATTTTCTTGCATGCAAAAGTTCTCATATTGGGACCGAAGAAGGTCAATCTTAGCCCTCTTCACTTGTGAGGTCCCTTCATGTGTAACTAGCAAATGTATCCAAATTTCATATGCGGACTTGCAATGAATAACTCTAGCTATGTCATCATCATTAAGGGCTTGAAGGAGTGCATAGTGAGCCCTAGCATTGGCATCAAATTCTTTGGTCTCTATTTCGGACCAAGTGGATTCATCACCGGGGGGTGCACTAAAGGGTTTGGTCACAGCCTTTGCAACTCGACTACCTAGAGATTGTAAGAAAACGGTCATCTTAACCTTCCATATGGGAAAGTTAAGTCCATCAAACTTAGGGGGTGTCTTAATACCATCGGCCATCTTTACTAAGTGAGAATGAATGAAATGATTAGCAATATTAGGATCTTTCTAGGGTTGTTAAGCCAAGAGCCTAGTAACCAAGCTCTGATACCAATTGAAAAACACCTAGAGGGGGGTGAATAGGTGTTATTGCTAATCAACAATCTTTTTAAAACTAAGATGGATGAATAATGCAACGATCTCTCAAAACAAGACTAAGAGCCGAATACCCCGTGAGAGGTTCTGAACTCCTTCCTCCCAATTCCCCTTGAATGGGTTAAAGGTGCGCAATGCAACCTTGTTGTATGAGAATTGATCGAACAAAGGATGAATAATATGCAATGATGAGATGCACACAAGATATCACAAGTATTACAAACTTGAAGTAATAGCACAAGGAAAGAAACAAAATCACAAGCAAGTAATTAAAAGCAATAGAGTGCAATAGAAATTAAAAGCAAAATAGAGAGCAAGAGAAAAAGACAATCGCAAACACAAGTATTTGTTTCGAGGTTCGAGCCACCGCTCTACTCCCCGCCTTCACCTCCGTGAAGGGTTTCCACTATCCACCGAGGACGATTACAACGGTCTACCGAAGTCCCAAGCACCGAGCTCCACCAAGTACAATAACCTCTACCGAAGAGGTGTCTCCACAAGAACAAGAAGATCACAAGAACAAGAGTGATCACAACAAGATCACTAAACTCTTTTACAACACTCTCACTCTTTTTACAACTTCACTATAGAATGAGTAAGGGATTTTTGGCTCTATGAAGTGTAGTGAGAAAAACTCAGTTGTAGAGATTATTTTTGCAAGGGAACACAACTGAAAACTAGCTCAAGAAAGAGTTGGAAATGGAGGGCTTAAAATACTTTTCTTCTCTTTTGAAAACTATGAAAACTTGAGGATTTTTCTTGGTGGTTTGCAAGTAACTCTTCTCCACTATTTTAGGGAGAGAAATAAGTTAAAAACAATTTATTTTGACCTTATTTGCTCTGAAAAAGTTCTGGAAAACTCTGAAAAAGTCTGCCAAAAAGCAGTCCAAAAAACAGATTTCAGAATTGCACAAAAGAGGAAAGAGCCGTTGGGCTGTTGCAGGCTTGGCGGTCGACCGGGCCGGTCGACCGCCAGCTCAGCTAGCAAAAGAGCCGTTGGCTCGGGTCTTCTGGCGGTCGACCGGGGCGGTCGACCCAGAAAACCCGAGAGCAACTGCTTACAGTCGGTCGACCGGGGCGGTCGACCGACAGACGTGCACAAATGTGCACGTCCTGGCACTGGCGCCGGTCGACCGGCCGGTCGGCCGGTCAGCCTGAAACAGGAAAAACAGTATATTTTCTTGACTTAGAAAAATTTGTAAATTAGTTTTGGGTTTGAACAAACTTAAGTAACATGCTAGTAGGAGTATATAAACATGATCTAAACATGATATTTATTTTGTAAAACTTAGGGTCATGTAAATATCTACTAAGGCATGAAACCAAATTTAAAACATGAAAACTTAAATACAAGACTCACATTTTAACAAAACCAAATTGTGTATGTGTATCCTAGAGCCAATATCCAACACTCAAATTTTAACATTCTATTCTTACATTTGTTCTAGGTACTACAAGTGCTTCAAGAGGGCTTTTCACCATAAGGTCTTCAACACTTGATCCTTGAGCCCAATTTGAGTTGACTTGAATCCAAAACATTTGCTAATAGGGAATAAACCTTCTAAATGAGTTAGATCCCTGAAACACACTTAACCAATAAACAATATTAGTACAAATAACTAATATGTTTTGTAATCATCAAAACATACTAAACAAGGGTGATTGTAACCTTGGGCCAACAAATTTTTGATTTACTTTCTATATTTGTTTTGTATTATGAATTATTTATATAATCATTTTTCCTTGGGTCCAGATTCGTGGACTCGGAGTCAACCTTAGTTTGAACCGGGGACCCGATCCTAGGGTATTACTCAATGATCTTTCTGATATTCAGATTAGATCAATTTCAGTTTCAAACATCATTTTCCAATATTTTAGATTTTTTATGATTTTCTAGAATTTTCTTGAATTAAATTGGAAATCTTCAAAACCGGTGTCGACCAGTGCCGCTAACCGATTCTCGAATTTTAATTTACAAACAAAGTTGAATTTCTAGAACCATCTTTCACCTTATTTCTTAAAATCAAATTTCTATCTAAATACTTTTTTGAGAATTTTCTAAATTTATCAAAATTCTACTGGATTTGGTGTCGGCCAGTATCGCTGGTTGACTCTATAATTTCTAGTTTACAATCAGAATTGAATTTTGGAATTCCGCTTTTATATTTCTTCTTAGAATCATATTTTATATATTTTCTGAGATTTTTCAGAATTTATCAAAATTCAGTCGACCCCGGTTTAGACCGGTATCGATGTTGACTTCAGGATATTTAATTTGAAAATGGGATTTTATTTCTAAAAATTGATTTCGTATTATTCCTCAGGATGATGTTTTCTAACTCTAGATATTTTTGGGGATTTTCTGGAACAGTCGATATTTTCCGACTTTATTATAATATTATATATTTGGAATCTTTCCTTTCTTTCTTTCTTTCTTTTCCTTTCTTTTCCCCCATCACTTCACCGCCGACCCACACCCCTCCACATGGGCTGGTCCCATCACCCCCTCTCCCATCCATTACCTCCCTTCCCATCAATCTTTCTCTTTTTCCTTTTCTTTTTCTTTTTCTTTTTCTTTCTCCTTCTCCCTTCTCTTCTTCACCTTTCTCTTCTTCTTCTTCTTCTCTATTTTGGCCAACGCCGAAACCGAACCCACCACCGGCGACTCCGGCCACTAATGCCGACGATGATCCCCCCAACTCCGGCCATCTTCTTCCTCCCACCATCTCCAAAACAAACAAACACCACCTCCATCTTCTTCCTCCACAAAACTATCATCTCCACCATCTTCTTCTTCTTCTTCAAATTAACCACCACCACCTTCTCCACTCCAACTCCACCCCCACAACACCTAACTCCTCCTCCTCCTCCCATCTCCTTTAAATTCTCCACCACCACCTCAAATCACCACCAAAATCACCATCTCCACCACCACCATAACTCTTTTCCACCTCCAAACCCAAAAGTTTCCCCCTCTTCTTTGGGGTGCTCAGCACCACCCCGGGCCTGGGCGCCGCCGGCGGCCGTGAGTGGCCAGGGCCCCCCCTCCCCCGCGCGTGGACTGGGGGGGCTACAGCCCCCCTCCCCTTTTCCCTCTCTTCTCTTGCCCCCTTTTCCCTCTCTCTCTTCTCTTTGGGATAGCGGGCGCGGCCACCCCTGGCCGATGGCCACCGGAGAGCCGCCGGCACTGGCCCTGGTAGGGCCACGGCCAGGCCTCTTGGCCTAGCCGTGGGCAGTTGAGAGGGGGGCAACACCCCCTTTTTCTCTCTTCTCTCTCTCCTCTCTCTAAACAACTCTCTCTCCCTAAATTCTCTCTCTAACTGCCCCTCTCTCTCTCCAAATTCTCTCTCTAACTGCCCCTCTCTGTCCAAATTCTCTCTAATCTCTTTCTCTCTCTCTCTAGATCTCCCTCTTTCTCTTTCTAAGATTTTCTCTTTAAAAATCTCTTTCTCTCTCTAGGTTTTTCTCTCTGGCTCTCTCTTTCTCTCTCTAACTCTTTCTTCTCCCCTTCCCTTTCTCTTTCTAAATAATTATATATATATTTTTATTATGTTATTTTTGACGCATGTGCGAGTTACCGGGATTTTGGAGTTTCGGCATTTTCGAAGATTTAGGCGAGTTTCCTCGCCTCATTTGGTTTTCCCCGCTTCGTCGGGTCGACATGTTATTTTTATAAATTTATATGTATTTTGTATTAGGCTGTGTCTCTGTATTTGTATGTGGCCGAGTGCCAATGATTAGACATGTATTGCGCTATGTAGGGTAGCTTAATTCTTGTACATATATCATGCCTGTGATGTACCTTATACCATGCATGGCCGACCCTTTGTGATCGTTTGTCTTCGGGTTTCATACTTGGCCTCTGGACCCTTCAGCCTCCAGGCTTCATACTTGGCCTCCGGGCCTTCAGCTTTCGGGCTCTCTACTCAGCCTTCAGGCTTCACTACTCTACAGTAGATTAGTTATTATCACGATATAACATACTTGCGTGGTACTAACATCGCAGGTACTCTTATACCGACTCTGGGCTTCTGTCCACTCTCAAGATGACTACCCAATGTTCCAGGCCTGTACCCTTATAGGTTTCGTGGTAGCTACCGAGAGTGCGCTTAGACCCCGAGCGTACTTTAGCCTCTGGGCTCTCGCCCACTACCTCGAAAGAGAAGTGCGCTCATACCATCAAGTCTTTCAACTCCACCTGGTAGGCACGCTTAGCGCTCAGCGCTTTATCACTAGATTCGTCTAGGCAAGATGCTGCCAGATTTTCTATTCATACTTTAAGTCGAGTCGTCCCAGTAACCTCGCCAGACGCTCCAATGTTAAACACTGTTTACTGTCCATACCTCCAGTTTGTTCAGCTCCGCTTGATTATGCTCAGCTATTACTCTATCACATGCCATGTACATACTTGATATGTTAACACTTGATATGCTATTACTTAATACCTGTCATTTGCATGCTAATATCTAACACCTGTCTGTATCACTTGACAATTGATGTGTTATCACTTGACATCCAACATACTACTACTTGACAATCGCTGCCTGCTATGACATGACTTGTCACCTGCCTAATATCACCCTCTTGTCATGCTATCACTTGACACCCAGCATGATTTACTTGACTCTTATAATTATCACGATAACGGAAATGATGACCTGACATCTTGATTACAACTTGATATATTTCAGTACAAACTGTACTCTGGATACACCTACATTCCTGATCTTCCTGGCTTGTTCCCGCTCATTTCCGGAACATGATAATTATCTAATAAACCATAAAAGGGAATAACTTACATCGGGTTAGGGGAAACTTGCAGATATCAATACATGTTCGTATTTACAGTGGTACTAGGTATGTTGTGCAACTAAAACTTTCGGTCTGACCTGTGGGCCTCCAGGCGACCGAGGGAGCGCTGGCTCCCTCCTTCCTGGTACCATCTTGAAAAGGGCATCTTATAAGACCCTCCTGTAGGCCTAGCGGCCAGTTCCATACACCAGCAATGGAACACCCAGAATCGTGGTCACGAGCATGTACGAGACCCACTGTAAACATTGTTCGTTGATACCCCCGTTGGTTTCCAATAACAACATTGCTTTACTCAGATGTGGATATATGTGTCTGGGACCCTAGTCCACGTATCTAGACTGTGAGTAAGATGAGTAATAATAATATTAAAAGATGCCAACTATGAATCCGTTGTATGCTTTGTCCAATATGCTTTCTTCGGATATCGAATTTCTGGTTTATAAGCATTACTATATTATACCTGCTTACATCCTTCTTTACCACTTGTGTTCTATTCACCAGTCTCCTTCTCTTATCGTATCATATCATGAGTATTCCCTACTTGATATCGCTTGCTATATATATCTACTTGCTTCTATATGTCTATCCTCATGACACGATTTTCAATGCATGCTTATGATTCGATTTTATCGATACACGTGAGCTTATCTATGCACGCCACTTGACATTCGCATCACCACTCGCCAGGGAGTTCTGACTCCTCTGGATCCTAATGTCCAGGTCCTGAAGCTTGAAGCTTGTTGATTCTCTCAGTTGCTGACCTGAGATGCGCAGCGGTAGCGTGGATCTCCAGCAGACCGTCTGAAGCCCTATCCTTCCAGGCCCCCTACGCGTCTCTCGAGTTTTCCTTCTGTAAACTCGTGAGCGCTATTTGCACCGTTCATACTTGTATACCCCTTTGTATTCTCGCATTTGCGCCTATCATTGATGTAATATTTGTCACATCTGGTGATACTTTGTAGTTGTACCCATATGTTGGAATGTATAATGCACTACGTGCTTCCGTACTCTGATTCTTACTTGTACTGATGCTTAGAGTATATACGTGAGGGCATTTCTGACCTGCGTATATACGTCATAGTAACGTCTCCGTACCCGCGGGATCGGGGCGTTACATCCTCAGTGGAGGTTCCTTGTGTGGGAAGTCCTGTCTGGACGATATAGTGGAAATCCTTCTATGTGAAGGCGGGGACGTAGAGCAGTGGCTCAAACCTCGAAACATATCTTTAAGTTTGCGATTGATCTACTATCTCTAAACTCTCTCTCTCTTATATATTGTGCCTTGCATTATTTCATATTGTTCATATCATACTTATATGCTTGGTATTGTTTGTGTATTAGACCTATGTTGAACTAAAGGAGCTTTACATAGCACCTCAACTCTTATTTAGAGGAATTTAGAGGAGATAGTCCAGAGCCCTTCGCCAAAAATTCGGCTACACTCTTTGCTTACACTAAGTGTGTTACAATTTATTTTTAATTTTATATCATTTATCATTAGATTAGCCATACACCTATTCACCCCCCTCTAGGTGTACTTTCAGACACTTCTGGTCCGATAACTCCGATGCTAGTAGCCATCTTAGAGTCTATCTCTTCCTAGATCCATCTCAAGCTCAGACATGAATACCCTCTAGAGCCTGCTGCTACTCCGCCACTTACAATTAGATAGCACGATCCCTTTGATTCACGGATCCAACTACACAATCAAATCCTCGCTCCGAGTTCACCTTCGACCCCTAGGAGAGGACCTCGGGCCATTTCTTCTTCCGACATCTGCAACTACCAGATCTCTCCTCGACCTCCACGACATAGGCCCTCCGCAGAGATTCCTGCTTCCACACCTCAGTAGTAGGGTTTTCCATATCGCGAAGGTAATTTTGTTATCACGATATCCTTATGTTTTAAAGACTCATATTTCAGTGAGGCAGTTATGGATAGTAGTGGATATCCCAGCATGCCAATCCTTACAATCAAGCACAACAATCTGAGCGACTATGAAAAATTCTCGACAAGTAAATCATGCAGATCCGAGAAATTCGCATAGTATGTACATCGCAGTAAAGTATTCATATGCCTAGAGATCCATGGAGAGAAAGGGAGGAGAAAATAGAGAAAATTTTAAACACAGTAATACTTTACAGAGTTTACTGTAATCTCAAAAAATATAGTGAATTCTCTCTCTCCTCCCTGTGATTTTTAACAAAATTTGGTTTTCATGTAAAATCTTTTGTCCCGCCTGTTTACTGTGTTGAAACCTAAAGTTTCACTCCTGATTTAGATAGGCCTCTCTCATTTGTGGTGCGAGATTGACTCGCGAGATTGACTGTTCCATCAATCGTATTAGAATATCTCCACCACAGTTATCTAAGAAAAGGAATATGCATAAAATACTTTTTTTTAGGTAAGTCATAAAATACTTGTTTATAAAAAGTTTAATCTCTAAGAATTAAAATTCAAATCTCAAACCAAGTCCTATCCAAATACATATATTATAAGAAATACATACTTAGAGTTTCAAAATTTAAAGTTAATAAATTGTATTGAGATAATAGTTATTTATGTATCATTTACATGTTTGTGATTGAGTGCAAGGAAGAAAGAGGTAATTTTTAGACAATTTTTGTGTAAAATCTATATATTGAAGTTTTAATGTATATAATATTTATGTGAATTATTAGATATAGAGAGTTTTCTTTTTTTTAAAGAAAAATAAGAAATAGAGGAAGAGTGAATATCCTACCGGATATTGACCCGGTTAATCTTAGGGCGTATTTGGATTCAACCCGAAAATCAGAAATGAGAAGTGAAAAAACTCATTTTCCCATTTTTCTTGTTTGTATTTTGAATCGGAAAATCCGAAATGATAAAAACCTTTTTTCCTTTTTTCCTTTTGCACCTTTCTTTTTTTTCTTTTACACTACCATTTTTCACTAATAAGGTGCTACAGTTAATTATGTGGTCATATAAATTTCACTTGTATATTAAATATAAAATTTTTTAATATTAAAATATCAAATTTATTACTATTTAATATTTACTTGACAAATTTATTATATATTTTATCTAATAGTATATTTGTTTTAATAATATTGGTATCATTTAAATCACCAAACAGTTAATTTTGTGGTCTAATCTTTTACTTACACTTCTACACTAACTAACCAAACATTAAAAATATAATATACTTTCTCACTTACACTTTTCATTGCAATCAAATACTGAAAAATTTATTTGTACAAATTTCTATTTTACATTTACACTTTCACTTGTCTATCTTCCCTTTTACTTGCAGCAAATCGTTAATACAGTTTTGCTGTTCACTTTTAATTCGGTCGAGATTGATTTCTAACCAAATTCGGGCGGGATTTCGAATCGAGGAGTGGGTCCAAATTAACACGGGTGCACTTGCTTTCTTTTTTTTTTTTTTTTTCTTCTTTATTTTTTATGTGGAGCGCCGTGTACGGGGGGGCTAGCTTTGCGTGATGCGCATGGTCTCATTGTGCCTGGATCTCGCACCCATCCAAGCGGGCCCCACCTGCTGCTAGAGAGAGGGGAAAAGTTTCGGTGTTTTTGTGGGGTGTCTAACTTGTTAAGCATCAATTCTGTTCTTGGGTTTCCAACCTTATCTCTTTTTTATTTCTGGGAGAAATTCTTTTCTTTTCAATTTTGGAAAGAATTCAAACTCTATCCGGAAACGCCTTTCGGCGTCGAGGCTTGTCAGCCCTCCATCTATATCGTACGGACGGTCGAGATCGTCTCTGACGGATTCCCCTCCCATTGACCGAGGCTCCCTCTCTCCCCTTCTCTCTCCTCTGTTCGTTTGGAATCCAAGGCTCGTGGCCCCCACTCAGACCATTTTATTAGCGCGGGAACGCCGAAGAGCCCAGCTTTGGGGCCCACCGCCCTCCCTCTCCCGGAATCTGCGTCGGAGTTGCGCGGGAATTCGCCAAATCACGGCTCTCTGCCTTCCCACCACATATTCCCGCCGCCCACTCTTTATCAGGACACGTACACAAACTGGGTTGGAATTGGGAGAAAAATTAAATAAATTTTTATTTTCTAGTGTATCTAGAAAATTAAATGCACTACACGATGGCACGTGGGGCGAATAAAATTTTATTTTCTAGTGTATCTAGAAAAATTAAAAGGCTTATAGATTCTGTTGGTCAATTGATTATTTAAATAGAGAACAAAAGAGCTCAAAACAAGCGCCAACTAACTTGTAATCATGAATCACGAGCTTATCTATAAAATCGCATTTTCAATTGTCCCCTTCGCTTTCAATGACATGATGTTTTATTGTTTACTTAAACATTTGTTTTGTTATCTTTTTATTAAATGTCTTTACTGGCAAAATACCGAAATGTTTGAGGACTCGAACTAAAAAGATGAGCGCGGGTGGACGCTGGGCTAACAATATTACTGGCTGAAGAGGGTACAAGGAGAGCACAAAATACACGCTGACAAGTTTGTAATGATGATCATATCTTTAAAATTGTATTTTCTAGTGCTCTTTTTTCCCCCCAATAATTGATTGTGTTTATTATTTACTTAAACACATTTATCATTATTTTTTTAGTTATTGTCCTCATTTGAAAAATACTAAAATGTTGGAGGACTTGAATTAAAAATATGTGCAGGGGACAAACGTTGGGCTATAATTATATTATAGATTAAAGAGAGTACAAGACTACTGCAGTGGTCAGATTTCGATCTGAATCAGGATCTGGACATGTGCCCCGCCTTGGAAGAACTTTCTCGAAGACATACCACAAGATGTGCCAGCAAGACATCTCTCCAAAGTGTCATCTCACCATTCCCGTGGTCATTCCTCCTCCTGAGGACTCGATTGTCTCGAGACTACTCCTCTCGAGGACTCGACGTCCGAGACTATTACTCCTGAGGGATCGACATCTTAAGGTCAATTCCTCCCGTCCCGAGCAAAACAAACGTAAAAACTGACCCCCTTGATCATCACCTACCTTCATGGAGAGCGCCCTCCACCGGCTCATGCATATTTCAAACATGCAACAGCTCCTTTCCAAATGCAGGCTGTTATAGAAATTAGCAGTCATCACTCTAGCAGTCAAAAGCACAATCTCAACCGTTATGAAGAAATCTCAATGTGTAGATCACGTGGCAGGAATCCGCATAACTCGCACCAACTACAACAATTCTCAGGGTATTTATACACTGAGAGGCAGACTAAGTAGGAGACGAAAAAAGAAAAAGTCATTCCTTACTGTACTAGAGATTGTAATTAGGGTTCTAACTCAATAGAGTTCAGTGTAATCTTTTAAAAATAGTGAATTCTCTTCCCCTCCCCGTGGTTTTTCCCAAATTGGGTTCCCACATAAATTCTTGCATTTTTGCTTGTTTTCTATGTGAATCTCTGAGTTACTTATCATCCCCTGAGGTACGAAATTGACCGCTTGATCAATCGTGTCAAAAAAATTTCACCGCATTTTGGTGCTTTCGTTTAGAGCTGAGTTCCAACACATAAGATCTCTCTTCTCAAAAACCTTCCTTAAAATCCCCTGCTGAATTAATGATAGCCCCACGCAAGAGAATCACTGATGGTGCAACTTCTAAAGCCAAAATCAAAGCAACCGCTGAGGGCATCACCCCCAACCAACCAGCAATCAACTGCGTGTCGAGGACATCGACTCCATCTCAACACAAAAGTCGTCTACTAGCCTCTAACCTTCTCAGCCACAAGAACCAGCTCTTTTAGATGCTCTATAAGATGAAAGAGCAAATGAAAGAACAACAGCAATAGTTCTATCGTGAGCGAGAATAGATAGCGCTTGAACATGAGAACATCCTCTGTGAAAAAGAGGAGCTGAAGTAACTCAACCTATAACTCCAAACTCAAATCGCAACCTTTCAGAATAACTCCACATGGACAGAAAATGACCACGGGAATAGAGGATCCCCGAGTCTCCATGCCCTCGATGAGCTGATCCAGAAGCGTATCGTGGAGGCCAAACTGCCTTAGCATCTGATCCCAACTACTCGCCTCCATGACTCTACGCTCTCCAAAGACATCCAGGAGTGTGAATTTTCGAAGAAACTTTCTACTTTCACCTTCGACAGTTACATCGGCGCAAGTGATCTAGTTCAGCTAATCCGACACTTCCAAGATAAGATGGTGCTCTACTCCCACAATGACCCGGTAATGTGCCTTACCTTTCATTCCAATCTGAAGGGTGCAACATCAGAGTGATTCTATTTCCACTGCCGCGTTCTCTCCACAATTTCTCAAAAGTCACTGAGGTCTTCCTCATGTTGGCCCGGAGGCCTTCCTCTCTAGTTTTGATGATGATTAACTCATGTAGTTATGTTTACTAATAATCTTGTGATTTTAGTTTCAGATCATTAAACAAGACATTAGTTAGTGATTGCTTCAAAAAGAGGAGTTTGGAAGCCTTCACTTGGTGATTCCCAAGCCCGAGCATCAAGATCATACATAGCCTTGCTCGTTGGATCACGGAGTTTGGACCGAGTCGACTTGAAGATGAAGATCGTCAAGAAGACTTAGATATCCCAGTTTTACTTTAGTGTGTTTTAGATCCATTTGTAAAGCTTAGAATAGTTGATATGCTCAAGTGCACAACACACACGTTTTATGATTTTTCGGTTTTCAGGTTAACCGATATGTGTTTTCATGAATAGTTGATCAAAACAAGTTTAATTGGTTTATGTATAGTAGATTCATTCTATACATGCATGCTTAACTTTTAAACAAACTTTTTGATATGCCTATTCATGAGTTTTAGGAAAAATCAGATTTCCTATTGAAAAATCCAAGTTTGATAAAATACATTTTTGATTTTTGGTAAAAATGTTAAGACACAAAAATAGTTCAAATTGCTTGATATTTGAGTTGAAATTTTTATCACATGTTTATATATCAATGCAAAATGTTAAAACTATTTTTGGGGATTTTTACAAGACTTAAAAGATTTTTAGAAATATTCTTGACATGTGTTTCTGACCAAGAACAGTGGCTGACAGGCCAGAACGGCTGACCGCACGGTCGATCGTACCAAGGGCCGGTCGATCTTGCGGTCGACCGACGTGCACAGAGTTGTGCACGTCTGGCAGCACAGTGGGCCGGCCGGCCGGCCGGCCGACCGGCCGACTGGACCAGATAGCTTTGCTCTCTGTATCTGGGCGGTCGGCCGAGCGGTCGACCGGATGCCCCAACGGTCATATTTCTGACCGTTGGTGGTCGGCCGGCCGGCCGACCGCAAGCCTGTCAGGCTGCCAGATCAGCCTAACGGCTAGTTTTCTGTTTGGGCTATAAATACCCCATTTCTTGGGGGTTTTGGCTAAGATTTTTAGAGCTAAAATTTCCTGACATCTTCAGTGTTTTAAACAAGTTTTCAAAATAGTTTTTGTGCCAAAAAGCTTCATCTATTTGTTTCAATTGTTTTGTTTTATTTCAAAGAAAATAGTTTTTGGGAATTGTTTCTTGATCTAAAATTCTGCATCTATTTGGTATTTTTCTTAAGAGTTTTTCTTTGATCAAAACACTTGTTTTTCCACACTTGAGCTATCTTCTATCCTATTCTATTTAGGATCATTTGTTTGTGGGAAAAAGAGTGATTGTTTGTGGTTGAAAGAAACCACTAGTTGTAAACCCTCCTTGTATTTGTGTATCCCTCTTTGGTAGAGGTTGATCGGAGTGGTATTGTTTGGATCCCTCTTCGATAGAGGTGATTGTGTTTGTTGTTGGCTACGGGCCTTATCCCTCTTCGGTAGAGGTAGATTGTGGTTGTATTGCCTCGGTGGCATTGTAAGGTTGAGAGAGGAGTTCGGTACTCCTTTAGTGGATTAGAAATCCTTCTCGGTGAAGGCGGGGACGTAGAGCTAGGGGCTCGAACCTCGAAACATATCATTGTGTTTGCATTTGATCCATTGTCTCCTAACTCTCTCTCTCTTTATTTTGTGCAAAGCATCATGCATAGCATCATATCATATTTGCTTGTTTTGCCTTGCATTGTTTCATATTGTTCATCCTTATATGCTTGGCTTGCTTGTGTGTGCCTCACTTATACTTAACCACAAGAGCTTCATATAGCACCTCAACCCATATCTAGGGGAATCAAGAGGAGTTAGTCCAGAGCCCTTCACGGGGAATTCGGCTACACTTGTTGGTTGTATTAAGTGTGTTGCAAAATTTGTTTAAGATTCCGCATTCAGCGCATTTAGTTTCTAAATTAGCACTTACACCTATTCACTCCCCCTCTAGGTGTTTTACACCTCATACAATATGCCTCTCGCCAAGAAGTTAAAAAGAGTAGCCATCACCTGCTCCCCATCACGATGTGTAACCCTCGATTCTAGATGTAAGTATCAAAATAATAGTATCTGATACGGTGAAAATACTTGATTTGACCTTCCTGATAATCAGAGTAGGCCCATTTTAGTCTCAAATATTAACTCCCAATATATTGATTTTTTTAAATTTTTTAAAATTTTTCTAAATTATTTTGAAAAGTCTCCTGAATTCGATGACCAGTGCTGCTGATCGACTCCAAGATTTTTAATTAACAAATAGGAACGAATTTCATGAATCTGATTTCACAATACTACTCAGGAAAATATTTTCTATTTTTTAGATTTTTTTAGATTTTTCTAAATTAATCAAAATTTCACCAAATAAAATAATAATATAAAATTTATTTTCTTTTTCTCTTTTTTTCTTATTTTTCTATCTCCACTCTTCCACCGACCTCCACTCCACTGCCTTTCTCTCCACCATCTTTCTCTCTCTCATGCCCTCTCTCCTTCTATTTCTCTGTCTCCCACCTCTCTCTTCTCTATCCCCACCTCTCTCTTCAAATTTCCCCCTCTTTCTTCCTGATCACTCTCCCTCTCTCTGCCTATGTCGACTGGCTGGCTGGCCATCACCGCCGTGTTGTCGACTAGGCTACAACCTACTCCTCTTACATTCTCATCTCCTTTTCTCTCCCAAGCTCTCACTCTCTCTTATTCTTTCTCTCTCTTCTCTCCCTTTCTTTTCTTTTCTTCTCCTCCTCCATGCTCGCCGCCTACTACCGGCCTGACCCACTACTGGCTACCTGCATGCTGCCGACGGCGTCAAGCCGCTGCATCTGACCTTTCAACTCTCTATTTTTCTCCTCTCTCTCTTCTCTCCCTTTACCTCTCTCACTCTTCCCTCTCTCCCTTTTCTCCCTCGCTTTCTCTCTTCCATTGTCACCGACCGGCCATCCGTGGTCGCGCCGTTGCGTCTCGTCAGCGCCCTGGTCACCACCTCATTCCTCTCCTCTCTCTCTCTCTTCATAATGGGTTCAAAAATCATAAAACCCATCACTTATATTATGGGTCTGGGTTATTGGATCTAAACCACCCCAGTAGCAACCCAAACCCGTATTCAAAACTAAAGAAAGGTAAATTTTGCATTAAATCACTTGTAAAATGTAATATTTACATTTAGACCTTTTTATTACATATTCTGACCCATTTTTATGAATTTTAGTATTCGGGAGCTATTTTGATCATCCGGAGTCCTATTTGGATGATTCTTGAGTCATTGCAATCATTGAAAAGAGAGCTACATTTCTTGATAACTATGTGAGTATTTTTCTTTTATAAGTTATATTTCAATGTGACAAATAAAACTTAATTTGTTAATTTATTAAATAAACGGTAATTATCGTCCAATAAATCATGTAAATGGCAAATCACTGTATTAAATATGTGTAAGTATTTTTTAAATATATTTAATAAAATAATATTTTTATTGTTATTATTGATATAATATAAAATATAAATGAATTATCTATATATTAAGTAATTAATAAACTGTAGATTAAAGAAACGATTAAAGAAATTTCATATTAATAAATTAATATTTTTTTTAATATGATTGGGAAAAGTTTGAAAATAGATAGTTGTATATAATTACTTTGTGAGATGGATCATATTAATAATATTGAAATTGTTATAACAAATATTGATATATTGACACATGATCATGTTGACGTTAGTACCCTGACGTTGTCATTGTTACCTGACTCATGAGAAGAAATACTGTTATACCGAACACATGCATCTGATTTTATGAATTACTATTATATTGTATGCACATTTCTATGTGTTATGATCTCGGACACTGTTATATCTTATTCTTGTATCACTATTATATGGATTCACTGTTACACAGATACCTTATTACACAGGACATTGTTATATCATATTTTTTTCTCACAGATACATAGATTCACCTGAGTTCATGACCTGATTGTTACCGTAACACGAATATTTATTGAATATGGATATTAGATTATTCATATATTACTATTATTGACATGTTATTGACATGACGCTCTTGTTGCCTGATCCTATTGGCTACTGATATACGATGTGTGAAACTAAGTATTACATGAAGCTAAGTGCTATATGGAGCAAAGTGCCACACTGTATATATTAGTGGTGAGGTCCACCTCTTGAATCCGTGGGAGCCACCTCTAGAATCTACGGGGTCACCTCTAGACCCCACATCTAATGTTTTATGTTATCTTGTTTAATGATATAAATATTACTCATATCCTGTTATTATGTACATGCTACATGCACTGTTATTAATCTTGTTTCACAGTAAAGTTCATTTATGATAAACATAGCATGGGGATGGGGGAGACTTGACGGTTGACTAGATCTTGTTGGGTAGATGTCTTTGGTTCCATATTCGTCCCTTCCATCAGGGATAGGGTAATGCTAACTATTTACATGTATGTATGTATATATGTATGTACGCGCGCGCGCGTGTACACACACATAGATATAGATTCATCATGTTCACTATCACCCAAGCGGGTAGTCTCTTAGTCTTTAGCAGCTAAGAGAATTATGGCAAGCTGTAATCCAAGATATGTACGAGATACACTCACCTAATCAGAGCTTCTTAAAATGACATAAATAATGATGATGATAGGAAAACTTGTTATTTGATCACTCTCTTGTTCGGATAATGGTACTGTAACAACCCTAATTTTTATTATTAATTTATGTTTTAACATTCAATTATGAGATAATGTTTGGTTCTAATTAATCTGGATTATTATATCTGAGACCGGTAAAATATTAAGTTACATGATTAATGAGAAAATTATGTGAACAAATCTCTAAATTCTAGAAATAGATTGGAGATTTAATATATAGCTACAATTATATAAGACCGCGAACATGAATAATACTTGTAACACCGAGTTGTTAAACCATGAATTAATATTCTAAACTCAAATTAAATCAGATGAGGCCCGTAAATGAAATCAATATTTAGAACTGATAATTTTGGTGACAATAATTTATTTGATGTTACACGAAATGGAAAATAAGTATTGTAGAATTCTAAATTGGTGAATACAAGTTATATATATTGAATGTTTTTAAAATAATATATGTACATGGGAGAGTGTTTACATGCAAATATATGTGTGTATAGATTATACATGTATTTGGTGTAATATTTTAAGTGGGTATAGTGTATATACATACATGTATAGCACCAAAGTTATTACTTAATTAAATAAGGTGAGTGGAATGTGGTAGGTATGCATGTGGGGAGGTGATGAGTGGTTGTGATTAAGCATAGAAATTGATGATGAGATGTGACTTGATGAGAGAATTTAAGGGAAAAATATATAAGAAGAGAAGTGAATTAAAATCCCATTTTTTTTTCATCCCCTCTCTCTCTTCATCTCCCTCACTACATCTCTTTCCCCCTCTCTTCATGGGGATGGCTGGAGGCAAAGGCCTCGTCGGCGGCGCCAGGGAACGCGGCCGCGCCCGGCTGCGGCAACCACCACTCCAAGAACATCATCATCATCTTCATTCTCCTCACCACCCACACATACCCATCTCTCTCTCCCACCTTTCCTCTTTGTATTGGCTGGCGGCAAGGGGAGGCGGCCGCCGGCGCGGCGGCCACAGCCGTGGCCGCGGGTGGAAGAGCAGCAGCGGCTTGCTGCTGCTGCTGTTCTGGGAAGAAACAAAAAAAAGGGAAATAAAAGAAGAGAAAAAGAAAGTGAGGGTTTCGGGTTGGATTCAAATCCGACCCATTAAGATCCGAACCCGACCCAATCACTTAAAGAAAGGTAAATTCCATTTAACCCCTTGAAAGTTTCAGTTATTAAATTTTAGACCCCAAAAAATTTATAATGGGTCCCCAGATAATTCTGAATATTTGATATCTAACCTTAAGTTATTGGTTTGGTTTTTGGGTGATAACTTGACCATCCGGAGTCGGATTCGAGCGATTTTTGAACCATTGCGATCGTGGAATCGAGAGTTACGTATCCGCAGGATTGATAACCAAAGTCAGATAGAGGTGAGTGGGGTTTTTAATAAATTAGATTGCATTATACATAATTGCAAATATAAATATTGATGGATAATAACTTGTTTAATATAGCATTTTGGAATATGGTGTACAAGGGCATTGACATGTACATTACTGAATAGAAGTTATTATAATTGACATGAATATGATTGGTGTATGTTACTTGATTTATGTACAAAATATATATGGGTGACATGTTTTGGTTAAGACAATTGTGTAAATATTCGTATAAGAATACAAGGTAATAGATAAACACTAATTGAGAGTATCATTCCATATATGAAATGATGTGCATAATATATGAATCTTATGAAATTGGATGTGCTGATATTGTGTGTATATATATGTATATATTTATACTATATAATGGAGGAAGGGACCCGTATTGCACGGGCGGAGTGCGAAGACGGTGCTATATATATATCTGGAGGAAGGGACCGGTACGGCATCGGAGGAGGGGGGAAGACGGGGTATCTATAATATATCAGGAGGAAGGGACCCGTATTGCACGGGCGGAGTGCGAAGACGGTGCTACGATATATATATGTATATATGTGCAACTTTACAAATGATTGAGAATGAATTGCTATGTGTGATATATATGTATGTGTGTGTGCGTGTGTGTGTGTGTGCGTGTGTGACATTAAGGGTATGTTGGATGTGTTATTGTATATGGTATTGGAGACATCTGATACTGGTCATGTGTGCATCTATCAGTATCAATTGAACAATAGCTGAAAGTAAATACACAATCAAGTAGAAGCATTCATTATCACATACTTCATGTACCACATACATCGTGTTTTCATGAATCATGTATATTACACATCATTAATGCCATGCTACAATTAAGAATGAGATTAACTCCACTCACTGAGCCGTCGAGCTCACCCCTCATAGCTTCATGTTTTTCAGGGCAAGCCAGGGATGAATAGTAGCTAAAGGCAAGAGTAGAGCACTGGAAGGGTTCAAAGCATTCATTGTGTGGGCCTACCAAGCTTTTATCATGACGTACAATTGGGTATTTCGTTTATATGTATGAACATAGAGTTAATGTTATAGTTAGACTGAATAGTTGTATATATGTGATTTAGTTCGATGATGTATATATGTAGACTTGTGTATAAGTTCTATATGGATATTATCTTGAGTTGGCTTGTGTTAGACGGTGATACGAAGGAGAATATTACCAAGTAAGTGTTTGATTATTATCTTGTGTTGTATCCACATGATAAATGTGAGAGATTTTTGTTAAGTAGGCAATGTCAAGCCGAAATTGTGACATAAACTGCGTGGGATATTATATATAGACATATGATTCATGAGAATTTTAGAATTATATGTACCAATGTATTAAAGTGGACTTCGTATTTAAAAGGAAGTGCTGCCGAAATTTTCAAAGATTTGGAGATGATTATGATAATCTGTTGATCAATATAGATGTTTATGTATATGAAGATCATAAGAAATCTGGGACCGTTACAGGTACCCTGTCATGTTTGGATGGGTTCTGCTAGGGTACGGGCTCCAGTATTGACTGCTATGGGACACTGGAAGAGATTGATTAAAATATAGTGATACTGATTGTTATTATTGTATAATATTAATATGTTTCTCTTCACCTGTATAATAACTTATTTGTTTGTACTATATACAATTTCTTGTTATCTTATTTACCAACATCTTACTATGCATGTATACTATGTATTTTATGTATTCTTTGTAAACACATTATTCCTGTATATTCACAAATACTATATCATGATTAATTATGTTTATTTCCTATGTATGTTCATATTAATCACTGCTATCATTTATGCTACTATTGGAATTAACAATTGTTATTGTTCATATTACTATTAGTATTAACAACTGTTACAGTTCACGTCATTTTTAGAGTTAATTTCTATTACTATTAAAACTTAAACACTAAAATAGTATAATTAATACTTGATATTATAGATTGTCTAAAAGTCACTGAAGACAAGTCGTTAGATAATAAAGTCCATACTTCAGATGCAAGGATGATCAAAGTCATAGATGCAGTGGCAAGACGCGGAGTTCGAAGCCTGCGTCTTAACATCACTGTTGTGCCAAGACGCGAAGTTCGAGGCCCGCGTCTCAACATCACTGCAGTACCAAAACGCAAAGCTCAACGCCTGCATTTCAACACCACAGCGGCGCCCAAACGCAGAGCTCGAGGCTCGCGTTCGGCATCACCTTAATGGCTAAACGTAGAGCTCAAGCCTACATTTTAACGACAAATGAGCCCTGCATCTCTGTTATAATTACCCTTATTACTGGGTCAAGTATTGCCCACGTAAAGAGAGGAGTTAACCCCCATTATGGAGGATTTTTAGGGAACAGTTTTACCCCTAAAACCTCTACAAATAGCTAAGGCTGCTATTAAAAAGGGGTTGAATTTTTTCAGTTGAGGAATATTGGCATTAAAAAAAGAGTTCAACTCTTTTACACAAACTTGCTGAGTTCAAATTTTTCCCAAATCTCTTTAAGATTTCATTTGATAGGAGCTATGCTACTCCATTAGTGATCCAAGGAGAAAAGTTCTGAAGAAGCTTGACGTTTACCTAGTTATCAAAAAATAAGATTCACTTTCTATCGTCACATAAAAAACTTAATACTAAACAAAGAGGAGATTTGAGCTTGAATATCTCCTCTCTTATAATTGGATTTTGAATTATTATAATCTTTCATTGATTTATGGAAACTTTGCAATATTTTCAATTCTCCAACCCGTATAAGAGATGACGACTCTGCTAGGGATTACTTTCCCCATTGACGAGCAGGTTGTGGCGCAAGATGACATCAACTTCATGGGAAAGATGGTTGAGTCACTTTTCATGAAATTTGACCAGACAAAGTACGGGGAGTTTCTCTCTTCTGATTCCAAGAGCCCCAGAGTTGCGCGACAATACCACAGGGTCTCTTCAGAGATTCGCTCTCAAGTCTCTTCAGAGACTTCCCCAAGAATGGCCTGCGCAAACTGATTGAGGTTTTACCTACATATAAGAATACAGAATTTTAGAACTTAAGAATAGAATGTGTAAGTACTTAATACACCGCTATAGCAAGTGGCTATGCGGGTTGTGATCCACAAGGAGGGACTAGCGATGGAAGCTTTTTAGTAAATTCTCTTTTAAGTCACAATCAATGGTTAAAGATCTTCTTTTAATTCTTGAAAAGAAAAAAAATAAGTTACAGTTAAGTAAGAAGAAAGTGGTAGATGGAGAACGTGGAGAAAATAAAAAATAAATTTATATAAAGAAATTAAAAAGAGTGATAAAAGAGTTGGGAGATTGTGGTTGGTGATCTAAACTAAAAGTTAAAAGAAAAGAAAGAAAGTTAAACCTAAAAGAAATACTTATCCTTTTCGATTGATTACTTACCTGAAATCCTTGCATGTTTTACCTTACTTCGAAGGCGATCAATGCATAACCCATAAGATCGAGCTCAGTCCCCATTCACATTACATCATTAAGACGAATAAGAATGAAATGATATGGAATCTTGAGGAGGAGAGCATCATCATGAACTATCGGTGGCACTCACACGAACATGACTATACTGATGCTTCTAAATTCACTTGGATATTCGTGAAAACCAAAAGAGGGAAAGTAGAAAGAAAAAGAAGAACATATAAACTAAAAAAAAACATAAAGATGTTACTTTTGATTGCTTGTAGAAACTATAAAAGAAAGGAGGAGGTTACATTGGTATCACTCTCAACATAATTCTCTCTCTCTTACTTACATGAATCTCAGTCTAGCCTATGCTTACAAAGAAATAAAAATTACATAAAATGAAAATAAAAACCAACACTAAAATGAATGAAAAATTGGCCTAAGAATCTATCTCTGCTCGATCATTCCCTGTGTCTTTGAAAACCTAGTATTTATAGGCAAAAACCAAGTAAGGGAGAGAGTACGAAAATAGGGGGAGCAAACGCTCCCCAAAAACCCTAATCATGCCGCAAAAATGTGGCTTTGATCACGTTTCGGCGGCCCGGGTGTGGCCAGGTGGCCACACCCGGAGGGTGGTACTCCCTGTTTTTGCGATATAATATTTCTCTTGCTGGATTTGCAGTTCTGGGTCCTGAATTTGGTGAAACCTCCTTTGATTTTTGGCTTTAACTAATTAATTTGTAGAGATTTATTTTAACTGATTTTCAATCGATTTTATCTTCTCTGATCTGGCCTGATTTTCTGATTCGAATTAATTCTGAATTAAACAAGAATTTTTATGGGCTTTTGGGCTCGTTTCTTTTCCCTCTCCTTTAGTAATAGGCCTGCATATAAATTAAATAATAAATAAGATTAAAAACAGAGTTTATTATATAATAAGTATGAGAATGTGACAACAAATATGCAGATTCAGCGACCGATCACACCCCCATACCTATCTTTTGCTCGTCCTCAAGCAAAATAACAAAACTAAACCAAAGATTATTAGACCACTTTCGTAGGTCACGTGATTGCACTGAGCGTGTGCAACAAGCTACTAAACCTCTAGGTTTTCCCTAGAGGACGAGTTTTATTTCGTGAGGGTTTTCAGTGGATTACACCCACAAAATCTATAAAGAAAGAGAAACAAAGTGTTAGTATTTTGAAAGCACAGTTTAAAAGAGAAAAATATTTGAAGTATTATTGTAAGAATTAAGTAATCTATAAGTTATAAGAAAATTGAATTTTTCATTCTTAAGTTTAGTCTAATTCAAAAACTTGTTATCAATTAAGGTAAGGAGTCAAATAGTATTTCTCATTTTGTCTATTATTTTACCCTAATTATATGTACCTTTGTGACCGTGAAATTTTAACTCTGGGTTCTTTAACTCTAACTCTTATGCCTTATTATTTTTCTTTTATTATTTTTTATTTTTTATTTTTTTAATTTTAGGTGATATGATTCCTTAGTTCTATTAGGCTTTCTAATCTGCCTATGTAACAAGCGTTTAATCGGTGACTCCCAAACCAAGTGGTCTTAGGGACCGGGTAAGAAAACACCCCAAGGACTTAAGAACTCGAGCAAACAAGGCCACAAAACTAAGAGAATTTTATTATATGAACTGTTTTTAGGCGTGACTACTTATGCTTTATGAGGCACAAATACCCAGCTTAATCAGAGAATTTATATATATATGAGAAAAATGTATATCAGCCGACGGCTGAGAGACTCTCTCAACCTGCGGTGACGTGGCTCAATATTTGCCACCCCACTAAGTTGCGCCCCGCTTATAGGAACAAGTTAAATTATTAAATACCCCTTGGTAAAAGGTACTCGCGCCGTTATTGTTTATTATTATTTTTCCCCCAATTTTTTATCGCTCTTTATAAGATTTAGGTTATTATTATTATTATTTTTCCCCCTATTTTTTTACCACTCTTTGTCAGATTTAGGTTCTCCTTTTCTAGCCTGCCATAAAGTTTTCTCTGAAAATATCAATTTTCAGAGTTGATTTTTCTTTTTTTATTTAACGTTGACGTCGGAGCAGTCTACTTTCCCTGCCAATTCTGGTCGCAGTCGTAAGCGATCTCTATCTCCCGATCTAAATATGGAGGATATATCATCTGGTTCAACTTTCTTTGAGAATATTGAAAGTATTGAAGGGTTGACATCTTTGCATGCTGATCAACAGATTTTTATTATGTCATTTTTTCCACAATTTCTTAAATGTAGAAGCTTTTTTTGTAGCGTATATGAAACTGCGACATATATTTCGTTTTACAGAATAAAATAATCACTTGTTCTAAAGTTTAAGAACTGCGATCACGGTCGCAGTTTGATTTTAAAATAATCTCCAGCTGTAAAAGCTATTTTTGTAACTGCGACCTAAGTCGCATTCCTTATTGTTATAATTCTTACACGTTTCTATGTCAATTATATTCAGTTTATACACTAAATCTTAAGAATGCGTCTTAAGGTCGCAGTATATATTCATTAGAGAGTTGCATAGTCATTATTCAGGTTTTAAAAAAATCTGCTCATACGAAAAACTACGACTATGATCGCAGTCTTTTAGTAAGAAGTTATATAGATGTAATACATCTGCGACCTTGGTCGTAGTTTTAATAATTACAGTTCAGACGTGTGATATTTAAAAAAAATTTTATATTTATGTAGTTCGTCAATTTGTTTTGTAGGATCTGAATGCACATGGAGAAATATCTGGAAGCTTAAATATTTTTTTAGGGAAACAGTTTTTCACGGATGTGGAAGCATACAATTTTTACAATTCTTATGCAAGGAACAGAGGTTTTGGCATGAGAAAAAAAGGAATAGATAAGTCACGGAGGCCTCCTCATGAAGTTATTTGCAGAAAATTTTACTGCACAAGGAGGGTGTGAAGAAGTTGTGTGACAAAAGACAAAAGGGGCTTACAGTGCACCGTCGAATTGACACTAGAGTAGCGTGTCCTGCTGAGATGCATGTTCGTCTTCATTTTTTATTTGACAGAAGATATTGGGTTGTCACCAAATTTGTTGATTCTCATTCACATGAATTGTCAAGCTCGGATAAGGTACATCACCATTACTCTCACCAGACACATCGATCAAAAATTAGCAGAAGCATTATAAGCAATTTGGTTGATGTGGGAATGCGCCCTTCAAATATTTCCCGTGTTGTGAATGCAATGAGCCACGGAGAAGGTTGTGAAGAAGTAAGCCCACAATAAGTTATTGATTTTACTCGTCAACGTAGAAATAACATTGGCCATGAGTTTATTGCAATCATCAAATATTTCCAAGAGAAAGCAGAGACCGATCCAGAATTTTTCTTTGCAAGTGAAGTTGATAATGCGGGTACACTTAGAAGCATTTTTTGAGCTGATGGAAGAGCTATTTCTTCGTATTTGAGATTCTGTGATGTGATCATTTTTGACACAACATACAGGACTAATCACTTGAGCTTGCTATTTGCTCCATTCACTGGAGTAAATCATCATCGGTAGTCAATTTTGTTTGGTTGTGCATTGCTTGCTGATGAGCAGAGGGATACGTTTGTGTGGCTATTCCAAAAATGGCTCAAGTGCATGCATGGAGTTGCACTGAAGTTGATTATTACTGATCAGGATGTCCAGATTGGTGATGTCATCAAGATGGTTTTTCCAACTACTTGGCACCGGTACTGTTTTTGGCATGTACGGAAACATATTACCGAGCAACAAATCCCGATGACAAACAAGTATGGAGAAGATATGGTCTCTGATTTCCATCATTGGTACACCTCCCGTGATATAAGCACATGCGAGGAGCGATGGCGACTGATGAATGAAAAATATCATTTAGAAGAAGAAGAAAATAGTTGGTTGTTGAAGATGCACAGACTGCGTGGATACTGGGTTAATGCATATCTCAAGGATGTTTTCTGTGCTCGAATGACAACCAGATAGAGGTCTGAAAGTATTAATTCTTTCTTTGATGGTTTTGTTAATGCAAACATGAAACTAGTGGAATTTGTTCACCAATATGATAAAGCTGTTGCTGCCCGTCGTAGTTCTGAATCTCAGCAAGACTTTCGGGGTTTGAATTTTGTGCCCAACTGTTCATCGAATCCATATGAGATACAAGTTTCGAAGTTGTGTACCTCGAAGATTTTTCAGTTGTTCCAAAAGGAATGAGCAGTTGTATTGTAACGACACTATTTTTAGAAGAGTTGGAACACGATGGACCTGGATCAAAATATTTGGTTGGTGATTTTTCAGAATCAAAAGACAGCTGGGAAAAGGTCAGTTATGAGAAGCCCGATGAACTTCATGTATCTTGTAGTTGCTCATTATTCGAAACAGAGGGTATCCTCTGTAGACATATTCTGTGTATTTTGTGACGCAATCACGTTACACATATACCAGAATCATATATACTTTAGAGATGGAGGTTGGATGCTCGTTACAAAAATGTTACAATTGAAAATGGCATTAGGCCTTTTCCCAGTCAAGGCACTCCACGGACGGCTAGATTGTAGACACTTCGTTCTAAATTTAATGCAATTCTTGAAATGGTCGCCGATTCTGATATCCATCTTTCAAAGTTGGACGCAGTTTTGGAAAGATTTGCTGAAGAAACCACTAGTGAATACAAAGCCATGTCAGTAAATTATCAGTCATCACAGTCTAAAACTACTATTGGTTCCAATGGATCTGTCGTTGTTCTGTGAGATGGTGAAGAATTGAATATACGCGATCCAATTGGTCCTGTACCAACTAAGGGGAGGCCTAGAGGTGCATCCACGGTAAGTCTGGTTTTGAAGATTCTCTATATCAGAAGGAAGTGAAGCATCGAAGATGTGAAAACTGTCAAGAACTAGGCCCTTACACGACTGGTTGTCCATTACTGGTATTAAATTAAACCTGTTATATAGTTCTTTCTAATGATTTATGTTTAAAATTCTTACTTTTTCTTTTTAATGGCAGAAGAAGTAGGTTCATGTTATGTCTACCTAGAAGGAATAAAGTGTTCATTTTGACAGCTTCAGTCATGAACTGCGACCAGGGTCGCACAGCGCAGAGAGATTCATGTCGCATGCTGCGTTTGGCGTGTCATTATAAGCAGATTTTAATATCATTTTTCACATCTACTATACTTTTTGTAAGTAGTTGTACTTTAGAGTTTCACTGTGACAAACTTGGCCTATATAGTTTACCTTTTAGTTACTTTAACATAGACAGCGACTTTAATCGCAAATATAAGCAGTGTATGGGGATAATCGCGACCATGGTCGCAGTGTTTCTATGCAGGGAAAATTGGTTTGTTGCTTTTAAAATTGCCCCCCGTCTCTTGGTATATTATTATAACATTTGATTATAGTTGAAATTTTTCGCTCAAATATAATTTTGACAATTTTGCCATATGTTCTTCTTTTATTCCACAGAACATAAAGTAACACTGCGACCATGGTCGCATTTATATTTTGCCCATTTGAATATTGTCTTTCTCGTTGTCTACAACAGTTCCATGACTGCGACCAGAGTCGCAGTTGGCTGACGTTATTTTTTTCTGTCTTTGACAATAGTCGCAGCGTTTCCTTTTTCATTTAATTTTAACATCCATTTCGACAATTTTGCCGTATGTTGTGCTTTAGTCCACTGAACATATAGTAACGATGAGACCATGGTCGCAGTTCATATTTGCCCATTTGAATGTTCTGTTTGGATGTCTACAGCAGTTTGATGACTGCGACCAGAGTCACAGTTGGCTGACGATACATATATATTTTTTTTACTGCGACAATAGTCGCAGTGTATCCTTTTTTTTATTTTAACGTCCATGTCGATATTTTTGCCCTATGTTGTGCTTTAGTCCACTAACATAAAGTAACACTGCGACCATGATCGCAGTTCATATTTGTCAATGAACTTAGAACTTCGACACTTTCTGGTTTACAACTTGGCACCGTAGTTCCATGTTGCATCTACCACATGAATAAAATTAGTGATAAAGGTACAACAGTTCAACCAAGATTAAGTAGTAAAAATTATAATTCACACAATTAACATTAGAAAACAGGCTTATATATTTATAAAAATCGAAATACAAATTAAAAGTTCTAATCTACTCGTTCTCGTCATCACCATCATAATCAGATTCGTCCTCAATATTATGACTGTGTTCGTCTTCCGTATCGCTTTCCGTCTCTTCCACCTCTTTACGAACAATCTCCTATTCACTTTCTTCCTCTTCATGACAGTATTTTGGTTCATCAATGAACTCCCAGAACGGGTTGTCTATATCAAGCTCATCCTCTGACCTGTAGCGAGGGATCGATTCGGAACTATACATCCAATTATCATTAGATGATTGGCTTCTTTCCGGTGAAGATGGTGGAGAAGACATTTTTGAATCTGTTTTCGAATATTGAAAGAAACGAATTTGAGTAAAACCTATTTAGTATATTTATAATCCTATAATGATGACCCTTTATATATTTTTAATCCCAGAATTCCAAAAGGTTTAAGCTCTCAAACGACGTGAACATGTCCCAAATTTATTTTCTGCCTTTTCCCATAAATTGTATACTTTCCAATGACGTTCAATTCTCAAAAATAGTTAAAAAGTTAATACAGTCATACATCAAGCTACTTTGTACTTTGAACACGTGAAGATTATTATTGTTTTAATATCTTATGGTAGAAAAATGCAGAGAGGATTATGTTTATGATAACATAAATTAATGAAATTAATTAAATTAAAACATATATAAAGGGCTATGTGTATAAAAACTTTGGTCTCCCGATTATGAATGCGACCACGGTCGCAGTAGGACCTGATAAATGATTAAGTAACTGCGACCGCGATCGCTGTCTCGATTACAGTATCAAAATATAAGGAAACAATGCAACTCAAATAGGTCATGACTGCGACTTTGGTCGCAGTACAAATTCTGAACTCATGTTTGTTTCTTATATCAATACGAATTAGTAAAATGCACTGTGTAACAGCAGTAGAATGGAAATAAAGAAATCTCAATGAATTTTATAATAAATAAATGTATAAAATTGTTTATAAATTAAATTAATAAAACAAACAGACCAATTTTACATCTATTTTTACATTTATAAAAAAATGAGGTACATCAATGAATTGTCAACTGTCAGTCTTCAAATACCACCCTTCTTATAATTTCTGTTTCTTCATCCCAACTTTTCTCCCTATCTGCGAGTATCATGTATGCAAGCTCGCTTCTTAGTCTCTGTACATCGGTAGCCGTCACAGTATCAATAACTGATGGACTACCAAATGCTATACTTTTCATGTACTTGCATACATATACAGCGCAATCAACACTGAAAATTGTACAGGGAAATCATTAATTGACATTAGATTTCTGTACTCAAAAAAAGTAGAAAATATGATAGGTAAATATCACAAAAAAAAACATGTTTGCTTGTTGGGGGCATCTTGCGTATTTTATATATGTTTTTTCATTAATTTATAGAAATCAATTTCAAAAATCTGTAATAACCTTTCTTTCTGCAATGTCAATAGAAAAAATATCAATATTAATCAAATTAAATGCAAATATTCAGTAATCGAAATATTAAAATTCAACTTACTATTGTTATTGCATCTGTTTGATAAAGCTTTAATGTACTACTTAATTTTTTAGCTGGGACCAAAGAGTTGTAAAAAATCCACTCTTGTGTATGGCAATCAAATACCAATAAGGTCCAGTGAAATCCGGGATCGTTGGCACAGTGTTTGTGATTGATCGGGAAGAACATGCACTGCACATCAATTGTCCAGTTTTTCAACAACTGCTTGATGAAATAATATTCAAGATCTCTACTTTTAGATACAACACCGTGCTATGAACAACAAAAAAAATTCAAAATGAATTCAAAGTATAAAAAACATTATGAAAACCAGATGTTATTATGACAAGACAACAGACTCTGATCTTGGTCGCAGTGCTTTTTGGTTAATATACTTTATGCTGCGACCTTGATCGCCATCACCGATATCCATGTCATCGACTACGACCTAGGTCGCAGTATATTCGTTAGCAACCCCGTCTTTTATATTAACATGCATTGTGACCAAGGTCGCAGTGTTGTTATTAATTAAGACTGCCGCCAGCAACTGCGACCAAGATCGCAACCTTCATTACCAAATTGATATTCGTGGGGATTAATAAAATCATCGACTCGACCTAGGTCGCAGTACATTCGTTAGCAACCCCGTCTTTTATATTAACATGCATTGCGACCAAGGTCGCAGTGTTGTTATTGATTAAGACTGCCTCAAGCAACTGCGACCAAGGTCGCAACCTTCATTACTAAATTGATATTCGTGGGGATTAATAAAATCATCGACTGCGACCTAGGTTGCGTACATTCGTTATGCCTTATCAGCAGTAAAGACTACTAGTAGAATATTTAACGTTCAAAAATTTAATTATTAAATTAATTAGGAAATTGATATTTCAATTAACCGTAAAGGAGAAAATAGATGTTTACCCAAGAATATACTTTTTAATCCTCCTCTTTTCTCTAGATGCTTCATGTAGAAATGAATTATATTAGCATCTAAATCTCTACTGAACATCAGGTCCTCAATGTCATTTTTCGCAACAATGATTCCGTTGTCAGTGTCCTGATATGCAGTAGAACTGCAAGATATTCAAAACAAAGTTAAGAATTATATTGTTCTAATATAAATATCTAATAGTTTTTGATATGATTAAAATAAAATTAATTAACTTACTCAGAGAAGGCCTTGTCCAAGAAATTTTTTATGAGAGCATGTTGATGTGGCTGCAGAATTCTATATGCAGTGGTTTCAGTCAATTCCCTGGTCTTTGCTGAGTGTCGAAAATCTGTTCGTTGCCGAAACCAGTGACAGAAGCCTGAGCCACAGGTTGTGGAAGAGGATGTTCATTAATTTTCTTTCTCTATTTGGATAAACGAAGTCGGAGTCATCGCGATCTCTTTCAGGGCGCTTGCGTTCTTTGACTCCCCTTTCTATCGTTCCTTTAGAGTAATCCAAAACTTTTCTTTTAAGGATTGCTTCTGAACCGGAGTCTGTTCTTGAATTTTTTCTTCAGAAGCTCTATCTTTTTGGAGTTCAAGCATCTGTTGAGTTATATTTAAAGAAAAAGTTGAGAAATCTTCCCCAGCAATAGTAACTTTAAATTCAGAACCCTTGATTTTCTCTTCTTCTAATTTTTATTCTTCTTCTCTTCTGTCTGCTTCTCCATCTGCTCCCTCATCCTTTTCTGCTTCTTCTCCTCTTCTCCCTTCCTTCTCCTCTCCTCTTCTTTCATCCTCTCCTTCCTCTCTTCTCCCTCTTTCTTCCTTTTCTCCTCAACAATTTTACGATTTTTTTCCTCCTACGCCCTCACCTGCCTTTTCTTCTCCTCTACCTTCCTCCTCTTCTCCTTTTCTTGCTCCTCCTCTTCTTCGTCCTCTTCTCCTTCTCCTTCGTCTCCTCTTCCCTCCTCCTCTCCTCCTTTTCCTTCTCCTCCTCTTCCCTCCTTCTCTTCTCCTTCTCCTCCTCTTCCTTCCTCCTCCTCTGCTGCTCCTCCTCTCCTCCTTTCCTTCTCCTCCTCTTCCCTCCTCCTCCTCTCCTGCTCCTCCTCTTCCCTCCTTCTCTTCTCCTTCTCCTTCTCCCCTACAGCAGTGGCTACTATCAGTAGCTCTTCTTCTTCTTCTTTCACTTTTAATTTGCTCTGCTGCTTTTTTGATTTTCTCTTCTCTCTTCTCTCTCTTTTTTTTTTACTTTAATTCAGCCTTGAGTGTGTTTTCAGTCTCCATTTTTTCAATTTTTCTTTCTAGCTGATAAACATATTCTCTCAAGTACTAATTTTGATTTCTCAAAACTTCAATTTCCTCAGCTCGTTCATCCCGTGATGGTGGTAAATAACCTACAATAGTTGGTTCTTGCTCACTCGTTCGTTCCTCAACTATTTCGGCTGCTTCTGGTTCCGTTTTCGCCAGGATGTTAGCTTCATTATGTGTATGTTCTTTTTCTTCTCCTCCTCCTTCTTCCTCCTCTCCTCCTTCAACAGGAAGGTCAATCATATTTCTTTCATCATTAGAGATGTTGGCCATTCAACACAAAATTTGAAAAAAATAAAACTTAAAACTATATAGAAATCTTATAGTTGTATCGCAGTTGAATGAAATATTTAGTAGAATAGCTAACAAGGAACTGCGACCTAGGACACAGTTATAAGCATTACATTAGACAAATAATTCATTACTGCGACAATGGTCGCACCACAAATCAATGGAATAATTATAACTGCGACCATGGTCTCAGTTTATTTACAATGACTTATCAAGGAAATGCGACCATGGTCGCACACAATTGTGCTGCATATAAAATGAACTGCGACCGAGGTCGCAGTCCATTTAAATGTATAAAATTTTAATCAACAGTATATGGTCTTTAATATTTAAAAACTTACGATGTGTACGTCAAGTTCATTTAGATCAACTTCAAGCAGAGCTCTGCTAATGTTTTGGAGGTCCCATCTTACTGCGCGTGGGGTTTTGTCCTCCAAACCAGACGTCGGCTCAAAAATAAGAGCCCTCTCACAGAGCCAATACTGCAAAATGAATAATTAAATTAGTTTACACAAATATTCACAAGATATCAGGAATTTTCATACAATGTTTGCCAAATATGATATTCATACTTATAATAATTTGCACGGAGCATCCTTGCAGCTCATACGTGATGTGCCTGAAGATGTCCATTGACTCAATCAGGAATTGCCAAACAGCTTTAGCCCAGCATATTATCCTCATCAGCTGCATATTGGCAATCTGTTCCACAATATACCACGGTACCGTGCATTTACTGTCAGAAAAAAATAGAGTGGTAGACATATATAGGATGATTATTGTCCTAAAGTCTTGAGCTGCAAGTCTTTACTTGTCTCTTATAATTTCATTTAAAGTCACTTGCTACTCAAGCTATTCATCCTTGGTCACATCTAATTCACTCCTCCTTCTTTTCTTGACCAGAAGATCATCCAAAGCTTCTTCAATAGATACTTTCGTGATCTTTTTTATATTAGGAAAATAATGGTTTATAACTCCTCTGTCCTTCATTGTACACGTCTTATTCATAATAAAATCCGCCCCAATGATAGGTAGACCAAAAGTTAGAGCAACATCCTCCACTCTTAACTCAATTTGTTTGCCCCCAATTGTAAAGGTCTTTGTATCCCTTGAAAGATCACCTAGAGGGGGGGTGAATAGGTGATTATGCTAATCTAGTGAACTCAATGCGGAATTTAAAAACTTAATGCAATACACTCAAGTGCAATCAACAAATGATGCACACACAACCAAGCCAAGCAATTATGAATGCACAATATGAATATTTGCACGGCACAAAGTAAAGAGAGAGATAGAGAGAGAGTCAATGGATCAAGCGCAAACAACAAGATATGTTTCGAGGTTCGAGCACCCAACTCTACATCCCCGCCTTCGACACACGAAGGATTTCTAATCCACTAGCTAGTCCACAAAGAACTCTCACAAGGAGTACCCAACTCCTCTCTTTACAACCACAACCTCCTCCTTGAGGCAAGCTCCAATCCAACAAAACAATCACCTCACAACCCGAGGGATTAGCACAAAGCAAACACAAGGATCACCTCACAACTTAAGGGATACAACCCAAGGCACAAAGCCAAACAAAGATTGGGTTTATAACTTGGTGGTCTAAACAACAACCACAAACAATTTCTTTCTCCCACACAAAGATCCTATAATAAGAAAGTAGATGTTGCTCAAGTGTGGAGAAAACCAATGGAATGGAAATCAAAATCACAAAGAAAATCCTTGGGAAAAACTGAAACCAAGATATAGAAGATGAATCAAACTCTTTTTCCCAAAAATCCTTTTCTTTGAATTTTCAAACCCTAACAAAAACACCAAATAGATTGTTCAATTTGAATCCAAAAACTTCTTTTGATTGCTGTGAAAACACCAGAGAGTAAGAAAAAATTCGCACAAAAAATCTTAGAGAAAAACTCTTTCCAATGGGGTATTTATAGGCAAATCTGGAAACTAGCCGTTGGCAGCAGATTTTGCAAAAATAACCCTGCCGGTCGACCGGCCGGTCGACCGTCCAACGGTCAAATTTTGCCCGTTGGCAGCTACCGGTCGACCGCCCCGGTCGACCCAAACAAACAGAGAGCTCTGCTCTCTGACCCGGTCGACCCGGACGGTCGACCGTCCAAAGTCTGCCAAACGTGCACAAATCTGTGCACGTCGGTCGACCGACCCGGTCGACCGACTTCAGCCAAGTCGACTTGGTCAGAAGACTAGTCGACTGGTGAAGCCTGGAACAGAAAAGTGAGTTAAAAACATGTTTAAAAATTCTTTTATCTTTTCTAAAAATTACCAAAAATAGTTTTATCATTTTGCATTGATATATAAACATGTGGTAAAAAGTTTAGCTCAAATATCAATCAATATGAACTATTTTTGTGTCTTATCATTTTTACCAAAAACCAAAAACTGTATTTTCTAAAACTTGGATTTTGAATAGAAAATACGTTTTGTCCAAAACTCTTCCAAATACAAAAACATGATATTTAAACACTTTGAAGCATGATGCATTTGGATAGAAATCCAATATACATGAAACAAATATATATCCATGTTTTTGTCAATAATTCCAAAATATGTTTTGTCAAAACTACCAAAACATAAAACACATGAATATGTAAGTCAAAACTAAGTTTGTCTAGGAATTGAAGTATGCATGTATATAGAACAAATCATATATACATTAAACCATGTAAACTTGTTTTGAATCTATCTATTCATGCAAACCAAGATCGGTTAAACCTAAAACCGAAAAACCGAAAACCAATATTCAAAACATGAAACGTGTGTGTTGTGAACTTGAGCATTATCATACTATTCTAATCTTTACAAATTTGGATCTAAACACAAAACTAAACTATGGTACCGAAGTCTTCTTGTAGAGCGAAATCTCCAAGCCGACTCGATCCAAAACTCTTTGATCCACCGAGCAAGTGTTATATATGATCTTTGATGCTTGGGCTCTTGAATCAACATGTGAAAGCTTCCAAATCATCTTGTTGAAGCTAATCACCAACTAATAACTTGATTAATGATCTGAAATTAAAATCACAAGATTATTAGTACACATAACTACATGAGTTAATCATCATCAAAACGAGAGTGGAAGGCCTTTGGGCCAACAATCTCCCCCTTTTTGATGATGACAAAGCTCATGGAGTTATATATGCATGGATTAAAGTTAAGCTTCAAAGAAGCTCCCCCTTAACTCATGCATAACCAAATAAACATAATGAATGTGCAATGAAGGCTCTTAAACATGAATCATGAAACATGCATACTATGCATAAACAATAAAGGGTTCTAGATACCAATGAAGTGTTCAAAAACAAAACATGCGCTCTAGATACCAATTCCAATGAAATGTTTAAAACAAAACACCAATTCCAATGAAATGTTTAAAACAAAACATGCTCTAGATACCAATTCCAATGAAATGTTTAAAACAAAACATGCTCTAGATACCAATTACACTCTAGATACCAATTACAAAACATCCAATTACAAAACATGCTTTAGATACCAATTAAAATTAAACTAAATTAAACTTAATATATGCAAAACATAAACATGCATATAAACTCAAATTCTTCTCCCCCTTTTTGTCAATCATTAACAAAGGGGTAAAAATCAAAACAAAACAAAATCTTCTTTCTTTTTAATACAAGGAATCAATCTTTAATAAGGGGTAAAAGCAAAACCAATATCAATTGAAAAATCAATTAAATATTTCTCCCCTTTTTGTTCGAAACAATGAATCAATAAAAAATAATATTTTCCCCCTTTGTCTAAAACAAAAACAAAGTCAATTAGAGGTGACAATCAATTAAGGTACCAATTGAAAATATGTCAAAGAATAGCATCTTGATACCAATTGAAAAGAAACAAAAAAAAATATTGATACCAATTTTAAACAAAAACATATGAAAATCTTGATACCAATTTGAAATTAAACATAATAAATTTTGAATGTCTAAACCAAAAATTTTGATACCAATTGTAAGTCATTTTCATTTTAAACATATGATACCAATTTGAAATTTTCAATCATAAAGTAAGGGAGTGGGAATCAAATACCAATTGAGAAATCACCAATTGAAAGACAAAATCAAATTTTCTCCCCCTTTATGAAATACCAACTAAAATGATGCATAGGCTTGATACCAATTTAAAAGTAATCAATTGAAACAAAATTGAAACTCAAACACTAGCATAAACAAGATTTTGTGCTTAAAGATATAGGGATATAATAAGCACAAATAAAACATATATATGTATGAAAATAGATACCAATAGAAATTGATATTCTTGGAATTGAAAGCATACATACATACAAAATATATGAGTATATAAGAAATGTCAAGGTTGATACCAATTGAAAGAATTCAATGATACCAATTGAAATAACAATAAGATCAAATGTATATCTCATATAATCTACCTCCCAATCATGGTTCAAGTTTTAAATGATTTTCATTTTAAAGCATACATGAACATGATCTCCCATCCATCCTCCCATAGAAGGTAGGGGTTTTCAAAAATAGATTTGAAAATGTAGTATGTTTGAAAATCTCTACCATAGTGAAGAATACGAACTAGTTATAGGAAAAACTTTTAGAACTAGTATGAAATCCTTCAAGTAAGGAATAAAACAAAATTGTTTTTCATGAAACACATGTAAATCACATGATCACTAAACACTCAAGTCCATAAAGCCCATATCATAGTCTCATGAAAATAAATCATGAGTAAACTAACAACGTGAGTGTACAAGTATAATGTGACACATATCAACATGAAAATATTCAATTAAGCTCATATGAAATTCCTAGAAAACATGATATTCATGTGAAATCACCAATTGAAATCATCTTAAAAACATGAAATTCATCCAAACGATTTAAACTTCAAGGCATATGTATGTCATGTACAAACTAAAGTATACATACATATCCTAAACACAATGAGTCCACAAAAGTATATGCATGAAGGCACGTGGCTCAAGGATGTACATGTATAATCAATAGTTTGGACAAGATAGACATATACATGAAGTTAAACAAATGAACACGAAATCAAGAAAAACTAAATTTTCACCAAAACTAATTTCATTTCAAGGTATATGTATGAATTGTCAACACAATAAGTATACATACATATCCCTAAACACAATTGAGTCCATATATATAGATTTGCATGAAAGGCAAATGACTCAAAGGGTATACATGTATATCTTAAGGTTTGGCAAAATAAACATATACATGAAATGAAAACTCATACACATAAAACAAATCCAAAAATAGGAATATAGGTTAAAATGTATGAATCATCAAAACTAGACTATACTAGCACATCTGATGGGCACAAATAGGCATTCAAGCACAAACATATATAAAGATTTATTTGTAGCCCACTATATGTATAAGTATAAATCCTAGTCTTAATGAAAACTAACATCTAAACGCATATTCAAATCATGAAGCATAAAACGGGATATAAATCAACATGAAAGACATAAAAATGATCATGAAGACAATCCACATGCTATTAGAATCATGAAATACATAATAGTCTATAAACATCAAAACATGTGGCAAAAACAGAAATCATAAAACACATCACTATTGTTTAGCTATTACAATACATGTTAATTATCAAAACATGAATTATTAAAACAAAAAGTCATAGTCAACCATATGATTAGCATGACAAAGACATGTGCATTAGAACTATGATTAACATGATAGCTAAAACATAAAGAGAACAAAAAATATGGGTCCATACTAAACATGAGTGTCTCAACAACTAATCAAGTAAAGCATAAGTCTAATAAACATGGCAAATATCATACTAATCATGAAATAATAAAACATGTTTCAACAAAACAAAAATCATAAACATCCAAATGGTCATAATGCATATGCATGTGCATTAGATCTAGGGCATACATGTTAGTTTAAACAAGGTGAGAACACTAAATATAGATCCATATGAAACATGGGTGCTCAAGTAACTAAACATGTATAACACTAATCTAATCAACATGACATAAGCATAATGAACAATAAAACATGGCATGCTATAAATAGATGAACATGAAAAGCATGCAAATAAAGATGGGAGTTAGAGAATGATACTAAAACCGATGAAGGTGCATCTCTAGTTCTCCAAACCACGGTGGTCCTCCCACCAAATCCCCTTGAGAGTGAAGCATCCAAATGGTTCTCTTTTAAGCTTAGAACGCATCCACCTCAAGGCACCAATACTCTCACGTGATGCGAGAGCTCCCACTTACATCAAAAAGCATAGAGGTGGTCTTTGGTACCCATTTCCTTTTGGGTCCACGGGGGTTAGTATCTTTTCTAACCCAAACAAAATTAGTTGCTAAATTTTCATGATAAACACGATCATAACAAAATCTAGCAAGGTGGCCTTTTCGACCACAATGTGTACATGTGTACACATGAGCATACATGTTATGGTTGTGTCCGTGAAAAGCATGTGTATGCCGTGTAGAGTGTGCATGCAAAGATGGACCTTGTTTCTTGCGAACCAAGGTTTCCAAACGTGAATGATTCAATGTGCATTGGCTCAAAGTGGAGCCCAAACATTCAACACTTTTCTTCAAAACATTTATATCATTTTCAATACTTGAAGATAAAGTGGAGCATGCAATAGGTGTGCTAGAAGAAGAAGAAGCTATACTAGCATGGCACACATGAGAATCAATATCAATTTTCAAAGATTCATTTTTCTTTAAAACAAGATCCAATTCTTTTGTAATTGAATCAATTTTGTTTTTCAAAACAAGGTTATCTTTTAAAACAAAATCCAATTTAGAAGATAAAACCTCATTGTTTTTCACAACATCATTACAATCACTTTTATTTTTCAAAATCTCAATCTCATCAAGGGCAAGGTCTAGTTGAGATTTTAGTGAGTCACGTTCACTAGTAATCTCTTCCTTTTCTTGCAAAACCAATTCAAAATTTGAACACAAATCCTTTAATTCATTTTTCAAAACAAGATTGTCCTCTTTCAAAAGATTGTGTTTTTTCAATAAATTTTCAAGCTTTTGAGCAAGTTCCAAATTCAATGTTTGAACTTCAAAACAACCATGGCAATAGGAACTAGAGCTATCATCTAATTGAGTGTCCGATTGTACCTCAAGGGAGTTTTTCCCTTGGACCATGAAGCAATGCTCTTCGGACTTTTCTCTCTTAGATCTCCTCATCTTGTTAATAATCCTTGGAAGCTCGGGAGACGTCAATAAGCTCCAAACTGCAAAAGCCGAATCATAACGATCAAACACCAGTAAAAGATGTTCACTAAGAGATGCTCTAAGTGCTCTAAGTGCTAATGCATTAGCCTTTTTATGCTTGCTACTATTAGGGAAGGATTCCACAGTGGAGGCTTGATAAACTAGATGTCCTAGTCTTTTCAAATGACTACTCATATTGGCCTTCCAAACATCAAGTCTAATATGGTCAAACATAGGAGGGCTATCCATGAGAGCAAACTAAATGAGTGCAAATTAACAATGCAAATGAAGATTAGCAAACCAAGATCTCACTCCTAGGTGGTTAAACCTAAATATCAGGAGCACTAACTCTGATACCAATTGAAAGATCACCTAGAGGGGGGTGAATAGGTGATTATGCTAATTTAGTGAACTCAATGCGAAATTTAAAAACTTAATGCAATACACTCAAGTGCAATCAACAAATGATGCACACACAACCAAGCCAAGCAATTATGAATGCACAATATGAATATTTGCAAGGCACAAAGTAAAGAGAGAGATAGAGAGAGAGTCAATGGATCAAGCGTAAACAACAAGATATGTTTCGAGGTTCGAGCACCCAGCTCTACATCCCCGCCTTCGACACACGAAGGATTTCTAATCCACTAGCTAGTCCACAAAGAACTCTCACAAGGAGTACCCAACTCCTCTCTTTACAACCACAACCTCTTCCTTGAGGCAAGCTCCAATCCAACAAAACAATCACCTCACAACCCGAGGGATTAGCACAAAGCAAACACAAGGATCACCTCACAACTTGAGGGATACAACCCAAGGCACAAAGCCAAACAAAGATTGGGTTTATAACTTGGTGGTCTAAACAACAACCACAAACAATTTCTTTCTCCCACACAAAGATCCTATAGAATAATAAAGTAGATGTTGCTCAAGTGTGGAGAAAACCAATGGAATGGAAATCAAAATCACAAAGAAAATCCTTGGGAAAAACTGAAACCAAGATATAGAAGATGAATCAAACTCTTTTTCCCAAAAACCCTTTTCTTTGAATTTCCAAACCCTAGCAAAAACACCAAATAGATTGTTCAATTTGAATCCAAAAACTTCTTTTGATTGCTGTGAAAACACCAGAGAGTAAGGAAAAATTCGCACAAAAAATCTTAGAGAAAAACTCTTTCCAATGGGGTATTTATAGGCAAATCTGGAAACTAGCCGTTGGCAGCAGATTTTGCCAAAATAACCCTGCCGGTCGACCGGCCGGTCGACCGTCCAACGGTCAAATTTTGCCCGTTGGCAGCTACCGGTCGACCGCCCCGGTCGACCCAAACAAACAGAGAGCTCTGCTCTCTGACCCGGTCGACCCGGACGGTCGACCGTCCAAAGTCTGCCAAACGTGCACAAATCTGTGCACGTCGGTCGACCGACCCGGTCGACCGACTTCAGCCAAGTCGACTTGGTCAGAAGACTAGTCGACTGGTGAAGCCTGGAACAGAAAACTGAGTTAAAAACATGTTTAAAAATTCTTTTATCTTTTCTAAAAATCACCAAAAATAGTTTTATCATTTTGCATTAATATATAAACATGTGGTAAAAAGTTTAGCTCAAATATCAATCAATATGAACTATTTTTGTGTCTTATCATTTTTACCAAAAACCAAAAACTGTATTTTTTAAAACTTGAATTTTGAATAGAAAATACGTTTTGTCCAAAACTCTTCCAAATACAGAAACATGATATTTAAACACTTTGAAGCATGATGCATTTGGATAGAAATCTAATATACATGAAACAAATATATATCCATATTTTTGTCAATAATTCCAAAATATGTTTTGTCAAAACTACCAAAACATAAAACACATGAATAAGTAAGTCAAAACTAAGTTTGTCTAGGAATTGAAGCATGCATGTATATAGAACAAATCATATATACATTAAACCATGTAAACTTGTTTTGAATCTATCTATTCATGCAAACCAAGATCGGTTAAACCTAAAACCGAAAAATCGAAAACCAATATTCAAAACATGAAACGTGTGTGTTGTGAACTTGAGCATTATCATACTATTCTAATCTTTATAAATTTTGGATCTAAACATAAAACTAAACTATGGTACCGAAGTCTTCTTGTAGAGCGCAATCTCCAAGCCGACTCGATCCAAAACTCTTTGATCCACCGAGCAAGTGTTATATATGATCTTTGACGCTTGGGCTCTTGAATCAACATGTGAAAGCTTCCAAATCATCTTGTTGAAGCTAATCACCAACTAATAACTTGATTAATGATCTGAAACTAAAATCACAATATTATTAGTACACATAACTACATGAGTTAATCATCATCAAAACTAGAGTGGAAGGCCTTCGGGCCAACATCCCTATCATACTGGTCTAAAATTTTCAGTACACTTATGTTTGATTTCAGACCTTTTTCACCTCCAAATTCCTCATTGTAGAAGGCCATGAAGATTGGGCCAAATGGGGTCTTCTTGATCGCATCTATGCAATCGTCCTGAATGTGCTTTTTGAATGTCCTAACGAATTCGCAAATAGGCTTTAGGCTCGATCTCAGAGGACGAATCTTCACTTGTTGTTTACCTATAGATGAAGAAACATTAAAAACATTAGTTTAATGTTTATTTAAAAATTAATAAAAAATTAAAAGAAAATAAGACTGCGACCTTTGTCGCAAGAGAATTTAATAAATTATAATTCATTACGATCTAGGTTGATTGATATTTTACACTGTGGCTCCGGTCACAATTTTTTAATTAAACAAAATAATTCAACATTATGTCGTACATCGACCAAGGTCACAGTGTAATATTTTAGTGTCCGGTTAATCCAATCTAGTAGAATATAATACATCGCGACCAAAGTCACATTGCAATTTTGTAATAAACCTAAAAATTTACCATAAGGAGACCTTTGCATCATCATACAGCAATCAAGGTCGCAATATTCAATCACGGTAACCTAGATAACAGACTGCGACCAAACCCCCAACAAGGAGAGATTGAACATCAATATTGCAGCATCTCAAATGATTTTTAAAACACAGCGACCAAGGTCGCATACATCTACAACGCACATTGAAACAAATGCGACGCGGATCGACAGAAAAGGTAATGAAAAACAAATGATTTTTAAAACACTGCGACCAAGGTCGCATACATCTACAACGCAAATTGAAACAACTGCGACCCGGGTCGTCAGAAAAGGGAATGAAAAACAAATAATTTTTAAAACACTACGACCAAGGTCGCATACATTTACAACGCAAATTGAAACAACTGCGACCCAGGTCGACAGAAAATGGAATGAAATTTTTTTATATTTGGTAAAATGGTACGATCAAGGTCGCATACATCTAAAATGCTAACTCAAACATCTGCGAGCCAGGTCGACTAAAAGGGATTGAAAAAAATAAATAATTTTTAAAATGCTACAACCAAGGTCGCATACATTTACAACGCTATTTCAAACAACTGCGACCCAGAAAGATAGAGAAGGGAACGAAAAAACTAGAAAAAAATTGGACCTTTGTCGCTGTGTTATAAAATTTATAAATTTAAAAAGCTATTCATGATCTCAAGTTTGCGAATCTGTCTCTTATTTACGACTATGGTCGCAAGTTTTCCAAAAAAAAAAAGTGAAAGAAATGGAATCAAATCTGGAAAAAAAAATATAACTATTAAAATCCACAAACCCTATAAAAAAATTGCTTTTGTTTCTCCATTACCTTTTTCCGCGGATGATTTCTTTGGCGCCATATGTAGCAAATATATTTTTAAAAAACTAAGAAATTTTGTGAAACAATAGAACTAATCTCTTCAGAATGATCAACTGAAATTTTAGATCTGTAAATTTTTGTGAAAGGAAATGTTTTACATACGGTAAAATGTTGTGAGGGAGGGTATTTTCGTCAAATACACTGTTGAGGTGACAGATAGTAATTTAGGTGCTGGTTTTTATCCACCAAAATTAATGACAATTTCGTGGCTATTATGTTGCCACGTCCTGCAGGCTGAGAAACTCTCTCAGCCGTCAGTTGAGGTACAATAACCCCTATATATATTCTTTTTTTTAATAAAGCATAAGAATCTTTGTTTTTGAACCCTAAGTGTGTAAGTGTATAAAGCATGCATATATCATCAAGGTAAAAATCAAGACTAAATTACTTTTCTAAATTTTCTTCCTAACCTTAGAAATCATACAAATAATCTTATTTTGACCAAGTATATGAAATCCTAATTATAATTCTCCTATTCCTTAAAATTGACTTAATTTCTTACAAAAAAATATGTCAAAATATTGTTTCTATTTTCAAAAAGTTTTTAAAAGTAAAAAAAAATGTTAATAATAATTTTTTAATAATAGAAGAAAAACCTAAGTTATGTTATAACCCTCCCCCACACCTATCTCATGCATTATCCTTAATGTATAAATTAATGTATAGATGCATGAAAAGAAGAAAGGGAAAAAAGTTATTACCTTAAGGTGATGGTTTCGATGGTTGTCCGATTAGGTCAAGCGTTGTTACCCAATCAAGATAATGTGGTGGTTCACGGAACCCACCTTTACTGACCTCTTACTATTTACATATTGACAGACTCCAATATGAATAGGATCATGAAAGATCCTATCGTGAAACTTACTCTCTTTACATGACCAGTCTTGGAAAATCATCACGGAGTCATCATGGTCTATACCTATGTTAAACAAAAGAATGTGACTTGGTGGAATGGTTGACTTGGCCTCAAGAATGATATGTTCAGGAACCAATACTAATTCGAGAAAATCAACTTTGGGTTTGAGAGTTAGTTTTGGTTGAAGAGTTGAGTCAAAGTCCAAGAATTGAAATTCACATTCTTTTTCAATCAATAGAAGGTGACTATCCAAAATTGGTGATTTCCTTTCTAGATCTATGGGTGCTGGAATAAATGTTGGCTCAGAAAATTGGTCCAAATTGTGTAAGAATACCAGAGTCAGCATAGATTCGAAGACGAAAACTGAATCACAAAGTTGGTCATCGATTTCACATTCAAATCAAGTTCAATCTCATTAAAATGAAAACTTTTCAATTCGTCAATGGGTTGATATTGGTCAAGTTCAAGGTTTTATGGTGAAATTAAATCTTGGTCAAAGTCTTCGTGATACCATGATTCTTGATTTTCATCAATATGGCTAGAAGTGTCAAGAATAGTCAAGATTTGATAGGGAGAGTTTCCTTATTCCTACGCATGTTTTCCAATCTACTAAGTCTTGCTTCTATCATATCGAGTGGATCATTTTAGGAGTGAATCATGGATTCCGTACTCTTTTCTAAGTCGGCATGTTATTAAAAAATAGAGTAAGGATCTGTGACTTGAAAATTTTGACGGGATTTTGAGTCTTCTAAAATTTAAATTCGTCACTCAAGCTCGTCTAAGGCTTCCATCCTATTTTCTCAGTCAACTGATTCCTCTAATGGTTGTTCGGGAGAAGGAGAATATGAGCTGGATGTTGGTAGGGTGGTTGACAATATGACTCAGGGGAGTTGTACCCCCATTGATTCTGTTAAGAGTAGTGATGATTATTCCAGTCTTGTTCATAGTATTGGGACTGGGGCATGTATTAATTCGGATAAGACCAATTTGGCACATTAGGTTGGTTAAAGTTATGATATGTCGGGTTGGTAACATCCGAAAAAGAGGCCGGGGTGTAACATGGATTACCATTAAAGTTGAAAAAATTATTGTTATAAGCCATGTCACACAAGAAATGTCAAAATCAAATAAATAAAAACAAGCAAATAAACAACAAAAAGAAACAAATATAACCTAAGTTAGGGTAAACCTTAGACCTAGACGACTCCTAACTGGTTAGACTGTCCACGGGGGGTATATTACCGAATCTGACCACACGTTAATCGGTTAGGTAGGGGCAAGATCAGTGGTAGGTAACCGTGCCTAAGCAACAGACCTAATTATGTCAAACCACTAACCTTCGAGGTTTCGCCCCTCAATCCCCAACCTTAGACACTGATTTGGCAAGAGTCAAATTCAAATCAACTTCCCCTTAAGTCAGTCTCCTATATGAGTCCAAGTGTCCCTAGAGCCAACGTCTACTGAGTTTTAGTTAGGCTTGGGTTAGTGAGTGAGGAGATTATTTGTTGGCTAAGGGAGGGTAATGACTTCCCCACCTTATCTTGTTTATAGGACAAGCCCTTAAATCAATTTAGTGCAACGTGTACATGAAAAGCAACACTTGAGCAATGTAAATAATTCAAAAGTGTTCCTATATTACATGCTATGCATACGTACCTTTCCTCCAGCACTCTTCAACAGTAATGTAAAATGTAAACTAATTAGACATGCGCCAAATGCAAAGTCTAAACCATTTTTAGCATTTAACAAACATTAATTTACTGTTAAGGTTAGAAGTCCAATGAGTTAATCAAGAAAATAAATAGTTACAGAAATTTAGCTTTGCAATTCAGCCAACCTGCCAAAATACAAGTTAGTAGTTTCACTCAGATTTGCCACTGGAATGTAGCAAATATGAGGGCTTCTAGGCTCTGCTTTCTTGAGCAGAGTCCAGGGCCACTTATGTGTCCACTGCAGTAAAAATTTTCTTGATACCTATCACTGCATACCAAGAACAAAGAAGAGAGTTAACCAAAAATGTAAACTTAAAAAGAGAATTACTTACCGTCCCTCCCCGGTAACGGCGCCAAAATTTGATTGAGGTTTTACTTGCACACAAGAATACATAATTTTAGAACTTAAGAATAGAATGTGTAAGTACTCAATACTACCAGTATAGCAAGTGGTTATGCGGGTCGTGATCCACAAGGAGAGACTAGCGATGGAAGATTTTTAGTATGTTCCCTTTTAAGTCATAATCAATAGTTAAAGATCTTCTTTTAGCTCTTGAAAAGAAAAGAACAATAAGTTACAGTTAAGTAAGAAGAAAGTGATAGATTAAGAAGGTATAGAAAATAGAAACTGGATTTATATAAAGAAATTAAAAAGAATGATAAAAGAGTTGGGAGATTGTGGTGTTGGTGATCTAAACTAAAAGTTAAAAGAAAAGAAAGAAAGTTAAACCTAAAAGAATTACTTACTTGGAATCCTTGCATATTTTACCTTACTTCGGAGGCGATCAATGCATAACCCATAAGATCGAGCTCAGTCCCATTCGCATTACATCATCAAGACGAATAAGAATGAAATAATACATAATCTTTAGGAGGAGAGCATCATCATGAACTATTGGTGGCACTCACACGATCATGGCTATACTGATGCTCTAGATTCACTTGCATATTCGTTAAAACCAAAATAGGGAAAATAGAAAGAAGAAGAAGAATATATAAACAAAGAAAAGCATAAAGATGTTACCTTTGATTGCTTATAAAAACTATGAAAGAAAGGAGGAGGTTACATCGGTGTCACTCTCAACATAATTCTCTCTCTCTCTTACTTACATGAATCTCAGTCTAACCTATGCTTTCAAAGAAATAAAAATTACATAAAATAAAAATAAAAACCTACACTAAAAAAAAAAACTGGCCTAAGAATCTATCTCTGCTTGATCGTTCTCTGTAGTCTCTGAAAATCCAGTATTTATAGGCAAAAATCAAGTAAGGGAGAGAGTATGAAGATAGGAGGAGTAAACGCTTCCCTAACAACCCTAACCAAGCTGCGATAATGCGGTTTTGGCTATATTTTGGCAGCCAGGGTGTGGCCAGGTGGCCACACCCAGGGGGTGATACTCCCTGGTTTTGCGATATGATATTATCTCTTGCCGGATTTGCAGTTTTGGATTCTGAATTTGACGAAACCTCCTTTGATTTTCAGATTTAACCAATTAATTTGTAGAGATTTTGTTATAATTGGTTTTCAACCGATTTTATCTTCTCTGATTTGCCGTGATCTGTCCTAATTTTTTAATTCAAATTAATTTGAATTAAATCAGAATTTTGATGGGCTTCTGGGCTTGTTTCTCTTCCCTCTCCTTTAGTAATGGGCCTGCACATAAATTAGATACTAAATAGGATTAAAAATTGAGTTTATAATATAATAAGTATGAGATATGATAATAAATATGCAGATTAAGCGACTGGTAGCAAACAACGCCATTTCTGGCCGTGTCGCCTGCGTGTGCCCGCGTCAACGTCTCCCACGATACCCGCGAGGCCAACGACGATAAAGGCTAATCTCGCCATGTCTCTCCTCTCAAGATTCTTTAGCTCCAGGTTATTGGGGTCCCCAACAACCCGTGAAGCGTAACTGGAATGCTAAACGTTGACAAAAGCGTCGCACACATTGACAACAGATGGAGGAAGCTGAAAAGTCATCTATTCAGCACACACAGAACGAGGGGCTCAAGCTCGCGTTTCTTCTGAGCAGCACTAGACTTGGAACTCCGCGTCTCTATATCAAAACGTGGATTTCATGAAGTTTGCATTTCTCGAGTTTTAACTCAGAGATGCAATGTCAACAACGCGAGGTCCGGGTCTTTTCTCAAAGACACGAGACCCGCGTCTCCATAACAAAATGCGAAGCTCGTGAAGACCACGTTCCTGAAGCTTCACCTTATAGGCGTGAGGTTCGTGTCTCTTCTCAAGGACACGAGACTCGCATTTTTGTGCCAAGACCCGAGGTTCGCGTCTCTCCCAAAAGACACGAGATCCACGTCTTAAACCGCGATGTCCGCGTCTCTTCTGTAGAGAATGAACCTCGCGTCTCCAATCCAAAAAGTGAGCCCGCATCACTGAGACCTACTTCTCAAAGTTACGGCGCAAGTCTTGTTGGCCCAAGAGGTTACACTCTCCATTTTTTTAAAGTTTTGATGATAACAAAACAAATAGAAGCTATATAGTACTAATAAGTTTGTTCAAGATAAGTTTCAGGTTAGTACCATTTTTGAAGGACATTGCTTAGCTATTGCAAAGATTTTCTAGGTTCATGGAGCAAACAAGGCATATGGCACAAGAGGGAATGTCCATAAAAGAGAATGCTCTAGCAAGGCATTACATGGCTCAAGACTTCATTTTTGCTCAAGAGACTTCATTAGGTTTGAAACTCAAAATTCCTACACACAAGTTTTTGCACAAATGTCATTTCTAAAAATTTCTCCTATATAAATATACAAAATATTTTTAAATATAGTCTTTTACTTATAAACTCAATTTTGTGTATTATACATAGTTCTGATCAAAACTATTTTGTAAACCATCAAAATCTCCTCAAAATCCTTTTCAAATTTCAGTTTTTGACCTGAGCCGGTCGACCGACCGGTCGACCGACTCTATGTCAGGTCAGATCGGTCGACCGACCGGTCGACCGGGATTCTAACCGTTAGGTGCGTGCATGTGTGCACGTTTCCCGATCGACCGGACGGTCGATCGGACCCCACTACGGTCGACCGACCTTCGGCCGTCTGTAAGCAAGAAACTTTCTGTTTGTTGCGGTTGACCGAGCGGTCGACCGTGGGCTGCAACGGCTCTTTTATTTAAAATCCGGTCGACCGGCCGGTCGACCGTGGCTGTGTTTTAGCCTGTAACGGCTATTTTTATACACGTTTTAAAACGAGCTTTTTGTCTCTAAATGTGTTTAGGGGCTATTTTCTGGGTCAAATACTTCCTAATTATCATTTTGTTAGTTTACCCTTTAATCCCTAGCTCTATCCTATAAATAGGGGTGATTAGGGTTATGGTATATACAACAATCATTTTGAAAAATATTCTAAGTTTAAAGAGCTTTCTAAAGAGTTTTGTTCTTGGTTTTTGTGCTGAAAAATCTCTTTCATTTCTGAAGTTTCAGTTTCAAAACTCTCTCAAATTCTTTTTCTTTTTCCCACTTACAATACTAGACCTTCAATCATACTCATTGTTCTACAAGGCTTTTGTAAGGGAAAAGGATTTTTCAAAAGAGAGTTTGTGGTCTTTCGATCACCAAGTGAATACTTGTACTTGAGATTGTGGAGTTGGGTACTCCGGTATGATTGTAACTCTTCGTGAAGTTATAGTGGTTAGAAATCCTTCTGGGTGAAGGCGGGGACGTAGAGCTGGGTGCTCGAACCTCGAAAAAATTCTCGGTGTTTGCGTTTGGTTTACTTGCTTCTTGCTTTAATTCCTTGCCTTATACTTATTGCTTCTTATTCATTGCTTCATTTACTTGCTATTCATATTCATTGCTACATTGTACTTGCTCTACATATTGATTGCTTATTCACTTGTTTCATATTCATTGTGTCAATCAAATACTCATACAACAAGATTGCAATATGCACCTCAAACGCTTATCTAGAGGAATCACGAGGAAGGAGTTCAGAGCCCTTCACAGGGTATTCGGCTTCTATCTTGTTTTGGGTGATCGTTGCATCACAATTTTTTAATTTGTGCATTGATTAGCATTATCACCTATTCACCCCCCTCTAGGTGATTTCAATTGGTATCAGAGGTAGAACTCTAGTTTTTAGCTTCACATCCTTAGAGAGATCTTAAAATTTGCTAATCACTATTTGCATTCTTTCATTCATACACTAGTAAAAATGGCCGACAGCATTAAGACCCCTCCTATATTTGATGGACTCAATTTCCCATTTGGAAGGTTAGGATGACTATCTTTCTACAATCCCTAGGTAGTTTAGTTGCTAAATCCTTGACCAAATCCTATAGTAGACCCGATAGTGAGGAGAGCACTTGGTCCGACTTTACCTTCAAAGAATATGAGGCTAATTCTAAGGCTCAAAATTCCCTTCTCACCGCCTTGAATGAGGATGATGTTACACGGGTTATACATTGCCAATCCGCCTATGAGATTTGGCAACACTTATTGGTCACACACGAGGGGACATCACAAGTAAAGAGAGCTAAAATAGATCTCTTGAGGTCCCAATATGAAAGTTTTAAAATGCTTGAAGATGAGTCTATTGATTCTATGATTACCAAGTTTACTAAGATTACCAATGCTCTTTCTTCTCTAGGTGATGATATAAGTAATGATCAAAAGGTGCGCAAAGTGATTCGAGCTCTTCCTTCATCATGGGAGATTAAGGCTACCACCTTAAAGGAGTTGAATGATAAAGATGAAATGGATCTCATAAGTCTTATTGGAAACCTTAAGACTCATGAGATGGAAAAGAAGGCAAGAGAAGAAGCGGTACCTCAAAGAAGAAGTCCATAACTTTCAAGTCTTCCTCCACTATTGACGACGATGAAGAAGATGAAGAAGATGATGAGGAGCTATCTCTTCTAGTAAGAAATGTGAAGAGGATATACCGTAAGAATAAACTCAACTTTAGAAGGAAATTGGAAGGGAAGGAGGAGAGAAGAATCATATGCTACAATTGCCGGAAGCCCGGACACATTATGGCAGATTGTCCGGATTTCAAGAAAAAGGTGACTTCCTCCTTCAAGCAAAAGAGGCCGGTTGAAAAGAAAGCATACAAAGCCACTTGGGATTCAGAAAGCGAGTCCGAAGATGAGGTGGACACGGCAAATATGTGTTTCATGGTAAACACACCCAAGGTAACCTCTCAACCTCTTGATGAAGAAAATGAAATAAGTAGAGAAATGTTAGAACATGCGTTTGTTGAACTTTATGAAAGCTTTGATGACAAAAAGGTAGAATGCTCTAAATTGAAAAAGGAAATTGAGTTGCTTAAAAACCAACTTGCAATTGTTTCAAAAGAAAAGGAAGAAATTTCTTCTAATCTTATTTCAACTAAAAGAGAATTTGATGCTTATAAAGTTGCTTGTAAAGCTAAATTTTCAAAAGTTGATGAAAATGAATTTTCTTTGTTAAAAACAAGAATTATTGATTTTGAAAATGTTTTAAAAGATTGTGCTTTTAATACTAAGAAATTAGAGGAAATGTTTTCAAAGAAGCACACTCCACATGTTAAGAATGATAAAACAACCCATGCTAAAAATGCTCACCATGTCAACACTTCACATGTTAAAACTACTCATGCACACAAGTCACATGCTAGTAAGCCACACACTTATTATGCATTTAAATATGAAAGAGTTTATAGATGTACTTATTGTGGTCGAAATGGCCACTTAGCTAAATTTTGCTATGATCAAATAAATAGATCTAATAATCTTGTGTGGGTTCATGACACTAACACTTTAGGACCCAAGAAAATATGGGTACCAAAATCAAGTCCTAAATTATTTGATGTAGGTACACACTAAGGCTCCAAGACGTAAGGAGCGGTGGTACCTTGATAGTGGTTGTTCAAGACATATGACATGGGATATCAACAACTTTACAACCCTATCAAGGTACGTTGAAGGTGGCACCGTCACCTTCGGAGATGACTCCAAGGGCACTATCATCGGTATAGGTAACATTCAAATTGGTGCATCTCCTATTATAGAAAATGTTGTTCTTGTTGATGGACTTAAACATAACTTGCTTAGTATAAGTCAACTTTGTGATCATGGTCTTAAAGTTGTGTTTGATGATTCTTCTTGCAAAATCTTTGATTGTAAAACCAATGATTGTATTCTCACCGATTTTCGTAATAATAATGTCTATATCATTGACATGCTTAATTTGGATTGTTCTACTAAATGCTTGAATGCTTTTGATGAGACTTCTTGCTTTGGCATAGAAGATTAGGACAGGCGTCTTTTGATCATCTTGCTAGGATTAATTCTAAGGAATTGGTGAAGGGTATTCCTTACTTGAAGTTGAAAAAGACCGCATTTGTGGTGCGTGCCAACTTGGGAAACAAACCAAGTCTTCTTTTAAACCAATCAAGAATATCATGTCAACTAGGCCATTAGAATTAATTCACATGGATCATTTTGGACCTACTAAAACTAAAAGCTTAAATGGTAGTAGATATGCATTTGTTTTAGTTGATGATTTTTTCCGTTTCACTTGGTTTTCTTTTTGGAACACAAAGATCAAACTTTTTCGCATTTTAAGATTTTTCGAAAAAGGGTTGAAAAAGAAAAGGGTTTTTCGATTTTGAAAATAAGAAGTGATAGAGGTGGTGAGTTTGTTAACCAACTCTTCATGACTTATTGTGATGAAAAGAGAATCAAGCATAAAATGTCATGTCCTAAAACTCCACAACAAAATGGAGTAGTGGAAAGAAAGAATAAAACCCTTCAAGAGATGGCTAGGATTATGATAAGTGAATATGACCTCCCAAATATCTATGGGCCGAGGCCGTAAACACCACATGCTACATATCAAATCGTATTTATTTGTGTAAAAATACTTTCAAGACATCTTTTGAAATTTATCATTTAAGAAAACCAAATGTTTCATATTTCAAAGTTTTTGGATGCAAGTATTTTGTTTTAAATACTAAAGATAACTTGGGTAATTTGATGCTAAGGCTTATGAAGCAATATTTGTTGGATATTCTACTACTAGCAAAGCTTATAGAGTATTCAATAAATCTTTTCTTACTATTGAAGAATCCATACATGTTAAATTTGAAGAATCTAATGTTGTTGTTGAGAATGTTGTAGAGATTGACTCACTAGGTGAGGACATGGAGAAAATTTTCTTGAAGGACTCACCCATTCAAGAAGAAAAACAAGAACCTATTGGTGAAGTTCAAAAGGAAGAAGTGGAACAATCTCAACCACTTCCGAAAGATTGGAGATTCGCTACAAATCATCCCAAGGATCTCATCATAGGTGATGTATCTAAAGGGGTAACAACTTGCTCCAAACTCCATGACTTGTGTGGTAACTTTGCATTCATTTCATTTTGAACCCAAAAACACCCTCGAAGCCGAGGGTGACTCATATTGGTTGCTAGCTATGCAAGAAGAACTCAATCAATTTGAGCGCAACAAAGTTTGGCACCTTGTTCCTAGACCCCACGATAGACCAATAATTGGTACTAAGTGGATTTTTAGGAATAAGATGGATGAGTCAGGAAATGTTATTAGGAATAAACCTAGGTTAGTGATTGGTCGCTAATGTTGCATATTTAATATCATATTTCCATACTTATTTTAGAATAAAAGCCTGTATTGTCCTAATTAATTGCTTAATTTATTTGCAGGCCCATTCTTTAAGGAGATGAAGAGAAATGAGCCCAAAGCCCACCAAAATTTTGAATTAAATCAGAATTAATTCACACTCAGTAAATCAGGGCAAAATCAAGAAGTTGAAAACTGGTTGAGAAGAATCCTCTCAGAATCGATCGGTTGAAGCAAAGATCAAGCAAGTTTGATTCAGATTCTGACTGGATACATTTTATTATTCGAATCATAACTTTTGCTACAGAATCTCAATTCTGATGATTCAAGATGATCCAGAAAACAGACCGACAGAGCTACAACTCTTATGTTGATCATTATTTCTAATTCTGTCAGTTGTTAAGTGATATTCAGCAATCAACACGCCAACAAACTGCAGATCAGAACTGAATATCCACCTCTACCCTCTCCATTTCTCCTATAAATAACTGCACTCAAAGGCAAAAAGGAGGACCAATGCAGAGATAGGACTTAGCCAAGCTTTTCATTTCTAGGTTTAGGTTTTTAGTCTTTCTTTTATATAATTTTAGTTTTCATTTATGTAATTCAGAGGAGATCGACTTTCATCGAAGAACAAGACTGAAGCTTGAGCTGGAGTGACACCGGTGTAAGACTTATTTCTTTTCTTTGATTGTAATGAAATCGAATCGATGTTCTTTTTGTGTTTGTACTTCTTTTAGTCTTCTCCTTCTTCTTCTTTTCAATTTTACTTTTCTTTTTCGTACAATCGTCTTCCAAGTGAGTCTAAAAGCATCGAAAGAGCCTTGCCATTGCGAGTGCCATCGATAGCTCATGACGATGGAGTAGAGTCTCTCTCTGTATCATTTCATTCTTGAAGTAGTCTTGATGATGTAATGTGGATGAAGACCAACACTCAAATCTTATGGGCTATGCGCTGAATGCCTCCACTTCAAGGTAAAATCGTCGCTGCAGACTCAAGGTATGCTTTTGACGAAAAGAAGGTAAGCAATTTTTTTATTTCTTTTCTTTTATTTCTGTAAATTAAATCACAAACACAATACCTCTTCTAAATCATCCTTTTCACTTCCTTGTCGCTTTCTTTCGCTTTTCATCGTTTTCTGATTTTCCACCTTCTTCATCTCTCGCTTTCTTCTTAAATTTAACCATTAACTTTCTTTTTCATTTTTATAACTTAAAAACAGAGAAGAACCTTCGCTTTTATTCTTAACGATTTCAATAAAGACACGTAAAGCTTCCATCGCAACCCTCCTTGTGGATCACGACCCGCATAGCCACTTGCTATAGCGGAAGAATTGAGCACTTGCACGTTTTTATTATAAGATCTGAAAATCCGTATTTTGTGTGCAGGTTAGCCTCAATCAGTTAGTGGCCCAAGGTTACACTCAAGTTGAAGGAATTGACTTTGAGGAGACCTTTACACCTGTAGCACGGCTTGAAGCCATACGGATGACACTAGCTTTTGCTTCTTTTAAAAATTTTAAACTTTTTCAAATGGATATAAAAAGTGCATTTTTAAATGGTTTTATAAATGAAGAAGTTTATGTTGAACAACCTCCCGATTTTATTGATCATGTTCATCCTAATTTTAATTTTAAACTTGATAAAGCTTTGTATGGATTGAAGCAAGCTCCTAGAGCTTGGTATGAAAGGCTTTCTAGTTTTTTTCTTTCAAATGATTTTGTTAAAGGTAAAGTAGACACAACATTATTTACTAAGCATGTTGATAATGACATTCTTATAGTGCAAATTTACGTTGATGATATAATTTTTGTTCTACTAATAAGCTTTTGTGCAAGGAATTTGAAAAGTGTATGCAATGTAAATTCGAAATGTCTTCAATGGGTGAATTAAACTTCTTTCTTGGACTCCAAATCAAGCAAATGAGGGATGGGATATTTATATGTCAAGCCAAGTATGCAAAGGAACTCATAAAGAAATTTGGACTTGAAGGCTCGAAAGTTTGCAACACTCCATGGTAAACTACAACCAAGCTTGATAAGGATGACCAAGGTAAATGTGTTGATATTAAGTTATATAGAAGCTTGATTGGTAGTTTGTTGTATTTAACGGTAAGTAGGCCGGATATCATATTTAGTGTGTGTCTTTGTGCTAGATTCTAATCGTGTCCTAAAGAGTCTCATCTTATTGCGGTAAAACGCATCATTCGTTATATTAAGGGCACTATTGGAATGGGTCTTTGGTATCCAAAAATCGGAGATTTTTCAATGACGAGTTATTCGGATGTCGACTATGCGGCGGGTTGTAGAGTGGATAGAAAGAGTACTAGTGGGACATGTCAATTTCTTGGTAATTGTCTTATTTCATGGTCCTCTAAGAAACAAAATTCGGTAGCCCTCTCAACCGCCGAGGCGGAGTATGTTACGGCGGGGGCTTGTTGTGCACAAGTCCTTTGGATGAAACATACTCTCCTTGATTATGATTTACATTATGACCATATAAAATTTTTTTGGATAATACTAGTACTATTCATATGACTAAGAAGACAAATCAATATAGTAAGACCAAGCACATTGAGATTAGATATCACTTTCTTAGAGATCATTTTGAGAAAGGTGATATAGAGATTGATTATGTTTCTTCGGATTTGCAACTTGCCGATATTTTCACTAAACCACTTGATTTTAATAGATTTTCCTTTATATGTGGTGAACTTAATGTTTGTGTTATTGAATAAAAATATTTTTCTTGTTTCTTTATCCCTTTTTGATGTATGACAAAAAGGGGGAGAAAATGAGTTCTTGTGTTCTTGTATTATTGTATTATTGTACATGAGTTTATATGGTTTTGCAAGTGTTTTTAGTATCATGTTTTTGCTTGCTCATGTTTTTACTTACTATGCTACTTAAAACTTCAAATTATTGATCTTTATGGTTTTTGCAATTCAAATGCAAAGTGCTTTTACTTGTTTAATATAGCATAATTTGAGGGGGAGTTTTATCTCTCTCTTTATATCTTTTTGATATAGCCTATTTGTTTTGTCATCATCAAAAAGGGGAGATTGTTGGCCCAAGAGGTTACACTCTCCATTTGTTTAAAGTTTTAATGATAACAAAACAAATAGAAGCTATATGGTAATAATAAGTTTATTCAAGATAAGTTTCAGGTTAGTACCATTTTTGAAGGACATTGCTTAGCTATTGCAAAGATTTTCTAGGTTCATGGAGCAAATAAGGCATATGGCACAAGAGGGAATGTCATAAAAGAGAAGGCTCTAGCAAGGCATTACATGGCTCAAGACTTCATTTTTGCTCAAGAGACTTCATTAGATTGTTTTTAGTTTTATAGTTTTGTTAAAGAATAGTTAATAGGTTTGAAGCTCAAAATTCCTACACACAAGTTTTTGCGCACATGTCATTTCTAAAAATTTCTCCTATATAAATATACAAAATATTTTTAAATATAGTCTTTTACTTATAAACTCAATTTTGTGTATTATACATAGTTCTGATCAAAACTATTTTGTAAACCATCAAAATCTCCTCAAAATCCTTTTCAAATTTTAGTTTTGACCTGAGCCGGTCGACCGACCAGTCGACCGACTCTATGTCAGGTCAGATCGGTCGACCGACCGGTCGACCGGGATTCTGACCGTGGGTGCGTGCATGTGTGCACGTTTCCCGTCGACCGGACGGTCGACCGGACCCTACTACGGTCGACCGACCTTCGGCCGTCTGTAAGCAAGCAACTCTCTGTTTGTTGCGGTCAACCAAGCGGTCGACCGTGGGCTGCAACGGCTCTTTTTATTTGAAATCCGGCGACCGGCCGGTCGACGTGCTGTGTTTTAGCCTGTAACGGCTATTTTTTATACACGTTTAAAACGAGCTTTTTGTCTCTAAACGTGTTTAGGGGCTGTTTTCTGGGTCAAATACTTCCTAATTATCATTTTGTTAGTTTACCCTTTAATCCCTAGCTCTATCCTATAAATAGGGGTGATTAGGGTTATGGTATATGCGACAATCATTTTGAAAAAAAATTCAAAGTTTAAAGAGCTTTCTAAAGAGTTTTGTTCTTGGTTTTTGTGCTGAAAAATCTCTCTTATTTCTGAAGTTTCAGTTTCAAAACTCTCTCAAACTCTTTCTCTTTTTCCCACTTACAATACTAGATCTTCAATCCTACTCATTGTTCTACAGGGCTTTTGTAAGGGAAAAGGATTTTTCAAAAGAGAGTTTGTGGTCTTTTGATCACCAATAGAATACTTGTACTTGAGATTGTGGATTGGGTACTCCGGTGTGATTGTAACTCTTCGTGAAGTTATAGTGGTTAGAAATCCTTCTGGGTGAAGGCGGGGATGTAGAGCTGGGTGCTCGAACCTCGGAAAAATTCTCGGTGTTTGCGTTTGATTTACTTGCTTCTTGCTTTAATTCCTTGCCTTATACTTATTGCTTCTTATTCATTGCTTCATTTACTTGCTATTCATATTCATTGCTACATTGTACTTGCTTTACATATTGATTGCTATATTCACTTGTTTCATATCATTGTGTCAATCAAAAACTCATACAACAAGATTGCAATACGCACCTCAAACTCTTATCTAGAGGAATCACGAGGAAAGAGTTCAGAGCCCTTCACGGGGTATTTGGCTTCTAGTTTTGTTTGGGTGATCGTTACATCACAATTTTTTTATTGTGCATTGATTAGCATTATCACCTATTCACCCCCCTCTAGGTGATTTCAAGTCTTACGTTCATTCCCCAAACGCTGTGGTCAGGGTTGAACTGGGAAATCCTCATCCTCAGAGACTCGACGCTAGTCTCTTCGATCCCCCTCGAGGATCAAGAGACTACTTGACAAAGAAGAGGAGTGTTCATCAAATCACTCCACAATGCTGTCGTGAACGGCTCATCACAGCGATGCTCTCTGAATGCCACTGCAACTCACATGTAAGCAAACAATTGGGGTTCAACTGGCTATCAGTAGTGCCAGTCTCCTCCTTGGCCAAGAGGCATCGCTCTCGCATGAGGAGAACCTTCTCTGATGCAAATTACCCTGAAGTCACTACAAACATGGTAGGTCCAAAGACTACGCCAAACAGGACTAAAGGGAAGCGACTAATAGTCAGCTCTGATGAGTCTAATACTGAGCCGGAAGGAGTATACCAGCATACCCGTACTCGAACTGATACACTAGCCCTAGAGGACTACAGTGCCCTAGCTCGGGGCATTGAAATAAGCGAAAAACACTCTGCCATCGTAGAATCACAGGCCTCGAACTCTTCTATAGAGAAACAAGCTTCGCACCATAGCAGGGACTCTTGAAGAAATGGCCAGGCATTTTGAACTGAAAAGTCACCTAGAGGGGGGGTGAATAGGTGACAATGCTAATCAAAGGGCAAATAAAAATTTAAAGTTACAACAATCACAATCAAGAATCACAAGATGAATGCAAGCAAGTAAGTATGACAATGAATATGATGAGCAAGTAATAAGTGCAAGCAAAGTAGAGTAAGGATTGCAAGAATGTAAACCAATCGCAAACACAAGGATATGTTATCGAGGTTCGAGCACCCAGCTCTACTCCCCGCCTTCCCCAGAAGGATTCTAGCTACTTCCACTATCACAAAGATCAATTACAACCGGAGTACCCAACTCCACAATTACAATCACAAGAATCTCTGAGTAGTCACAAGACCACAAACTCTCTCTTTCAAAAATCTCTTCCCTTACAAAGGTCCTTAGAGAATAATGAGTAGAATTGAAGCACTTTTGTGTGTAAGGAAAAGAAATTTAAATCAGAGAAAAGCTTTTGAAAACCCTTCAGAAAATTGAGAGAATTTAGCACAAAAACCAAGAACTTTTGAAAGCCTTAAACTTTTGAATTTTGTAGCAATAAAATGTTGTAACAAATCTCTCCCCAAACACCCCTATTTATAGGAGAGGGCTAGGGTTTAGGGATAAAACATAATTACTGAAGTTTAGGAGGTAATTAGATCAAAATATATCCTTAAACGAATTTTTAAACACAAAAGACAAAAATAAACAGCTCACTTAAAATCTGCCCGTTACTGTTCAACGGACACATCGGTCGACTGGGCCGGTCGACCGGTAGTTCAAAAATTCGACCGTTATAGGCTAGCGGTCGACCGACCCGGTCGACTGAGAAAACCTGTGAGCAAAAACAATATCTCGGTCGACCGCCCCGGTCGACTGGCAGACATGCACACTGATACGTGCATCTGCCAGAACTGCGGTCGACTGGTCCGGTCGACCGGACCAGACTGACACAAACTCGGTCGACTGCCCCGGTCGACCGGATCAGGTCAAAAATCATTTTTGGAAAAGAAAAGAGGATTTTGATTTTAACAAAAATGCTTTTGAACAGGGAATATAATTAAACATAAAGATGTATTTGTAGGCAAAAACTTGTATGCAAAATATTTTGTATAATTTATGAGAAATTATTTTGGAATGAGCATGTGCGCAAAAACGTGTGTGATAGAGCTTCAAACCTATCCACTATTCTTTAACATACTATAAACTGAAAAGCAAATTACATGAAGACTTCTTGTGCTATCTTCAAGTCTTTGAGCCATCCAATGCCTTGCTAGTGCCTTCTCTTCTATGATCCTTCCTTGATGTGCAATTTGCCTTCTTTGCTTTGTGGAACTTAGAAGTTCTTGCAATAGTTAAGCGAATGGTCTCTAAACATGGTACAAACCTGAAACTTATCTTAACAAACTTATTAGTACCAAATAGCTCATATTTGGTTTGTCATCATCAAAACACAAAACAATTGGAGAGTGTAACCTCTTGGGCCAACAATCTCCCCTTTTTGATGATGACAAAACAAATAGGCTATTAACAAAAATATAGGGAGGAGAAAACTCCCCCTCAAATTATGCTATACATAAAACACAAGAATATGCTCTAGATACCAATAATTGAAGTGATGCACCAATTATTGAAACTAATTAAAACAAATATATAAAACAAAAAAATTGCTCTTGATACCAAAAATACCAAAACAACTAAAACACAAGAATACCAAAAATACAAAAACAACTAAAACACAAGAATTCATAAAACCAAAACAAATAAATTCATAAAACTTATTTTTGTCCATGTAAACTTATTCTCCCCTTTTTGTCATACATCAAAAAGGGTTATGAAAAACATGTCTATTCAATAATACAAACATTAAGTTCTCCACAAATAAACGAAAATCTAGCAAAATCAAGAGGTTTAGTGAAAATATCGGCTAGTTGTAAATCCGTGAAAACATAATCAATATCTATATCACCTTTCTCAAAATGATCTCTAAGAAAGTGATATCTAATCTCAATGTGCTTGGTCTTACTATGTTGATTTGCATTTTGGTCATGTGTATAGTACTAGTATTATCACAAAATATTTTTATATGATCAAAGTGAAAATTAAAATCAAGGAGAGTATGTTTCATCCAAAGGACTTGTGCACAACAAGCCCCCGCGGCAACATACTCCGCCTCAGCGGTTGAGAGAGCTACGGAATTTTGTTTCCTAGAGGACCATGAAACAAGACAATTACCAAGAAATTGACATGTCCCACTAGTACTCTTTCTATCTACTCTACAACCCGCATAGTCGGCATCCGAATAACTAGTCATTGAAAAATTTATAGTTTTCGGATACCAAAGACCCATTCCAATAGTGCCCTTAATATAACGAATAATCGTTTTACCGCAATAAGATGAGACTCTTTAGGACACGATTGAAATCTAGCACAAAGACACACACTAAACATGATATCCGGCCTACTTGCCGTTAAATATAAAAGACTTCCTATCATGCTTCTATATAATTTAATATCAACATTTTTACCTTGTTCGTCCTTATCAAGCTTGGTTGTAGTTGCCATTGGAGTGTTGCAAGCCTTTGATCCTTCAAGCCCAAACTTCTTTACTAGCTCCTTTGCGTATTTGGCTTGGTTAATGAAGGTTCCGTCTTGCAATTGCTTGATTTGGAGTCCAAGGAAGAAATTGAGCTCACCCATGGAAGACATTTCAAACTCTAGTTGCATTATCTTTTCAAATTCCTTGCACAAAAACTCATTAGTAGATCCAAAATTATATCATCAACATAAATTTGCACAATTAAAATATCATTATCAACATGCTTAGTAAAAAGAGTTGTGTCTACTTTGCCTTTAACAAAATCATTTGAAATGAGAAAACTAGAAAGCCTTTCATACCAAGCTCTAAGAGCTTGTTTCAATCCATACAAAGCTTTATCAAGTTTAAAAACAAAATCGGGATGAACATGATCAACAAAACCGGGAGGTTGAGCAACATAAACTTCTTCATTAATAAAACCATTTAAAAATGCACTTTTTACATCCATTTGAAAAAGTTTAAAATTTTTAAAACATGCAAAAGCTAGTGTCATCCGTATGGCTTCAAGCCGTGCTACGGGTGCAAAGGTCTCCTCAAAGTCAATTCCTTCAACTTGAGTGTAACCTTGGGCCACTAACCTAGCTTTATTCCTAATGACATTTCCGGACTCATCCATCTTGTTTCTAAAGATCCACTTAGTACCAATTATTGGTCTATCGTGGGGCTTAGGAACAAGGTGCCAAACTTGGTTGCGCTCGAATTGATTGAGTTCCTCTTGCATGGCAAGCAACCAATATGGGTCCGTCTCGGCTTCGAGAATGCCTTTGGGTTCAAAATGAGAAATGAAAGCAAAGTTACCACATAGGTCATGGAGTTTGGAGCGCGTAGTGACTCCTCTAGATGCATCACCCAAGATGAGCTCCTTCGGATGATTTGTAGCGTATCTCCAAGCTTTAGGAAGCGGTTGAGAGCTTTCCTCCTTATCCTCTTGAACTTCACCAATAGGATCTAGCTTTTCTTCTTGAGCGGGTGAGTCCTTCAAGGATAGTCTCTCCATGTCTTCACCTAATGGTTCAATCTCTACAACATTCTCAACAACCACATTAGATTCTTCAAATTTAACATGCATGGTTTCTTCTGTGGTAAGTGTAGATCTATTGAAAACTCTATATGCTTTTGCTAGTAGAAGAATATCCAACAAAGATAGCTTCATAAGCCTTAGCATCGAATTTACCCAAATTATCCTTAGTATTTAAAACAAAACACTTGCATCCAAAAACTTTGAAATATGCAACATTTGGTTTTCTAAAATGATACATTTCAAAAGATGTTTTAGAAGAATTTTTGCATAAATAAATACGATTCGATATATAGCATGCGGTGTTTACGGCCTCGGCCCATAAATATTGAGGGAGGTCATACTCACTTATCATTGTCCTAGCCATCTCTTGAAGTGTTCTATTTTTCCTTTCTACAACTCCATTTTGTTGTGGAGTTCTAGGACAAGACAATTCATGCTTAATTCCCTTTTCATCACAATAAGTCATGAAGAGTTGGTTAATAAATTCACCACCTCTATCACTCCTTATTCTCAAAATCGGAAAACCCTTTTCTTTTTCAACTCTTTTTCGAAAAATCTTAAAATGAGAAAAAGTTTGATCTTTATTTTGCAAAAAGAAAACCCAAGTAAAACGGGAGAAATCATCAACCAAAACAAATGCAAATCTACTTCCATTTAAACTCTTAGTTTTAGTTGGTCCGAAAAGATCCATATGAATTAATTCTAAAGGCCTAGTTGACATGATATCCTTGATTGGTTTAAAGGAAGACTTGGTTTGTTTCCCAAGTTGGCACGCACCACAAATGCGGTCTTTCTCAAAATTCAAGCAAGGTATACCCTTCACCAATTCCTTTGAATTAATCCTAGAAATATGGTCAAAAGATGCATGTCCTAATCTTCTATGCCAAAGCCAAGAATTTTAATCAAAAGCATTTAAGCATTTAGTAGAACAATCTAGATTAAGCATGTCAATAATATAAACATTATTATCACGAAAACCGGTAAGAATACAATCATTAGATTTAACATCAAAAATCTTGCAAGAAGTATCATCAAAAACAACTTTAAGTCCACGGTCACAAAGTTGACTAATGCTAAGCAAATTATGTTTCAAACCATCAACTAAAACAACTTTCTCAATAATAGGAGATGCACTAATTTGAATGTTACCTATACCGATGATAGTTCCTTTGGAGTCATCCCCGAAGGTGACGGTGCCACCTTCCATGTACCTTGATAGGGTTGTGAAGTTGTTGATGTCCCATGTCATGTGTCTTGAACAACCACTATCAAGGTACCACCGCTCCCTACGTCTTGGAGCTTTGGTGTGTACCTACATCAAACAATTTAAGACTTGATTTTGGTACCCACATTTTCTTGGGTCCTCTAGGGTTAGTGTCATGAACCCAAACAAGATTATTTGTTCTATTTAGTTGATCATAGCAAAACTTAGCTAAATGTCCATTTTTACCACAATATGTGCATCTATACACTCTACCATATTTAAAAGCATAGTGAGTGTGTGATTTGTGAGCATGAGAAACTTTAGCATGAGTGGTGTGAGCATGAGAATTCTTAGCTTGTGAAGTGTTAGCATGTGAAGTGTGCTTTTTAGAAAACATGTTCTCAAGTTTCTTGGTATTAAAAGCACAATCATTTAAAACTTTTTCAAAATCATTCATTTTTGATTTAAAGGAAGAAATTTCTTGTTCATTAATAATAGGAGATTTTGCTTTACAAGAAACTTTGTAGGCATTAAATTCTTTTTGTATAGAAATGAGATTAGAAGAAATATTATCCTTTTCTTTAGAAACCATAGCAAGTTCATTCTTAAGAAAAGCAACTTCTTTTTGTAATTTTATGCATTCAAGTTTCTTGTCATCATAAGTTTCAGAAAGTTCTACAAAAGCATGCACTAGAACTTCCTTACTTACATCATCATCATCATCATCAAGGGATTGAGGGGTTACCTTGGGTGTGTTTGCCATGAAACACATATTAGCTTGATCCACCTCCTCTTCGGACTCGCTTTCCGAATCCCACGTAGCTTTGTAAGCTTTCTTTTCCTCTGGCTTCTTTGGCTTGAAGGAGGAAGTCGTTTTCTTCTTGAACTCTGGACAATCCGCCATGATATGTCCGGGTTTGCAGCAATTGTAGCATATGATCCTCCGCTCCTCTTTGCCTTCAAATTTTCTCCGGAAGTTGAGCTTGTTCTTCCGGTACATCCTCTTGACGTTGCGAACAAGTAGAGTAAGCTCCTCATCTTCTTCTTCGTCATCTTCATCGTCATCATTGGTGGATGAAGTCTTGAAGGCTATGGATTTCTTCTTTGAGGTAGTGGTCTCTTCTCTTGCCTTCTTCTCCATCTCATGGGTCTTTAGGTTCCCAATGAGACTAATGAGGTCCATCTCGTCCTTGTCGTTCAACTCCTTCAAGGTGGTGGCCTTGATCTCCCATGATGAAGGAAGAGCCCGAATTACTTTCCGCACCTTTTGATCGTTGGAGATGTCATCACCTAAGGAAGAAAGACCATTAGTGATTTTAGTAAACCTTGTAGCCATACTATCAATAGACTCATCATCAAGCATTTTAAATGACTCATATTGGGACCTCAAGAGATCTATCTTAGCTCTCTTGACTTGTGAAGTCCCCTCGTGTGTGACCAATAAGTGTTGCCAAATCTCATAGGCGGATTGGCAATGAATTACCCGTGTAAGGTCATCCTCATTCAAGGCGGTTAATAGGGAGTTTTGGGCCTTGGAGTTAGCCTCATATAGTTTAAAGTCAAGGTCGGTCCAAGTGCTCTCATCACCATCGGGTGCTTCATAGGGTTTGGTCAAGGACTTGGCTACTAAGCTACCCAAAGATTGCAAAAATATGTCATCCTAACCTTCCAAATTGGGAAATTGAGGCCATCAAATTTAGGTGGGGATTTAATGTTGTCGGCCATGTTTACTAGTGATGAATGAATGAAATGAAAATATTGATTAGCAAGTTTTAAGGATCTCTCTATGGATGTTAAGCCAAACCTAGAGTCCAAGCTCTGATACCAATTGAAAAGTCACCTAGAGGGGGGGTGAATAGGTGACAATGCTAATCAAAGGGCAAATAAAAATTTAAAGCTACAACAATCACAATCAAGAATCACAAGATGAATGCAAGCAAGTAAGTATGACAATGAATATGATGAGCAAGTAATAAGTGCAAGCAAAGTAGAGTAAGGATTGCAAGAATGTAAACCAATCGCAAACACAAGGATATGTTATCGAGGTTCGAGCACCCAGCTCTACTCCCCGCCTTCCCCAGAAGGATTCTAGCTACTTCCACTATCACAAAGATCAATTACAACCGGAGTACCCAACTCCACAATTACAATCACAAGAATCTCTGAGTAGTCACAAGACCACAAACTCTCTCTTTCAAAAATCTCTTCCCTTACAAAGGTCCTTAGAGAATAATGAGTAGAATTGAAGCACTTTTGTGTGTAAGGAAAAGAAATTTAAATCAGAGAAAAGCTTTTGAAAACCCTTCAGAAAATTGAGAGAATTTAGCACAAAAACCAAGAACTTTTGAAAGCCTTAAACTTTTGAATTTTGTAGCAATAAAATGTTGTAACAAATCTCTCCCCAAACACCCCTATTTATAGGAGAGGGCTAGGGTTTAGGGATAAAACATAATTACTGAAGTTTAGGAGGTAATTAGATCAAAATATATCCTTAAACGAATTTTTAAACACAAAAGACAAAAATAAACAGCTCACTTAAAATCTGCCCGTTACTGTTCAACGGACACATCGGTCGACTGGGCCGGTCGACCGGTAGTTCAAAAATTCGACCGTTATAGGCTAGCGGTCGACCGACCCGGTCGACTGAGAAAACCTGTGAGCAAAAACAATATCTCGGTCGACCGCCCCGGTCGACTGGCAGACATGCACACTGATACGTGCATCTGCCAGAACTGCGGTCGACTGGTCCGGTCGACCGGACCAGACTGACACAAACTCGGTCGACTGCCCCGGTCGACCGGATCAGGTCAAAAATCATTTTTGGAAAAGAAAAGAGGATTTTGATTTTAACAAAAATGCTTTTGAACAGGGAATAGAATTAAACATAAAGATGTATTTGTAGGCAAAAACTTGTATGCAAAATATTTTTGTATAATTTATGAGAAATTAATTTGGAATGAGCATGTGCGCAAAAACGTGTGTGATAGAGCTTCAAACCTATCCACTATTCTTTAACATACTATAAACTGAAAAGCAAATTACATGAAGACTTCTTGTGCTATCTTCAAGTCTTTGAGCCATCCAATGCCTTGCTAGTGCCTTCTCTTCTATGATCCTTCCTTGATGTGCAATTTGCCTTCTTTGCTTTGTGGAACTTAGAAGTTCTTGTAATAGCTAAGCGAATGGTCTCTAAACATGGTACAAACCTGAAACTTATCTTAACAAACTTATTAGTACCAAATAGCTCATATTTGGTTTGTCATCATCAAAACACAAAACAATTGGAGAGTGTAACCTCTTGGGCCAACATGAACAACAAGCCCAAGTCCAGAGGGAGCAACTCGATATGATTCGTGCCCAACAAGAATCTATCGACACCTTTAAGCAGATGCTTTAGCAATTACTTGAGGATAAAAAGAAGAAGCTGAAGACCAAGACTCCTTCCAAGAAGTCCAAGGGTAAACGAAAGGAAGGGGATAGCTCATCTTTTGCACAAAACTGAAGATGAAGAGCATTCCAACTTTGAACCATCCAAGCCTCCATCTAAAGAGGAGGTTAATTCAGAGAATGGAAGCACTCATTCCAAAAGGATGAGCAAACAAAAGCAACATCTTGAGGCCCTCACCAACCATAAAGGCCTCCAAGAAGCAGGAGTGGTCTGGTCATACCCCGCTTAGTGGGATCTTGTCCCGTACCATCCTTAGTTCAAAGATCTGACCCTACAGGCCTTCGATGTCAAGGGGTCACTGAACCAGCACATATACTTCAAGTCTTAAACCAGAAATGTAATATCAAATGATGTCATCCTAGCACGTTTGTTCATTGGCAGCCTGAAAGGGATTGCTTTTGAATGGTTTATGAAGCTCCCAGAAGGTTTTTATCAAGAACTGGGATAATCTGGAGAAGTTTTTCCTCGCTCGTTTCTTCGAAGATGATTCGGAGATTACCATGCCAACTCTCCTGATGACGAGGCAACGGAAAGGAGAACTAGTTGTGGAGAGATTTCAGAATATGGCACTTGATGTCCCAGCAGTATGACCTAGGCCACTTTGGTGGGAAAATGCCGCCATAATTTACAAACCTCACTCCTAGATTAGATGAGAGTGGCTGAGAGTCATACTTGAAAGCAGTTGGTCTAGTAAGGTGAGCAAGCAGAGGAGATCATCGCCAGGGTTAAGACAGAAGAAAGCAAGCCCAGACTCGAGAAGTCAACGAGGCGTGCGCCAGAAGCGTCTTTTCAAGCTAAAAGAAAGAACACACTAGCAAAAGAGATGAAGTCTCCCTCTAAGCCCCAAACAGCTAGAGGTGGTAGTTCTTCAAACCAGCCACACGCCAACAAGCAGTACTCCTTCAAGGACGAGCATGTTGACTCGTTATTCAAGTTACTCAATAAGAGTAACAGACTGAAACTTCTAAAGCTAGACGTCCTGAGGAGGTGGGCAAGACCGACAATCCCAATTACTGCTTGTACCATAGGATGCTGAAACACCCTACTATGAGTTGCTATATCTTCAAAGACATTCTCCAAGTTTTGATTGATGCAGAGGTGCTCAAGCTCCGCCCAGAGCAGAAGAAGGTGATAGCTAACATGATGTTATTTCTTTAGTTTGGGGTACAGCCTCCAATGCCAGCCAGAGTAGTTTTCATCCCGAAAGGGAGACTAAGGGTAATCAATACAGACCAACACCATTAGCAAGAGAAAGATCTCATACCTATTCCTACTCCTCAAGGAGAAACCATGTGGGTTCATCCCAACTCATGGAAGGCCAGTAGTGGACTACTGTTACCAATAAGAAGTCCAGAGGTAAAGCAAAAGCCTCACCTTGCAATGTGGCGTGTGCTTCCTCCAGGGAAGTAGAAACCGATGTCCCCTCGTTAACTGATTCTGAGGAGGAGACAATCTTCCTTGCTACAGAGCCAAATGCACCGCTTATAGCGGGGACTCATTCAGGTCAGTCGTACTTGAAGAAGTATGACGCAGTGGTGGTAAATTTGCCTAAACCCACCTAAGAGCCAACCAAGCAACCCCACGAAGCAACCCGTTAAGAAGCAAAAGGAGCTTCGATACGCCAAAACTCTCCAAAAAAACAAAGCGGAGGGATCTTCAGCATCTTACCGCTTTGATATCTTGGATCAGCTGGTCAACATCCCAGCCAGGATCACCCTCTATGAGCTCCTGAGATTGCCAAGTCAACAGGAGAAGCTCTGAGAGAAGCTTTAGCCGATGTTGATGCCTTTATGGCCCAGATTCTAGCTAAACCTGAGGATGAAGATGAAGAAAATTACATCCATACCTCTCAATATGTTCCCTGCATAACCTTCACTCTAGACGACATGTAGGTCAAGGGGAAACATGATAGGCCCCTATACTCACGGGGTATATTGGATCATCTAAGGTGAGCCGCATACAGGTAGATCTAGGATCCGCGTTGAGCATGCCCCACCGGGTCATGTAGCACTTGGGAATTCCCACTCATCAATTGAACGCCGCTCAACTACCATTTATGGCTTCAACGCCAATGGTACACACCCGATGGGAAAGATCAAACTCAGATGTCAGATCGAGCACCTAATATCTGAGGTGACGTACTATGTTATTGATGTTGACACTTCATATAACTTATTACTGGGATGACTATGGATTCATCTCAATTCCATCATCCCCTCTACTCTCCATCAAGTCATGAAGTATGTTGGCGGAAATGGAAAAGTCTAAATGTTAAGCCGAAAGGCATCTGTTCAAGGGGCAGAGAATTACTTCACAGACTCTTTCCTTTACCAGGATTCTCTGGAAGCAAGCGAGAATCCCCAGCCAAAAGAACCAGACTCTGATAATGAAGCTGATGAGAGCTAGAGGCAGAAGAAGAATGTCTTTGGAGCCGAATCCTCTTGTAACAAGAAGCTCAATGTCAATAACACCGCCAATGATGTAGGAGAGTGGTATATTAATGAAGAGTTAGATTTGGTTTATTTTTTGTGTTTGCTTCTGATTCTGTACTATTAGACACTAGTACCGATGTAGATGATGACTCCTGGTTGACAATAGATGCCCGGACATCATTACATGCACCGGTGAAATCATCTCTCACGGCATGTTAAAGCGTCAGTGATGTGCAAAGAACCTTCTTTGAGGTCCCAACAAGACGCAAAGATCAAAAACTGATCCTTTTTGGAAGAGTCAAACTCAAACCAATGATTCGTAAAGACTCAAAAAGCGAGATCAAACCCCCTCAGTTCTCTCATTACGAGCCAATTGTACTCAAGATGATGGAGAACATGGGGTATGACCTAGAAAGTGGTCCCGGCTTGAACTTTGGCAAAGGAAGGCAAACTTTACTTCGACCTTTTATTCCCAAAGGGAAAACACCTAACTATTATCACCGAACTCAGAGGGGGTTGGGCTAAGTGTCAGCTCCAATCCTGTCAGCCTCTGAGACTGAAGAGTAATTATATCATAACCACTCATCAGGCACATCATCGTGGGAGTCAGACATCAGTGTTGGTGACATTTTCAAAGATCTTTCGGTAAACATGATTCAACAAGCCACCCGAAAAGTTGAGATGATCCAGTCAGATACAGATCCATGGATCAAACACCTAATACTCTCTATGATATTAACTTTGAACAACGTGAACCACCCACAGAGGATAAGGTAACTCAAATCAATCTGAAAGATGAGGTTAATCCTAAGCCCATCTTCATAAGCGAAAGCTTATCACCTCCTGAGAAAGAAGGTCTAATATGTCTCGTGTGAGAGTATTTAAATATTTTTACTTGGAACTACGAGGATATACCGGGGCTTGATCCTCAGATGGCTATGCATCGCCTCAACATTAATCTAGATGTGAAGCTCGTCAAGCAGCCGTAATAATGATTTCGCCCAGAGATAATGGAAGCAATTCAATCAGAACTCATGAAGCTTATAGACTCTGGTTTCATTAGGGAAGAACAATACCCTAACTGGGTAACTAATATCATCCCTGTCACTAAGAAGAATAGAAAGATTCATGTTTGCATTAATTTTTGCGATCTAAATGAAGCTTGTCCTAAGGATGAGTTCCCTCTTCTAATCACGGATGTCACGATCAACAACACATGTGGGTTTAAACGAATGTCTTTCATGGATGGATTCTTTGGATACAATCAAATTAAGATATATCCATACAATGAGAAGCATACTTCCTTCAGGACACCACTAGGAGTGTATTGCTATACTATAATGCCCTTCGGATTGAAGAATGCGAGGGCGACATATCAGAGATCTATGAATACAATCTTCTACGAAGCGTATGTTCAAAACAGTGAAATGCTATATAGACGATCTTGCAGTGAAAAATCATGCCAAAAGTAATCATATAGTAGATCTGAAAATAATATTCGATATCAGGCGGGTGCATCAATTGAAGATGAATCCCACCAAATCCTTCATGGGGGTAGCCAGTGGTAAATTCTTTGGGTTCGTCATAATATCCAAAGGAATCCACCTCGACCCAGAGAAAGTCCGCACCATCTAGGAGATGCACCCTCCAAGGTACCTTAGAGAGCTTAAAAGATTGCAAGGGTGACTAGCCTACATCTGAAGGTTTATTGTAAACCTCTCAGGGCGATGCCAATCTGATCAGAGCGGAACCAACACTCGAAAATGTGTATTTATGAAATCAATGTAAATGCGTATGTGTTAATGTTCCCTTGATACTTCTGTTATAGCATTGGCTTAACGGGTCGAATCCACAGGGACGGAAGGTGATAGAAGTATTAACAGTCTTTATTCACGTGTAATGTTAACAGTTCTTCTTTGTTAAAGAATGAGAAAATAAAAATAAAAGAAATTCAGAAGTGATAGGTAGAGGAAACGATAAAACGACGATGTAAAAATGAAAGAGAAGTGATTTGGAAAATAAAATAGAAAAGAAGATGAAGCTTGTGGTAAAGAAAATGAAAATAAAGATGAACAAAGAAGATAGTAAAAACAACAAGAAAAGATAAAAGAAGAGTTTTGAAATTGATTTTTAAAATAAGATAAAAGAAAACTCATGGCTACTAACTACTAATTGCTCTACTAACCATACTAACCTCTTAGTGATAGTTGCCTCACATGGATCATTGGCCATCACTAATCCTTGGCTTCAAGAGACGATACAGAGCATGGCCCATAAGATTGTTCTTCTACATCAAACATACATCCATACCACACAACGAGTTGCAAGCTACAATTAGTTTATCAAATCGGTTAGAGGTGAGCATGAAATAAAGAAGATATTACAAGTTAGTAATTTAGTGGGTTAGGTGTTAGAAATGTTAGAATGTTAGAATCCATCATCATGAGCCATCAATGGCTCTTGCAAGAGCAAGGCATTGTAGAGGCTACTAAATTCATGTGGATTATCAAGCAGTGGTTAGATGGTTAGCGGTTAGTAGTTAGATTGCCATGAGAAGAAAAGCTTAGCTAAGCATCATGCAGAAGATGGAGAAGATTACAATGGAGAAGAAAGGAGACACCTTTACATAGTTGTCACCATCTATTACATCAATATCTCTCTTTCTCTCTCTGAATCTTTATGCCCTACTAAAAGATCTATAAAAGAAATGAAAATACAAAAGAAAAGAAAAATAAAATCCTAATTTACAACTAGAAGAGAAAAACCTAGCCTAATTCTAAATCTGCCTACGTCCTGGGTCTCTACAGGGCTTTTTATAGACGAAAGAAGACTCTAGAAGTCGAGACAAGGCCACGCGTCGAAAATGGACGCATGGCCCACCAAATTGCGGTGAAAACGCGACATTTGTCGCGTTTTCGTGGCAACACTTGGGACTTTGCCCCTGCTTTTGTGAGGACCTTCTCCTGGCTTCGAGGACCTTCTTGGTATATCCGAATTCGAGTATTTTTGCCTGGATATTCATCTGACGTACGCAAGGGTCTAGGTTCAATGCATCTTCTAGAAGCTCCCTTGCTTGGTCTCCAAGAAATCTGAATTTAATTACCCAAAAATGGGTTTAATAAAGCTCTTATTACCCTTTTGCCCTCCTTGTCTTGATTATCTGCAAGAGAGACCAAAACACGATTTAGACTGACATTTTATTCATAAATCAGCAGAAAAATGCGATATAATATTGCAGAACTGTAGACTAATCACACCCCCAAACTTATCTCTTGCTCGTCCCGAGTAAAACAAGAAAAGAAAAACTATACTACAAATGTTATTACACCACTTTCGCAGGTGACGCGATTGCACTGAGCGTGTGCAACAAGCCATTAAACTTCTAGGTTTCCCTTAGAGGAGGAGTTTTATCTCCTGAGGGTTTTCAGCAGATTACACCCATAAAATTCATAAAAGAAAAGATAAATGTTAGTATTTGAAAACACATTTTGAAAGGGAGACAAGTTTTTGAAATATTTTTACAAAAATATAAGTAATCTAAGGTCATAAGTCCACCAAAATTATTCTTCCTTAAACTTAGTCTATATGCAAGATCTTGTCTTCAATTAAGGTAAGAATTCAAAATTGGATTGAATATTTATCCTTCATAAAACCAAGATAATATGCACTTTGTCATAGTGAAGATTTCTGGGATTTCAACTCTAACCATCAAGTCATTTATATATATATATATATATTTTTCTTTTTCTTCTCTTAGTTTTCTTAGGCTTTCTAGTTCACCCAGGTAGTGAGCCTTTAACCGATGACTCCCAGACCGGATGGTTCTTTGGGCACCAGATAAGAAAATATCCCTCGAGTTTAAGGACTCGAGTAAACAAGGCTACAAAATTAAGAGGAATTATTTATTTCTTTTGACCATCGTTAGGCATGAATAATCATGCTTCTTAAGGCATAATTATCAGCTTAATAAGTGATTTTTATTCATTTATAATATATATTTTTTCTTTTTATTTATTTTTACTTTATGATATTTTAGGTCTTTATTTTCATCCGAAAAATATGTAAGTGTGAAGTGCATACTATCTAAGGCAAAAAATTCAAAATAAAATTATCTCAACAATTTATCTTACTTAGCATATAATTTTAAACAAGATCTATTATTTCAATTAGGTTTAAGATGTCATAATATAAGGCTTCCTTAATTTCTAAGATCATCTTAATTTTATTTAAAATAGATCAAAACTTTATCTCTTATTTTCAAAAGTTTTTAAAGAAAGAAAAATCCTATACAAAAGGGAAGATTTCTAAAAGTATCCTAAAAGAAGTGAAAAAGAAAGAAAATCTAAAAAACTCTATGTTAGAAAACCCTCCTCCACACTTATCGCATGCATTGTCCTTAATGCATTGTGAATGTATGCATGAAACAAATAGAGAGGGAAAGAAAAATCACCTCAAGGTAGTGGTTATGGTAGTGATCTGATTGGTCCACGAAATACGGCCCAATCCAATTTGCGTGGAGTTCAGAGGAACCCACCAGAGACCTCTATAATATAACCCACGAAAATGATGTATGCATTTATGATATTTATTAAGAATTTTATCCCATCTAATTTTCAAATTTTCAAAATAATTTCAGAGTCAAATTTATCAAGAGCCTTGTCCCAGAATGAAATGATTGATTTGGACTCAGGAAGTATAGGAATTAATACCGACTTAGGAAAAGACTTAAGTCAAGTAAAGGTTCAGGAGTCGAGGTTGGTTCAGGAAGTGGGTCCAAATCAAGAAGTTGAAACTCTAGTCCACATTCATTTCTCCATGATGGAATGTGTCAGTTCAAGCATGATAGGTGCAGGAACCAAAACTGACTCTAAAATATTACTCAAGTTGGGTAACAAAACAGGAGTCAATATTGATTTGGGAATTTGAACTGGATCACAAATCTGAGAACCTAGGTCATATTTCTCATTGAGTTCAATTCCATAAAAATGAGAATTTGTCAATTTATCAATGGGACTTTCAAAAGTATGAAATTGGTCAAGTACAATATGATGATCATAAAAGATTGGTGGTTCAATTTCATAATGGACTGCACAGGATCAAATGTTGACTCGGAAAAAAGCTGAAATCAGGTAAAAACACCTCAGTTATTATTGAATTAGGAAGTAAAATTGAATTACCAACTTGAGGTTTAGGATCATATTCATGCTCAAATTCAATCTCAGAAAAGGGATAACTTGCAAACATGTCAATGTGGTTTTCAAGAATTTGATGTTGATCAAGTTCAATTGGATGTTCTAAAATTGAATCTTGATTTTCAAAACAACAGGAGTCCTGAATCAAATCAATAGAGTTAGAGATATATGAATTGGCCAAAGGTCGATAAGAAAGTTTCCTCATTCTTATAAATGTTGACCAATTGACTCAATTGTTGTTCTAACCTATTGATAGACTGTTTAGAAGATTTTTAAATTATAGCGCAGACTCTTACAAAATTTCTATACTCTTTTGTAGATATGATATATCTTCAAGTGGTTGTTCTAGAAAAGGAGTGTAGGGATCTTGGTTTTGAAAATTTCACTCACATTCTTCAAAAATTTAATTGGAGCGGAACCAGCACTCGAAATGTGCATTTATGAAATCAATGTAAATCCGTATTGAAAAGTCACCTAGAGGGGGGGGTGAATAGGTGACAATGCTAATCACGGGGCAAATTAAAAATTTAAAGCTACAACAATCAAGTTCCACAAGATGAATGCAAGCAAGTAAATATGACAATGATTATTATGAGCAAGAATAAGAGCAAGTATAGTAAAAGAGTGCAAGAAAGTAAACCAATCGCAAACACAAGGATATGTTATCGAGGATCGAGCACCCAGCTCTACTCCCCGCCTTCCCCAGAAGGATTCTAGCTACTTCCACTATCACAAAGAACAATTACAACCGGAGTACCCAACTCCTCAATTACAATCACAAGAATATCTGAGTAGTCACAAGACCACAAACTCTCTCTTTCAAAAATCTCTTCCCTTACAAAGGTCCTTAGAGAATAATGAGTAGAATTGAAGCTCTTTTGTGTGTAAGGAAAAGAAATTGAAATCAGAGAAAAACTTTTGAAAACCCTTCAGAAAATTGAGAGAATTTAGCACAAAAACCAAGAACTTTGAAAGCCTTAAACTTTTGAATTTTAGCAATAATTGTTGTAACAAATCTCTCCCCAAACACCCCTATTTATAGGAGAGGGCTAGGGTTTAAGGATAAAACATAATTACTGATATTTAGGAGGTAATTAGATCAAGATATATCCTTAAACGAATTTTTTAAACACAAAAGACAAAAATAAACAGCTCACTTAAAATCTGCCCGTTACTGTTCAACGGATAGCTCGGTCGACCGGTGCGGTCGACCGCTAGTTAAAAAATTTGACCGTTACAAGCATTCGGTCGACCGACCCGGTCGACTGAGAAAACCTGTGAGCAAAAATATTATCTCGGTCGACCGCCCCGGTCGACCGGCAGACATGCACACTGATACGTGCCTCTGCCAGAACTGCGGTCGACTGGTCCGGTCGACCGGACCAGACTGACACAGACTCGGTCGACTGTCCCGGTCGACCGGATCAGGTCAAAAATCAATTTTAAGAAAGAAAACAAAGAGGATTTTGATTTTAACACAAATACTTTTGAACAGGGAATAGTATAAAACATAAATATATATCTGTAGGCAAAAACTTGTATGCAAAATATTTTTGTATAATTTATAAGAAATTATTTTGGAATGAGCATGTGCGCAAAAACGTGTGTGATAGAGCTTCAAACCTATCCACTATTCTTTAACATACTATAAACTGAAAAACAAATTACATGAAGACTTCTTGAGCTATCTTCAAGTCTTTGAGCCATCCAATGCCTTGCTAGTGCCTTCTCTTCTATGATCCTTCCTTGATGTGCAATTTGCCTTCCTCGCTTGGTGGAACTTAGAAGTTCTTGCAATAGCTTAGCAAATGGTCTCTAAACATGGTACAAACCTGAAACTTATCTTAACAAACTTATTAGTACCAAATAGCTCTAATTTGGTTTGTCATCATCAAAACACAAAACAATTTGAGAGTGTAACCTCTTGGGCCAACAATCTCCCCCTTTTTGATGATGACAAAACAAATAGGCTATTAACAAAAATATAGGGAGGAGAAAACTCCCCCTCAAATTATGCTATACATAAAACACAAGAATATCTTCTATATACCAATAATTGAAATGATGCATCAAACAATGAAACTAATATAAAACACAAAAATTGCTCTTGATACCAAAAAAAATATACCAAAACAACTAAAACACTAGAATACATGAATTCAAAAACTCATACATAAACATAAAACTCATAAAACAAATCTTTAAAATTAAAGCATATAAATTCATATGGAACCAAGACCAAATGAACTTATTTTTGTCATGTAAACTTATTCTCCCCCTTTTTGTCATACATCAAAAAGGGTTATGAAAAACATGTCTATTCAATAATACAAACATTAAGTTCTCCACAAATAAACGAAAATCTAGCAAAATCAAGAGGTTTAGTGAAAATATCGGCTAGTTGTAAATCCGTGGAAACATAATCAATATCTATATCACCTTTCTCAAAATGATCTCTAAGAAAGTGATATCTAATCTCAATGTGCTTGGTCTTACTATGTTGATTTGCATTTTTGGTCATGTGTATAGTACTAGTATTATCACAAAATATTTTTATATGATCAAAGTGCAAATCAAAATCAAGGAGAGTATGTTTCATCCAAAGGACTTGTGTACAACAAGCCCCCGCGGCAACATACTCCGCCTCGGCGGTTGAGAGAGCTACGGAATTTTGTTTCCTAGAGGACCATGAAACAAGACAATTACCAAGAAATTGACATGTCCCACTAGTACTCTTTCTATCTACTCTACAACCCGCATAGTCGGCATCCGAATAACTAGTCATATAAAAATCTATAGTTTTCGGATACCAAAGACCCATTCCAATAGTGCCCTTAATATAACGAATAATGCGTTTTACCGCAATAAGATGAGACTCTTTAGGACACGATTGAAATCTAGCACAAAGACACACACTAAACATGATATCCGGCCTACTTGCCGTCAATATAAAAGACTTCCTATCATGCTTCTATATAATTTAATATCAACATTTTTACCTTGTTCGTCCTTATCAAGCTTGGTTGTAGTTGCCATTGGAGTGTTGCAAGCCTTTGATCCTTCAAGCCCAAACTTCTTTACTAGCTCCTTTGCGTACTTGGCTTGGTTAATGAAGGTTCCGTCTTGCAATTGCTTGATTTGGAGTCCAAGGAAGAAATTGAGCTCACCCATTGAAGACATTTCAAATTCAAGTTGCATGACTTTCTCAAAATCCTTGCATAAAAGCTCATTAGTAGATCCAAAAATTATATCATCAACATAAATTTGCACAATTAAAATATCATTATCAACATGCTTAGTAAAAAGAGTTGTGTCTGCTTTGCCTTTAACAAAATCATTTGAAATGAGAAAACTAGAAAGCCTTTCATACCAAGCTCTTGGAGCTTGTTTCAATCCATACAAAGCTTTATCAAGTTTAAAAACAAAATCGGGATGAACATGATCAACAAAACCGGGAGGTTGAGAAACATAAACTTCTTCATTAATAAAACCATTTAAAAATGCACTTTTTACATCCATTTGAAAAAGTTTAAAATTTTTAAAACATGCAAAAGCTAGTGTCATCCGTATGGCTTCAAGCCGTGCTACGGGTGCAAAGGTCTCCTCAAAGTCAATTCCTTCAACTTGAGTGTAACCTTGGGCCACTAACCTAGCTTTATTCCTAATGACATTTCCGGACTCATCCATCTTGTTTCTAAAGATCCACTTAGTACCAATTATTGGTCTATCGTGGGGCTTAGGAACAAGGTGCCAAACTTGGTTGCGCTCAAATTGATTGAGTTCCTCTTGCATGGCAAGCAACCAATATGGGTCCGTCTCGGCTTCGAGAATGCCTTTGGGTTCAAAATGAGAAATGAAAGCAAAGTTACCACATAGGTCATGGAGTTTGGAGCGCGTTGTGACTCCTTTAGATGCATCACCCAAGATGAGCTCCTTAGGATGATTTGTAGCGTATCTCCAAGCTTTAGGAAGCGGTTGAGTGCTTTCCTCCTTATCCTCTTGAACTTCACCAATAGGATCTAGCTTTTCTTCTTGAGCGGGTGAGTCCTTCAAGGATAGTCTCTCCATGTCTTCACCTAATGGTTCAAACTCTACAACATTCTCAACAAACACATTAGATTCTTCAAACTTAACATGCATGGATTCTTCAATGGTTTGAGAAGATCTAATGAAAACTCTATATGCTTTGCTAGTAGAGGAATATCCAACAAAGATAGCCTCATAAGCCTTAGCATCAAATTTACCCAAATTATCCTTAGTATTCAAAACAAAACACTTGCATCCAAAAACTTTAAAATATGCAACATTTGGTTTTCTAGAATGATACATTTCAAATGATGTTTTTGAAGAATTTTTGCACAAATAAATACGATTCGATATATAGCATGCGGTGTTTACGGCCTCGGCCCATAAATATTGAGGGAGGTCATATTCACTTATCATTGTCCTAGCCATCTCTTGAAGTGTTCTATTTTTCCTTTCTACAACTCCATTTTGTTGTGGAGTTCTAGGACAAGACATTTCATGCTTAATTCCCTTTTCATCACAATAAGTCATGAAGAGTTGGTTAACAAACTCACCACCTCTATCACTCCTTATTCTCAAAATCGGAAAACCCTTTTCTTTTTCAACTCTTTTTCGAAAAATTTTAAAATGAGAAAAAGTTTGATCTTTATTTTGTAAAAAGAAAACCCAAGTAAAACGGGAGAAATCATCAACCAAAACAAATGCAAATCTACTTCCATTTAAACTCTTAGTTTTAGTTGGTCCAAAAAGATCCATATGAATTAATTCTAAAGGCCTAGTTGACATGATATCCTTGATTGGTTTAAAGGAAGACTTGGTTTGTTTCCCAAGTTGGCACGCACTACAAATGCGGTCTTTCTCAAAATTCAAGTAAGGTATACCCTTCACCAATTCCTTTGAATTAATCCTAGATATATGGTCAAAAGATGCATGTCCTAATCTTCTATGCCAAAGCCAAGAATTTTCATCAAAAGCATTTAAGCATTTAGTAGAACAATCTAAATTAAGCATGTCAATAATATAAACATTATTATCACGAAAACCGGTGAGAATACAAACATCGGATTTAACATCAAAAATCTTACAAGAAGTATCATCAAAAACAACTTTAAGTCCACGATCACAAAGTTGACTAATGCTAAGCAAATTATGTTTTAAACCATCCACTAAAACAACATTCTCAATAATAAGAGATGCACCAATTTGAATGTTACCTATACCGATGATAGTTCCTTTGGAGTCATCCCCGAAGGTGACGGTGCCACCTTCCATGTACCTTGATAGGGTTGTGAAGTTGTTGATGTCCCATGTCATGTGTCTTGAACAACCACTATCAAGGTACCACCGCTCCCTACGTCTTGGAGCTTTGGTGTGTACCTACATCAAACAATTTAAGACTTGATTTTGGTACCCACATTTTCTTGGATCCTCTAGGGTTAGTGTCATGAACCCAAACAAGATTATTTGTTCTATTTAGTTGATCATAGCAAAACTTAGCTAAATGTCCATTTTTACCACAATATGTGCATCTATATACTCTACCATATTTAAAAGCATAATGAGTGTGTGATTTGTGAGCATGGGCATTGTGAGCATGAACATGTGATGTGTTAGGTGTAGTGTGAGCATGAGGAATCTTAGCATGAGATGTGTGCTTTTTAGAAAATTTTTCTTCAAGTTTCTTAGTATTAAAGGCACAATCTTTTAAAACCTTTTCAAAATCATTCATTTTGGATTTAAAAGAAGAAATTTCTTTTTCATCAAAAATAGGGGATTTTGCCTTACAAGAACTCTTATAGGCACAAAATTCTTTCTGCATGGAAATGAAATTAGAAGAAATATCATCTTTTTCTTTAGAAACAATGGCAAGTTGATTCTTAAGAAAAGCAACTTCTTTTGTAATTTTATGCATTCAATTTTCTTGTTATCATAAGTTTCAGAAAGTTCTACAAAAGCATGCACTAGAACTTCCTTACTTACATCATCATCTTCATCATCAAGGGATTGAGGGGTTACCTTGGGTGTGTTTGCCATGAAACATATTAGCTTGATCCACCTCCTCTTCGGACTCGCTTTCCGAATCCCATGTTGCTTTGTAAGCTTTCTTTTCCTCCGGCTTCTTTGGCTTGAAGGAGGAAGTCATTTTCTTCTTGAACTCCGGACAATCCGCCATGATATGTCCGGGTTTGCGGCAATTGTAGCATATGATCTTCCGCTCCTCTTTGCCTTCAAATTTTCTCCGGAAGTTGAACTTGTTCTTTCGGTACAACCTCTTGACATTCCGCACAAGTAGAGTTAGCTCCTCATCTTCTTCTTCGTCATCTTCATCGTCATCATTGGTGGATGAAGTCTTGAAGGCTATGGATTTCTTCTTTGAAGTAGTGGCCTCTTCTCTTGCCTTCTTCTCCACTCATGGGTCTTTAGGTTCCCAATGAGACTAATGAGGTCCATCTCGTCCTTGTCGTTCAACTCCTTCAAGGTGGTGGCCTTGATCTCCCATGATGAAGGAAGAGCCCGAATTACTTTCCGCACCTTTTGATCGTTGGAGATGTCATCACCTATGGAAGAAAGACCATTAGTGATTTTAGTAAACCTTGTAGCCATACTATCAATAGACTCATCATCAAGCATTTTAAATGACTCATATTGGGACCTCAAGAGATCTATCTTAGCTCTCTTGACTTGTGAAGTCCCCTCGTGTGTGACCAATAAGTGTTGCCAAATCTCATAGGCGGATTGGCAATGAATTACCCGTGTAAGGTCATCCTCATTCAAGGCGGTTAATAGGGAGTTTTGGGCCTTGGAGTTAGCCTCATATAATTTAAAGTCAAGGTCGGTCCAAGTGCTCTCATCACCATCGGGTGCTTCATAGGGTTTGGTCAAGGACTTGGCTACTAAGCTACCCAAAGATTGCAAAAATATAGTCATCCTAACCTTCCAAATTGGGAAATTGAGGCCATCAAATTTAGGTGGGGATTTAATGTTGTCGGCCATGTTTACTAGTGATGAATGAATGAAATGAAAATGTTGATTAGCAATATTTTAAGGATCTCTCTATGGATGTTAAGCCAAACCTAGAGTCCAGGCTCTGATACCAATTGAAAAGTCACCTAGAGGGGGGGTGAATAGGTGACAATGCTAATCACGGGGCAAATTAAAAATTTAAAGCTACAACAATCAAGTTCCACAAGATGAATGCAAGCAAGTAAATATGACAATGATTATTATGAGCAAGAATAAGAGCAAGTATAGTAAAAGAGTGCAAGAAAGTAAACCAATCGCAAACACAAGGATATGTTATCGAGGTTCGAGCACCCAGCTCTACTCCCCGCCTTCCCCAGAAGGATTCTAGCTACTTCCACTATCACAAAGAACAATTACAACCGGAGTACCCAACTCCTCAATTACAATCACAAGAATATCTGAGTAGTCACAAGACCACAAACTCTCTCTTTCAAAAATCTCTTCCCTTACAAAGGTCCTTAGAGAATAATGAGTAGAATTGAAGCTCTTTTGTGTGTAAGGAAAAGAAATTGAAATCAGAGAAAAACTTTTGAAAACCTTTCAGAAAATTGAGAGAATTTAGCACAAAAACCAAGAACATTGAAAGCCTTAAACTTTTGAATTTTTAGCAATAATTGTTGTAACAAATCTCTCCCCAAACACCCCTATTTATAGGAGAGGGCTAGGGTTTAAGGATAAAACATAATTACTGATATTTAGGAGGTAATTAGATCAAGATATATCCTTAAACGAATTTTTTAAACACAAAAGACAAAAATAAACAGCTCACTTAAAATCTGCCCGTTACTGTTCAACGGCTAGCTCGGTCGACCGGTGCGGTCGACCGCTAATTAAAAAATTTGACCGTTACAAGCATTCGGTCGACCGACCCGGTCGACTGAGAAAACCTGTGAGCAAAAATATTATCTCGGTCGACCGCCCCGGTCGACCGGTAGACATGCACATTGATACGTGCCTCTGCCAGAACTGCGGTCGACTGGTCCGGTCGACCGGACCAGACTGACACAGACTCGGTCGACTGTCCCGGTCGACCGGATCAGGTCAAAAATCAATTTTAAGAAAGAAAACAAAGAGGATTTTGACTTTAACACAAATACTTTTGAACAGGGAATAGTATAAAACATAAATATATATCTGTAGGAAAAAACTTGTATGCAAAATATTTTTGTATAATTTATAAGAAATTATTTTGGAATGAGCATGTGCGCAAAAACGTGTGTGATAGAGCTTCAAACCTATCCACTATTCTTTAACATACTATAAACTTAAAAACAAATTACATGAAGACTTCTTGAGCTATCTTCAAGTCTTTGAGCCATCCAATGCCTTGCTAGTGCCTTCTCTTCTATGATCCTTCCTTGATGTGCAATTTGCCTTCCTCGCTTGGTGGAACTTAGAAGTTCTTGCAATAGCTAAGCAAATGGTCTCTAAACATGGTACAAACCTGAAACTTATCTTAACAAACTTATTAGTACCAAATAGCTCTAATTTGGTTTGTCATCATCAAAACACAAAACAATTTGAGAGTGTAACCTCTTGGGCCAACACGTATGTGTTAATGTTCCCTCGATACTTCTGTTATAGCATTGGCTCAACTAGTCAAATCCACAGGAACAGGAGGTGATAGAAGCATTAACGGTCTTTATTCACGTGTTATGTTAACAGTTCTTCTTTGTTAAAGAATGAGAAAAGAAAAATAAAACAAATCTAGAACTGATAGGTAGAGGAGGCGATAAAATGACAATGTATAAATGAAAGAGAAGTGGTTTGAAAAACAAAATAGAAAAAAAAGATGAAGCTTGTGGTAAAGAAAATGAAAGAAAGGTGAACAAAGAAGATAGTAAAAACAACGATGAAAAGATAAAAGAAGAGTTTTGAAATTAATTTTTAAAACAAGATAAAAGAAAACTCATGGCTACTAACTACTAATAGTTCCACTAACCATGCTAACCTCTTAGTGATAGTTGCCTCACATGGATCCTTGGCTATCACTAATCCTTGGCTTCAAGAGACGATACAGAGCATGACCCATAATATTATTCTTCTACATTCAAACAATACATCCATACCACACAACAAGTTACAAGCTACTCTTAATTCATCAAAACCGGTTAGAGGTGAGCATGAAATAAAGAAGACATTGTAAGTTAGCAAATTAGTGGGTTAGGTGTTAGAAATATTAGAATGTTAGAATCCATCATCATGAGCCATCAATGGCTCTTGGAAGAGCAAGACCTTGTAGAGGCTACTAAATTCATATGGATTATCATATAAGTGGTTAGATGGTTAGTGGTTAGTAGTTAGATTGACATGAGAAGAAAAGATTAGCTAAGTAACATGTAGAAGATAGAGAAGATTACAATGGAGAAGAAAGGAGACACCTTTACATAGATTGTCACCATCTATTACATCAATATCTCTCTTTCTTTTTCTGAATCTCTCTGTCTTACTACAAAATTTATAAAAAAAAATGAAATTACAAAAGAAAAGAAAAAAATCATAATCTACAACTAGAAGAGAAAAACCTAGCCTAATTCTAAATTTACCTACGTTTTGGGTCTCTGCAGGGCTTTTTATAGGCGAAAGAAGATTCTAGAAGAGGAGATAAGGCTACGCGTCGAAAATGGACATGTAGGCCCACTAAATTGCCGTGAAAATGCGGCATTTGCCCCATTTTTGCGGCAAAACCAGGGACTTAGGTCCCTAGTTTTGGCAAGGACCTTCTCCTGGCTTTGAGGACCTTCCTGATATATCCAGATTCGGGTATTTTTGCTCGGATATTCGACTGAGGTGCGCAAGGGTCTTGGTTCAATGCATCTTCTAGAATCCCTTGCTTGGCCTCCAAGAAATCCGGATTTAATTACCCGAAAATGGGTTTAATTAAGCTCTTATTACACTTTTGCTCTCCTTGTCTTAATCTGCAAGAGAGACCAAAACACGGTTTAGACTGACATTTTATTCATAAATCAGTAAGAAAATGCGATATAATAATGCAGAACTGTAGACTACTCACAACCCTTCACCAAATTAATAAAGAAGGGTGTCTCATTCATCTGGGAGAATGCTTGCCAATAAGCGTTCGAGGAAATTAAGTGGTACCTCACACATTCACCTGTCCTTACAACTTTGGTATCAGGAAAATCTTTCCTGATATACATTCAAGCTATGGATCATTCTCTAGGAGCTTTACTAGCCCAGAATAATGACCAGAGGCATGGTCAAGCAATCCACTACCTGAGTAGAACCATGATCAGAGTTGAACATCGATATAACCTGATCGAAAAAGGATGCTCGCATTAGTGTTCACTGTCTAGAAGATGCGACACTACCTGGTAGGCCAAACCGTACACATATCAAAAGTCAAGCCTTTGAGATTGCTTGTGATGAAGCCATTATCGTTGAATAGTCGATTGGCAAAATGGGCCATATTGCTCTCTCAATATGAGATGCAATTCTTGCCACAAAAAGCTGTGAAAGGACAGGCAGGGGCAGACTTCTTGGCTGAACATTCAGATCCAAGAACAATCAAACTTTATGAAGATCGCCCAGATGAGATCACTGAAGTCTGCATGACGCAGATGTCTTTCGAAGAATAGGTATGGCAACTCTTCTTCGACGGCGCATCAAGAACGGTCCTCGAGGAAATATTATAGCAAGAGCGGAGGTGGTACCTATCTCCCCACAGAACTACGTAATCCCTCGTACATTCTTATTAACTGAGCCATGTTCCAACATAGTGAAATACAATGCTCTCTTGATTGGGATGCAAATCATTGATGAGATTGGCATTAAAAATCTCAAAGCATATGGCGATTCAAAGCTCATCGTCATTCGCGGGAAATACGAAGTCTGACATGAAGACTTAGTGCCCTATCATGATGCAACCATCTACATGGCAGAGAAATTCAGAAACTTTTTCATTGACCATATACCTCGCCAGCAAATTGCGCACGTAAATGCATTGGCGTCCCTCGTTGCTTCTTTGACCCTTTCAGCCTGAGCGACAAAGAAAGTATTCATTTACAGCCATAACTTGTACTGTCCAAAATTCGCCCTTGAAGATGAACAAAAGCCAACATAGACCTTCGCGTTAAAAAATCTCTAGAAACTTCAGCAGGTCCGAGCTCAAGGATTGGCGATTCCAATACATCGACTATGCCTTATACGGTATACTGCCTGCTGACCCTTGATTAGTCTCTAAATTTGCATAATTTTCATCACATTCTCATATTTATTTCATGTAAAATTTTGCTAATAAAACCTTGCTTGCTTGATCCTAGGTCCATGGTGTGCAAATGAAGAAGAAGGCCTAAATCACCATTTAATTGGTGATTAAAAGCCTACCAAGTAGCCATTGACTTTAGGGTTAAGATTTTGTCAGCCCAGGGTATCAAATCACAAATCCAGAAGATCAAGGCATCAGAAGACAGTCTGGGCGACGCTCTGCCCTGAAAAGTCACCTAGAGGGGGGGTGAATAGGTGACAATGCTAATCTATGAACTAAATGCGGAATTTAAAAGCTTAATGCAAATTACACTCAAGTGCTATCAACAAGTGATGCACACAACCAAGCCAAGCAAATATGAATGAGCAATGTAAGTAAATGCAAGGCCCAAAGTAAAGAGAGAGAGATAGAGAGCCAATAGATCAAACGCAAACACAAGGATATGTTATCGAGGTTCGAGCACCCAGCTCTACATCCCCGCCTTCGACACACGAAGGATTTCCACTAGCTCGTCCACCTAGGACCCTTTACAAAGAGTACCCAACTCCTCTCTTTACAACCTCCTCCTTGAGGCAAACTCCAACAATCACAACCTCCTCCTTGAGGCAAATTCTAAACCAGTACAACAAACTCCCAATCACCAATCAATACAAGGATCACCTCTCAACTAGAGGGATACAACCCAAAGCACAAAGCTAAGAAAAGATTGGGTTACAACTTGGTGGTCACAATAACAACCACAAACAACTTCTTCTTCTTCCACACAAATATCCTATAGATATAGATAGTAGATTTTTGCTCAAGTGTGGAGAAAACCAAAGGAATGGAAATCAGAAATCACAAAGAAAAATCCTTGGGAAAAACTGAAACAAAGATAGAGAAGTTCAATCAAAATCCTTTCCCAAAAACCCTTTCTTTAATTTTTCAAACCCTAACAAAAACACCAAATGTATTGTTCAATTTGAATCCAAAAACCTATTTTGATTGCAGCAAAAACACCTGAGAGAGTGGAAAAATTCGCACAAAAATTCTTAGAGAAAAACTCTTACAAATGGGGTATTTATAGGCAATTATCAGAAAATAGCCGTTGACAGAAATTTGCCAGAAATAGCCTTCCGGTCGACCGGCCCGGTCGACCGTCCAACGGTCAATTTTTGACCGTTGGCAACTAACGGTCGACCGGCCCGGTCGACCGAATAATCCCGAGAGCAGACTATTCTGCTCCGGTCGACCGTCCCGGTCGACCGCTGACTGTGCCAGAAACGTGCACAGGTTTGTGCACGTCGTCGGTCGACCGTGACGGTCGACCGGCTACATGCGGTCGACCGTTACGGTCGACCGAACTAGCCTGGCAGGCAGCAAATAGGTCAGAAAACTGAGGTAAAAAATATTCCAATAAATCCCACAAAATCTCTAAAATTTCACAAAATAGTTTTATCATTTTATATTGAAATACAAACTTGTGTTAAAAATCCTAACACAAATTTCAACCATATTTGACTATTTTTGTGTCATAGAAATTTTGCCAAAAACCGAAAACCGTATTTTCTAAAACCTTGTATTTTGAATAGAAAATACACATTGTCTAAAACTCATCCATGATACAAAAATATGATATTTAAACACTTTGAAGCATATTGTATATGAATAGAAATTCAATATACAAGAAACATATATATATATATATCATGATTTTTGTCATTAAGTCCAAAATATGTTTTGTTGTAAATACCAAAACATAAAACACATGGAATAGATTATCAAACAAAGTTTGTCTAAACAATTGAAGCATGCATGTATATAGAACAAATCTAATATACATAAACCATGTAAACTTGTTTTGATAAAAAATCTATTCATGAAAACCAAGATCGGTTAAACCTAAAACCGAAAATCAAAACATGAAAGGTGTGTGTTGTGAACTTGAGCTTATCATACTATTCTAATCTTTACAATTAGGATCTAAACCCAAACTAAAACTATGGATACCTAAGTCTTCTTGTAGAGCGCAATCTCCAAGCTAGAGCGCAATCTCCAAGTCAGCTCGATCCAAAAACTCTTGATTCACCGAGCAAGTGCAATGTATGATCTTTGATGCGCGGGCTCTTGAATCAACATGTGAAAGATGTGTGGAAGCTTTCACCAACTAATATCTTGTTAAATATCTGAAACTTAAACATTGCAAGATTATTAGTACACATAACTACATGAGTTAATCATCATCAAAACTAGAGTGGAAGGCCTTTGGGCCAACAATCTCCCCTTTTTGATGATGACAAAACTCATGGAGTTATATATGCATGGATTAAAGTAAAGCTTCAAAGAAGCTCCCCTTAACTCATGCATAGGAATAAACAAACAATAAGATGCATATAAACAGGGTTCTTGACATAAAATGAATATGCATATGAAACATGCTATTGATTCTAATTAAAACAAAACAACTAAATTACCAAAACATACTCTTGATATCAATAAAAATGAAACATAAAACATGCAGATAAAACATGCATAGACATGCATATAAACAAGGCTTCTTTTCATCAAATGTAAACTATATGCAAACACAAATATGCATATAAAACTCAAATTCTTCTCCCCCTTTTTGTCAATCATCAAAAAGGGTTAAAAATAAAAGCAAAAACAATAAATTTTTCTCCCCCTTTTTGTTCAAAGCAAAGAACTAATAAAGGGTTAAATCAAATATGATACCAAAAAAAAAATGTGTCAATGAAGTGTATATTGATACCAATTGAAAAGCAACAATCAATTGAAATCAAAACGAGAACATATACCAATTGAAAACACAAAAAAAAATGAAAATCTTGATACCAATTAGTAAGTAAACAAATAACCTACCAATTGTAAACAAACAAACTAGATACCAATTTTGGAATTAAACAATACTAATTTTGAATTTCCTTAAAAACAAATCTTGATACCAAATGAAACTATTGTTCTTTAAAACACAAGATACCAATTGAAAATTAAATCAATTAAAAATTTGCTTTAACATAGTTTTAATTTGAAAAGTTCAAGCTAAGCATAAACAAAATTTGTGATATCTTGAAGCACAAATAAATCATCTATATATGTATGTGAAAGATAGATATCAATTGAAATTTGATACTATATAAAGTGAAGCATACATATATATAATACAAACATATATGAGTATACAAAAAGAGGTCATATTGATACAATTGAAAGAATTCAATGATACCAATTGAAAACAACAATAAATGCAAGTGTATATCTCATATTCACTACCACACAATCATGTGCAAGTTTAAAATGATTTTCATTATAAAGCATACATGAACATGATCTCCCATCCAACCGCCCATAGATGGTAGGGATTTTCAAAAATTGATTTGAACAATATAGTATGTTTGAAAAACTCTACCAATTTGAAGAATACCAACTAGTTTATGAAAATTTAAGAACTAGTAGAAATTCTTCAAGATAAAACAAAAAGGATTTTTCATGAAACATGAAAATCACAAGATCACTAACCACTCAAATCTATATGGCACCAATAGTACTCATGAAAATGAAATCATGAGAAAACATCAAAATAAGGTGAGTGTACAAGTGTTGTGAGAAACATATCATCATGAAAATGTTGTGAGCTTGATTGTCCATTTTTTTAAAAAATAATCATCAAGATATGAAACATAAGTGAATCATGAAATTCATGAAAGTTCATCTAGGATGCGAAATCACTAATTTGAAATTCATGATACTAATTGAAAAATCATCTTAAAACAAGATTCTCATCATAAATGGGAAATCACATGAAATTCATTCAATGATCTAAACTTCAAGGCATATGTATGTCATGCACAAACTAAAGTATACATACATATCCCAAATATAAAGAGTCCACAAAAGTATATGCATGAAGGCACGTGGCTCAAGGATGTATATGTATAAATGATAGTTTGGACAAGATGGACATATACATAAAGTTAAAACAAAACATGTAAGATAGTGAATACAAGTCAAATGTAATAATCATCAAACTAGACTATACTAGTACATCAAGTGAATATAAATGAGCGTTCAAGCACAAACATATATAAAGGTTTATTTGTAGCTCACTAGTTGTACAAGTATAAATCCTAGTCTTAATGAAAACTATCATTCAAGCAAGTTGTCAAAACATGAAGCATAAAACGGGTCAACAAGGTGATAATCAAAAACACGAATCATTAAAACACAAAAAAAATCATGTAATCATAAACATCCAAATGGTCATAATGCATATGCATGTGCATTAGATATAGGGCATACATGTTAGTTTAAACAAGGTGAGACACTAAATGTAGATTCCAAATGAAACATGGGTGCTCAAGTAGCTAAACATGTACAACCTTAATCTAATGATCATAGCACAAGCATAATGAATCAAAACACAACATGCTATAAAAGGATGGACATAAAAAGCATGCAAAATAAAAATGGGAGTTAGAGAATGATACCAAAACCGATGAAGGTGCATCTCTAGTTCTCCAAACTACGGTGGTCCTTCCACCAAATCTCCTTGAGAGTGAAGCATCCAAATAATTCTCTTTTAGGCTTAGAACGCATCCACCTCAAGGCACCAAAACTCTCACGTGATGCGAGAGCTCCCACCTACATCAAAAAGTATAGAGGTGGTCTTTGGTACCCATTTCCTTTTGGGTCCACGGGGGTTAGTATCCTTTCTAACCCAAACATAATTAGTTGCTAAATTTTCATTATAAATACGATCATAACAAAATCTAGCAAGGTGGCCTTTTCGAACACAATGTGTACATGTGTACACGTGAGCATACATATGATGGTGGTGATCATGAAAAGCATGTGTATGCTTAGATGGGTGTGCATGCAAGGTTGGAACTTGTTTCTTGCGAACCAAGGTTTCCAATCGTGTGTGATTCATGGCACAATGGCTCAAAGTGGAGCCCAAACAATCAACACTTTTCTTCAAATTATTTATATCATTTTCTATGCTAGAAGACAAAGTGGAACATGCTATAGGAGTGCAAGAAGTAGAAGCTACACTAGCATGGCAAACATGAATATCAATATCATTTTGCAAAGATTTATTTTTAATCAAAACCAAATTCAATTCTTTAGTAATAGAATCAATTTTATTTTTCAAAGTAAGGTTTTCTTTGAAAACACAATCCAATCTTGAGGATAAAATCTCATTGTGCTCCAAAATATCATCACAATCATTTTTGCCTTTTAAAACTTCAATTTCTTTTAAAGCAATGTCTAGTTGAGATCTTAGTGAGTCACATTCACTAGTAATCTCTTCTTTCTCTTGCAAAACGGTTTCAAAAGTAGAGCATAAATCCTTCATCTTTTTGTAAATCAAAATGTTTTTCTTTCAAAGAGTTATGTTTTTCCAAGAATTTTTCAAGCTTAGAAGCAAGTTCAACATTTAAATTTTGAACCTCAAAACATCCATGGCAATAAGAGCTAGAGCTATCATGTATTTGAGAGTCCGATTGTACCTCATGGGAGTCATTCCCATATGCCATGAAACAAGGCTCTTCGGATACATCTCTCCTAGATCTCCTCATATTGTTGATGATCCTTGGAAGCTCCGGAGATGTCAATACGCTCCAAACTGCAAAAGCCGAGTTAAAACTATCAAAAACAAGTAAGAGATTATTATCAAAAGATGCTCTAAGTGTTTGAAGTGCAAGTGCATTGGCCTTCTTATGCTTACTAGTATTTGGGAGGGCTTCTATGGTGATGGCTTGATAAACTAGATGACCTAGTGTTTTTAAATATCTAGTCATGTTAACTTTCCAAGAGTCAAGTCTAGTATGGTCAAACATAGGAGGGCTAGCCAAGAGAGCAAACTAGTATGAGTGCAAATGAGATGCAAATGAAGATTAGCAAACCAAGATCACACTCCTAGGTGGTTAAACCTAAATATCAGGAGCGCTAGCTCTGATACCAATTGAAAAGTCACCTAGAGGGGGGGTGAATAGGTGACAATGCTAATCTATGAACTAAATGCGGAATTTAAAAACTTAATGCAAATTACACTCAAGTGCTATCAACAAGTGATGCACACAACCAAGCCAAGCAAATATGAATGAGCTATGTAAGTAAATGCAAGGCCCAAAGTAAAGAGAGAGAGATAGAGAGCCAATAGATCAAACGCAAACACAAGGATATGTTATCGAGGTTCGAGCACCCAGCTCTACATCCCCGCCTTCGACACACGAAGGATTTCCACTAGCTCGTCCACCTAGGACCCTTTACAAAGAGTACCCAACTCCTCTCTTTACAACCTCCTCCTTGAGGCAAACTCCAACAATCACAACCTCCTCCTTGAGGCAAATTCCAAACCAGTACAACAAACTCCCAATCACCAATCAATACAAGGATCACCTCTCAACTAGAGGGATACAACCCAAAGCACAAAGCTAAGAAAAGATTGGGTTACAACTTGGTGGTCACAACAACAACCACAAACAACTTCTTCTTCTTCCACACAAATATCCTATAGATATAGATAGTAGATTTTTGCTCAAATGTGGAGAAAACCAAAGGAATGGAAATCAGAAATCACAAAGAAAAATCCTTGGGAAAAACTGAAACAAAGATAGAGAAGTTCAATCAAAATCCTTTCCCAAAACCCTTTCTTTGATTTTCCAAACCCTAACAAAAACACCAAATGTATTGTTCAATTTGAATCCAAAAACCTATTTTGATTGCAGCAAAAACACCTGAGAGAGTGGAAAAATTCGCACAAAAATTCTTAGAGAAAAACTCTTACAAATGGGGTATTTATAGGCAATTATCAGAAAATAACCGTTGACAGAAATTTGCCAGAAATAGCCTTCCGGTCGACCGGCCCGGTCGACCGTCCAACGGTCAATTTTTGACCGTTGGCAACTAACGGTCGACCGGCCCGGTCGACCGAATAATCCCGAGAGCAGACTATTCTGCTCCGGTCGACCGTCCCGGTCGACCGCTGACTGTGCCAGAAACGTGCACAGGTTTGTGCACGTCGTCGGTCGACCGTGACGGTCGACCGGCTACATGCGGTCGACCGTTACGGTCGACCGAACTAGCCTGGCAGGCAGCAAATAGGTCAGAAAACTGAGGTAAAAAATATTCCAATAAATCCCACAAAATCTCTAAAATTTCACAAAAATAGTTTTATCATTTTATATTGAAATACAAACTTGTGTTAAAAATCCTAACACAAATTTCAACCATATTTGACTATTTTTGTGTCATAGAAATTTTGCAAAAAACCGAAAACCGTATTTTCTAAAACCTTGTATTTTGAATAGAAAATACACATTGTCTAAAACTCATCCATGATACAAAAATATGATATTTAAACACTTTGAAGCATATTGTATATGAATAGAAATTCAATATACAAGAAACATATATATATATCATGATTTTTGTCATTAAGTCCAAAAATATGTTTTGTTGTAAATACCAAAACATAAAACACATGGAATAGATTATCAAACAAAGTTTGTCTAAACAATTGAAGCATGCATGTATATAGAACAAATCTAATATACATAAACCATGTAAACTTGTTTTGATAAAAAATCTATTCATGAAAACCAAGATCGGTTAAACCTAAAACCGAAAATCAAAACATGAAAGGTGTGTGTTGTGAACTTGAGCTTATCATACTATTCTAATCTTTACAATTAGGATCTAAACCCAAACTAAAACTATGGATACCTAAGTCTTCTTGTAGAGCGCAATCTCCAAGCTAGAGCGCAATCTCCAAGTCGGATCGATCCAAAAACTCTTGATTCACCGAGCAAGTGCAATGTATGATCTTTGATGCGCGGGCTCTTGAATCAACATGTGAAAGATGTGTGGAAGCTTTCACCAACTAATATCTTGTTAAATATCTGAAACTTAAACATTGCAAGATTATTAGTACACATAACTACATGAGTTAATCATCATCAAAACTAAAGTGGAAGGCCTTTGGGCCAACATGCCCGAGCTAGGCGCGCGCCGCCCTGGCAGGGCCGCGAAAACGCAGCCCAGGCCGCGTTTCCGCGGCCATTTAGGCGCACCTACGCTTTGGGCCACGTGCTTCCCACGTGGCCCCCTTTCCCCTGGTGCCTATAAATACCCCCCTGGGGTTTTCAGTTTGAGCAGATCCAGAGTTAGAGCAAGTTGTGTAGTTTTGTTTTTAGTTTGTAGTAGTTGTTGTTGTTCTTCTTCTAGTTTTAGTTTTAGCCATTAGAGTAAAAGAGAGAGAGTGTATAAAGTGTTGTATTTGAAGGGTGACAAGCTAATACAAGTACTACTTCTCTTCCTTCTTTCAATTTACTTGTGCTTTCATTTACTTTTAATTCCTTGTTGTAGTGTAACTCTTTTTACTCTTTACTTCTCTCCTTTGTAGTGTAACTTACCTTCTCTCTACTTCTTTTCTTTTTATTGTTTCTTTCTTATCATGTCTAACTAATTTTTTCATAGCATGGCTAACTAACTACTAACCCACTAATTTCTAACACTTGATTGATAACCCGCATGAGTCAATAGTGTCAAACAAGCCATGTGCAAACGAGAGCTATGACATCTTAAGACGAGGGTTCTAACTCTAACTTACTTACAAGTATTTATCTTCTTATATTTCATACTTAAATGGTTTTTTGATGATCTATGGGTTTCGTACTTTGCTTGTTGTTGTAAGTTAGAGACTTTCCTTTTAACTTTGACGATACCATTAGTGCACTCGTGTCTTCCCGTATTCTCTCCTTCTAATGGATCTTGATATGGGAATGTCTGAGTTTTTGCCGTGTAAAGCAAAGTTATAGGAGGAACTTTCACTCGATTTCCACGTGAATAGTTCCAATGCATAAGGGTTGAGCTTGCCTATGATCCATCGTGAGGCTACATCTTCAAGAAGTTAGGGATTAGTGAGAGCACTTAGTAGAAAGTTAGCCATGTACCTTTACCATTAAGAGAAACCCACTTTTACAAACCACTAAAACATTTTCCAACAATTCTTTAAACAACTTGTTTTCACTTTTCAATTCTTTATTTGAAAACAAAGAACTTTCTTTCTTCTTGAACTTTGAAGCCGCATCAAGCTTCCATCGCTCTCTCTCCTTGTGGATACGACCCGTATAGCCACTTCGCTACTACGGAAGAATCGCAAAAGCAGTAACATCAATCCACACTTCCTTCTCTTATTTTAGTGCTGTACGAAAGTATCCTCATTGGACTTCGTTGTGTATGATCTGGTGGAAGCACTGATCCTTTCTATAATTTCATCATCAGTGCTAGGAGCTAGACGAGTCACTGGGTTATTCATTTATATCATTGAAAAGATAGCTCGCCTAGGACATCTGCTTAACACCCCTGTTCCTCCAACCAGTTGTCTGCCCGCAGATGTGAAAGTGGCATAACACTTCCAGAAGGTCTCGTACACCTTAGGGTCATCCTTCTTCAGCAAGTGTAACTCCTCAGTGGTCAAGACGTACTCTTCATGGGGGCGTCTCAATTACCAGCCTCAAAACTTCATACAATTCATGGAGAGTGAGCCCCATCTCTCTAACTAGGGTAAAGAACATGCATGTCCAGGGGTTGTAACACTCCAAGACACTATAAAAGTTATGGGAGCTCTGCGGGTGCCATATTGAACGACCCTAATAGCCTGGTACATTCCTGTCTGCTTCAATGAGTCCTCAAGCTCTATGAGAACAAAGCCCACCATTTTACCCCACCATGACTTATCAGAGGAGTAAACCCACCCGAGTAGATGAAAATCGATGAGAAAATCACCTCTTGCCTCAGGAATTGGTTGATGAAGGTGGTAGCAAACTAAGGGGTCTCCCCTGTTGGGTACTCATCTTTGACCAGTCCGGGTTGTAATCGAAATATGTCTCTCCCGTGATCATTGTAAGCCTCATTCGCACCCAATTTGCCGAGAGACACACCAAAAATAGACTTAGACAGATCCCATTCTATTGTATGGCATACCGACATGTGTTGCAGATACGCCAAGGGGTACATCTTCTCCGTGTTGGGAAGAAAGAACTTCTTATCCCGATTTGGCGGAGCCATTTGTAGTCCCCGTCATACAAAATCCTATCTTCTTCTGCAGTAGCGTCGCAAAAAAAGAAGTTAGGTTTCTTCAGTGTAACAGGAGAGTCAGACTCGAATCGGCCGTCCATTATAATCTCCTGAAATGTTAGCATGTTAGGATTGCTGAGTCTATCCCGACGCTCCCTTGACTTCAAGGCAAATACTGTAGCGGTCCTTAGGAGCATGAACATGAGGTTGAGATTAGCCCCACCAATAGGTCCAAAATGACATTTCTTGGATAGAGGGGTTGAAGAGTATCACACTGCAAAAAGAACAACACAACAGTCAGCGGTTATAAAAAATCTGAAAGTGGTTAAGAGTTGAAGCTCAGACGCGAGGTTTACATCAGAATCACATCTAATGACTGAGATGCGGAGCTCAATTAGACTCGCGTCAAACCTCAGAGTTTCACATGAAGTCCGTGTCTGAACTCCATAACTTAGAAATTTCTCTAAGTGTTGGAATCAGACGTGAAACTTAGTGAGACCCGCGTCAAACCTCAGAGATGTGAGGTTCACATGAAGTCCACAACTGAATTCTACCACTTAGAAAATTTGATATGCGTTGAAATCAAACGTAAGGCTAAGTGAAACCCACGTTCAACAGACAGACGCAGACTCAGGCCAACGAAGCGAAGACTTGAAGATCATCAGGCCCGCGTCTTGCTTATCAGCGCAAAAGTTGTTTCTATAATTCAAACCTGGGCATGAGCTTTGCATTGGCGGTTCAACTTCAGAAGAAGCTTAAGAGTTAAAATAACTCTTCAAGTTATTTAATGGCGAAAGCTAGTCCAGTTCTGATTACCTAAAATAGGGGTCTCCTGCGTGAAGGAACCTCCCATTTGAATCTCTAGAGCAACAGTGCTCGAGGAAGAAGCCACAGGCTTGGGCCTTGGGGCCATTTTGATGGTGAGTTCTTTAGAGAAGATGAAGATAAGGAAGAAAAACCTCAAATCTTTTCTTAAGTTCTTGAACTCTGGACGCAGAGTTCAACGAAGAAGAAAGAGTCTGATAGTGACTCTTGAAAGACTGCTGTCTTTTTATAGACACAGTGATCGGTCGAGATACACGGCCCATGTCTTGAGACCGATCAGCGCCAGACATGTGGCGGCACGCCCAGAATGCGAATCTCGCGTTTAAAGAGAACAATGTCTCTTCAACTCTGCCAGACACATGGCAGTACACCCAGAATGTGAGTCTCATGTTTAACAGAAAGTTGCATCTTTTCAGCAAAGTGAAGTCTGCATCTCCAGTTTAACAGAGCCGTGTCTTTTCAACAAAGTGAGAGCTGTGTCTTCACTTCGATGTTAACATCTCTTCAATGAATGAGAGTCGTGTTTCTACTTCAGACGAGATTCGTGTCTCAAGGCAATATGACCTTTGCATCTACAAGACCTGTGTTCAATCTTTGCTTCTGCAATCAGTTCAACAGTACACCAGCAAAAACAGATGACTATTTTTCTTATTCAACAGTACACCAACAACTAGCTCATAGCATTGAGGAGGTCTGGACTGCGTAACTAGACACTCACGACAATCATCTCTGGTGGCTTTAATCAGTTTAACAGTATACTCATGAAGATCAAGATCTAGACAAGATCAAGCTCCAGGTATCTCAGAAGATTTTCAGTTTAGTCTTAAGAGCTTGCTGCCAAAAGAAAAGTCCAAAGTGTTTCAAAACATGTCCCAGTCAATCGCGGAGTTTCAAAAACTTTAGAGGGGGTTTTATAAACTGTCTAAAAATAACTGAAGATAAGTCCTCAGATAACAGAGTCTATACTTCAGACGTAAGGATGATCAAAGCTATTAATGCAGATTAAGATGTGAAGTTCAAAGCCCGCGTCTCAACTTCACTGTAGTTCCAAGACGCAGAGTTCGAGGCCAGCGTTTCAACGTCACTGCAGTACCAAAATGTAGGGCTCGATGCCTGCATTTTAACACCACAGCAGCGTCCAAACACAGAGCTCGAGGCCCGCATCCAGCATCACCTTAATGCTAAACGCAAAGCTCAAGCCCACATTTCAACTGCAAATGAGCCCTGCGTCTCAGTTATAACTACCCTCATTATTGGGTCAAGTATTGCCCACATAATGAGGGGTGTTAACCCCATTATGGAGGGTTTTTAGGGGATAATTTTACCCCTAGAACCCCTATAAATATCTAAAGCTGCTATTGAAAAGTGGCTGGATTTTTTCAGCTGAGAAATATTGGCACTAAAAAAAAGAATTCAACTCTACTACACAAACCTGCTGAGTTCAAATTTTGCCCAAATCTCTTTGAGATTTCATTTGAGAGGAGTCGTGCTACTCCATCAGTGATCCAACGGAAAAGTTTCTGAAGAAGCTTGATGTTCACTTGGTCAACGAAAACTAGATTTACTTTCCACCGCTACACAAGAACCCAGCACCAAATAAAGAGGAGATTTGAGCTTGAATATCTCCTCTCTCTTGTAATTAGATTTTGAGTTATTGTAATCTTTCATTGATTCAAGGAAACTTTGCAATATTTTCAATCTCCGACCCGTACATGTTAATAATACAAATTGATTTTAATAGTATATAACTAAATTATGTATCTCTTCTCATATAACATTTTAAAAACATGTTAATAGCCATAAATGCTTTAATGATAATGTAATAATATAACGTTAGTGTGTGTATGTGTGTGTGTGTATATAACTCATCCTGATTGACATTGGTATTATTTTAATTATGTATTGCATGAGATTGTAGTGGTAATATGGTTGTAACTGCTAGGTATTAATAATGTTACGGTGCAGATATAATAATTGTAATATGTATATCAATTATTAGTATAATTATAATGTATTACTTTTTTTAATCATTGATTAAGGTAAAACCTGTACACAAAATACAGAATTTCAGAACTTTAAAATAAAGAGTGCAAGTGCTCAATTCTACCGCAATAGCAAGTAGTTATGCGGGTCGTGATCCACAAGGAGGGACTAGCGATGGAAGCTTTTTTTAGTAAGTTTTCTTTTAAGATATAAAGGATGGTTAAAATTCTTATTTTAGTTCTTGTAAAGAAAAAAAGAAAAATTAGGTTAAAGTCAAGTTAGGAAGAAGGTGGTAGATTGAGAAGATGGAGAAAATAGAAAATGGATAGTTACAAAGAAATTGAAAAAGAGTGAAAGAGATTTGGAAGATTGTGGTGTTGGTAATTTACACTTAAATTAAAAGAAAAAAACTAAAAATCAAAAAACATACTTACCTCTTCGGCGCCTGCTTACCTATGACCCGTATCGACGATGTACCTTTACTTGAAGGCGAGCGAAGCATGGCAGATGAGATCTTCCCCATTCCTGATTTACACTATGAAATGAAGGGGCGAGCTATACTACCATAGAAATGGATGTCCATCATCATAAGCCATCAACGGCACTTGCAAAGAGAAGGCAACTTCGAGGCTATCGGTTTCATTTGGATTCACAAACACAAAAGAGGAAAACGAACAAAAACAAGAATAGAAAAGAAAAGGAAACCTCGATTCTATTCAAATAACAATGGAAGAAAAGATCACTTACACTGGTATCACCTTCAGTACAAGCTTGCTCTCATTCCTCCATGAAAGTATCCTCTCCTCTCAGTTACATAAATAAAACAAAAATTAGATGAAAGAAAATAAAAACCTAAGTTACAAACTACAAATTAGCCTAAGTTCTATTCTCTGCTTGATCGTCCTTTTTTGCCTTTGAGATTGCAGGTATTTATAGGAGAAATGTAGAGGGTAGAGGAGTATGAAAATAGGAAAAGATGGATATTTTTGAATTTGAATCCTCTCCTTATCTCCAAACTTAATTTGATGTGGATATTCAGTTCTGATCTGCAGCTTGTTGACGTGTTGATTACTGAATATCACTTATCAAATGATAGAATTAGAAATAGTGATAAACATAAATTTATAGCCTTGCACGTCTGCTTTCTGGATCATCTTGAATCATTAGATTTGAGATTCGGTAGCGAAAGTTATGATTTAAATATTAAAATGTATCCAGTCAGAATCTGAGTCAAACTTGCTTCTTCTCATCCGTTGATCTTCTCTCAATTCATTTATCTCTCTGTATTTGATATTATCCTCGGTTGATCTTTAGCTAACCAAAATGGATTTATAGAAATCTGAATTTTATCGGTTTCCATTTGATGTTATCTTTCTGATTTGCTCTGATCTTCAGCTGAACATTTGCCCTAATCCTTGATTTGTTCTAACTAGATCTGGGATCATCCTTAGCTAACCAAATAGATCCAGTTAAATTTGATTTTAATTGGTATTTTTTTGGTTTAATCCTTTTTCTCTTCATTATTATCTTCTACAAAATAGACATTTAAGACGAAGAAATTAGCAGATTTATTACACGATAAATGTAGGAGTGTAATGAAAAGAATGCAAAATATGTGTACGATCACACCCCCGCACTTTCTTTTGCTCATCCTCGAGCAAAACAACAAAACTAAATTAAAGATTATTAGATCACTTTCGTAGGTCACGCGATTGCACTGAGCTTGTGCAACAAGTCGTTAAACCTCTATGTTACCCCTAGAGGACGAGTTTTGTCTCGTGAGGGTTTTCAGTGGATTGCACTTACAAAATTCATAAAGAAAGAGAAAAATGTTAGTATTTTGAAAACTCATTTTGAAAGAGAAAAATACTGGAAATATTATTGTAAGAATTAAGTAATCTATAAGTTTATAGGAAAACTGAATTTTTCATTCCTAAACTTAGTCTCTATTCAAAAATTTATTATCAATCAAAGTAAGGAGTCAAATTGTACTTCTCATCTAGTCTATTACTTTGCCCTAAGTCATATGCACCTTGTGACCGTGAAAATTTTGACTAAGCTTTCTTTAACTCTAACTCTTCTGCCTTATTTATTTATTTATTTATTTATTTATTTATTTTTGGTGGTATTATTCCTTAGTTCTATTAGGCTTTCTAATCTGCCCATGTAACGAGTCTCTAATCAGTGACTCCTAAACCAAACGGTCTTAGGGCACCGGGTGAGAAAACACCCCAAGGACTTAAGGACTGGAGCAAACAAGGCCTCAAAACTAAGAATTTTTATCATATGAACTGCTTTTAAGCATGAATACTTATGCTTTATTAGGCACAAATACCCAGCTTAATCAGAGGATTTTTTATAAATATATATTTTTTTCTCAAACTTATAGATATATTTTTTTCTTTTTTTTTCTTTTTTTAATATATAAGGCATAAGAATCTTTGTTTTTGAACTCTAAGTGTGTAAGTGTATGAAGTGTACATATTTCATTAAGGTAAAGATCAAGACTAAATTACTTTGATAAATTATCTTCTTAACCCTAAAAATCAAACAAATAATCTTATTTTAATCAAGTTTAAGAAATCCTAATTTTTATTTTCCTATTCCTTAAAATTGACTTAATTTCTTACAAAAAATATGTCAAAATATTGTTTCTATTTTCAAAAAGTTTTTAAAAGTAAAGAAAATGTTAAAAAAAATTTTAATAAAAAGAAAAACCTAAGTTATGTTAGAACCCTCCCCCACACCTATCTCATACATTGTCCTCAATGTATGAATTAATGCATAGATGCTTGAAAAAGAAGAAAGGGAAGGAAAATACTACCTTAAGGTGGTGGTTCCGGTGGTGGTCTGATTGGTCCACGAAATGCGGCCTAATCGACTTTGCATGGAGTTCGAAGGAACCCACCAGAAATCTCTCTAATATAACCCACTAAAATGATGTATACATGAAGGATTTTTATTAAATATTTTACCCCATCTAATTTTCAAATTTCATAATTAATTTCGGAGTCAAATTTGTCAACCGCCTTATCCCAAAATGGAGTGTGAAAAGATTGAATGATTGACTTGGACTTAGGAAGTACGGGAACTAATATTGGCTCAGGAAAGTGACTTGAGTCAAGTAGAGGTTCAGGAGTCGGATTGGTTCAGGAAGTGGGTCCAAATCAAGAAGTTGAAACTCAAATCCACATTCATTTTCCCATAATGGAATGTGACTTTATATTGGTGATTCAATTTCAAGAATGACAGGTGTGGAAATCAAAACTGACTCTAAAATATTACTCAAGTTGGGTAACAAAACAGGAGTCAATATTGATTCAGAAATTTGAATTGGATCACAAAATTGAGAATCTAGGTCACATTTCTCATTGAGTTCAATTTCATAAAAATGAGAACATGTCAAATTTGTCAATGGGACTTTCAAAAGTATGAAATTGGTCAAGTTCAATATGATGATCATCAAAGATGGGCGATTCAATTTCATTATGAATTGGCATAGGATCCAATGTTGATTCGGGAAAAAGATTAAAATCAGGTGAAGACACCGGAGTCATAATTGAATCAGGAAGTAGAATTGAATCAATAAGTTGAGGTTCATCATCACATTCATTCTCAAGTTCAATTTCAGAAAAGGGATAACTTGCCAAACTATCAATGTCATTTTCAAAAATTGGAGTTTGGACAAGTTCAAATGATTGTGCTGAAATGGAACCTTGTTTTCCAAAACAACATGACCCTTCGGCTTTAACAGAATGGTTAGCGACATTAAATTTGGTCAAACAGTGAGAACGTAGAGTTTGGACCATCATATCTATGTCATGATTACGAGCATTTTGAGCCTGAGTCATGGCTTCAAGCATCTTTTCATAGTTGATTGGTTCATCGTTTTGTTGCGATTGGTCTTGTAAAGATGAAGTGTTGTTTTGGAATTGGTGGTGAAATTGTGAGTCCATCAGATTTTGTGATTGTTGTTTGGACTCACGCATACTCATTTCCAAAATTGATGGTTTTCTATTTTGGACTGGTGGACTGAGTATGAATCTTGGAAATATTGTGGACAAGGTGGATAAGGAGGACAAGTTGGTTGAAAATTGGACTCGGAGGAGGTGAATCCCCATTGACTCTGTGAAGAGTTGAAATTATTCTAAAAATTATATTCATAAGAATGGGGGTATGGGTTATATGGATTCGGATAAGACCAATCCAGCACAATAGGTTGGTTAAAGTTATGATATGCCGGGTTGGTAATATCTGAAAAAGAGGTTGGTGTATAATATGGATTACTATTAAAATTAAAAAAATTGTTGTTATATGCCATATCACACAATAAAATACAAACAAAGAAAAAACAAACAAATAAGCAAACAAAAAAAAGAAAAAATTTTAACCTAAGTTAGGGTAAACCTTTGACCTAGATGACTCCTAACTGGTTAGACTGTCCACAGGAGGTATAATGCAGACTTTGACCACAAACTAATCAGCCAGGTCAGGACAAAATTGGTGGGAGGTTATCTGTCAAAGACGTTCCTTAATTAAGTAACCACCAACCTTCGGGTTTTTGGCCCTTAATCCCCTTCCTAGACACTAATTTGGCAGGAGTCAAATTCTAACATCTTTTCCCTTAGGATAATCTCCTAATTGAGTCCGAGATGTCCCTAGGGCCAACGTCTACTTATTTTTAGTTAGGCTTGGGTTAGTGAGTGAGGATACTGTTTGTGGGGTAAGGGAGGGTAATGACTTCCCCACCTTATCTTGTTCATAGGACAAGCCTTTAAGATTGATTTAGTGCAGTGTACAAGAAAAGCAACACTTAAGCAATATAAACAATCCAAAGGTGTTCTTATACTAGATGCTATGCACACGTATCTTTGCACTAGCACTCTTCATCAGTAATGAAAAATGTAAACGAATTAGACACGTGCCTAAATGCAAGTCTAAACCGTTTTTAGCATTTAACAAACATCATTTTACTGTTGAGGTTAGAAAGGAAGTACAGTGAGACAAACAAGGAAATAGATAGCTACAGATATTAAACATTGCAGTACAGCCAACCTGCAAAAAATACATGTTAGTAGTTCACTTAGATTGCCACATGAATGTAGCAAACCTTAGGGCTTCTTGGCTCTGCTTTCTTGAGCAGAGTCCAAGGCCACTTATATGTCCACTGCAGCAAAGATTTCTTGTTGTCAAGCTTGTACCCCAAAAACAAAAAAAAAAGTTAACCAAAAATGTAAATCTAAAAAGAGAATAACTTACCGTCTCTCCCCGACAATGGCGCCAAAATTTGATTGAGGTTGGACCTACACAAATACAGTATTTCAGATTTTAAGATTAAAGAGTGCAAGTACTCAATTCTATCGCAATAGCAAGTGGCTATGCGGGTCATGATCCACAAGGAGGGACTAGCGATGGAAGCTTTTTTTAGTAAGTTTTCTTTTAAGATACAAAGGATGGTTAAAATTCTTCTTTTAGTTCTTGTAAAGAAAAAAAGAAAAATTAGGTTAAAGTCAAGTTAGGAAGAAGGTGGTAGATTGAGAAGGTGGAGAAAATAGAAAATGAATATTTACAAAGAAATTGAAAAAGAGTGAGAGATTTGGAAGATTATGGTGTTGGTAATTTACACTTAAATTAAAAGAAAAAACTAAAAACTAAAAAACATACTTACCTCTTCGGCGCCTGCTTACCTTTGACCCGTATCGACAATGTACCTTTACTTGAAGGCGAGCGAAGCATGGCAGATGAAATCTTCCCCATTCCCGATTTACACTATGAAATGAAGGGGCGAGCTATACTACCATAAAAATGGATGTCCATCATCATAAGCCATCAACGACACTTGCAAAGAGAAGGTAACTTCGAGGCTATCAGTTTCATTTGGAACCACAAACACAAAAGAGGAAAGCGAACAAAAATAAGAATAGAAAAGAAAAGGAAACCTCGATTCGATTCAAATAATAATGGAACAAAATATCACTTACACTAGTTTCACCTTCAGTACAAGCTTGCTCTCATTCCTCCTTGAAAGTATCCTCTCCTCTCAGTTACATAAATAAAACAAAAATTACATGAAAGAAAATAAAAACCTAAGTTATAAACTATAAATTAGCCTAAGTTCTATTCTCTGCTTGGTCGTCCTTTTTTGCCTTTGAGATTGTAGGTATTTATAGGAGAAATGTAGAGGGTAGAGGAGTATAAAGATAGGGAAAGCTGGATATTTCTGACTTATCTCCAAACTTGATTTGATGTGGATATTCAGTTTTGGTCTGCAGCTTGTTGACGTGTTAATTACTGAATATCACTTATCAAAGATAGAATTAGAAATAGTGATAAACACAAAATTTATAGCCCTGTGCGTCTGCTTTCTGGATCATCTTGAATCATTAGATTTGAGATTCGGTAGCGAAAGTTATGATTTAAATATTAAAATGTATCCAGTCAGAATCTGAGTCAAACTTGCTTCAACTCATCCGTTGATCTTCTCTCTATCCATTTATCTCTCTGTATTTGATATTATCCTCGGTTGATCTTTAGCTAACCAAAATGAATTTATAGAAATCTGAATTTTATCGATTTTCATTTGGTGTTATCTTTCTGATTTGCTCTGTTCTTCAGCTGAACATTTGCCTCAATCCTTGATTTGTTCTAACTAGATCTGGGATCATCCTCAGCTAACCAAATAGATCCAGTTAAATCTGATTTTAACTAGTATTTATTTAGTTTAATCCTCTTTCTCTTCATTATTATCTTCTACAAAATAAATATTTAAGACAAAGAAATTAGCAGATTTATTACACGATAAATGTAGGAGTGTAATGAAAAGAATACAAAATATGTGTATGATCAATCATGTATTTTATGTTATCGTGAATATAATTACTATTATAGTATACTATTACTGTTTTCTTTATTTTACCTCTCACTAGGTCACTTTCTAATGACCCTGAGGTTATTTTCTTAGGTTAGAGCTAAGAGATTTTGTAGTACCTGAGGTTTCATAAGATGTTAGTAGGAGATCTGTCACTTTTATTCTTCGAACGTATCTTCATTATTTTATCTCTGCTCTTTATCTTTTCCCGTTTTCATATCTATCATGATCACGGACCCCTTTTGCAGGTATTCTTGTACTTATTTAAGCTGAAATATTTTTGAATATTGTGTTTATTTCTTACACTGAGGCTTAGTGTATATATGAATGGGGTATTCTCCTCGAGTATATGCGTCGACGACTCTCGTCGCGTCCTCGCTATAATGTATTTTGTGCAGTGGAGCATGACAAGATGAGACCCAGAGACAGCTTCAAATCCTTTATCAACTTCTTTGAGAGTCAATCGACCTAAGTCTCCAACTGTGGTGAGGAGGTATCCGCACTCGCATTCATCAGCAGGCTGCAGATCACTCATCCTCTGTATAAGCACATCTTGAAGCACAACATCACCAAGATGAGTGGGGTTCTTTTCCCGAACATAATCATACATTCAACCGGAGGAGGCGATGAAAGCTTCCTCTAACCACCCTATGAAGTCAGGTGATGCTAGAGGGAAGTCAAGTCTACTCATGAAGATCCTGACCAAGCTCTAAACCGATCCCGGGGACAGCCTCCCTAGAAGAAGCAAGCCCTCTCCATCCTTCCCCCGAATTCAATCCAAAGCTATAGGCCTACAAAACACTTTACTCTATTAAGGCTCGTGATCAATGAGGTGTTCAATAAAATCAACCATGGTTCAGATGCCCGAAGCTGATCCAACACAATTCCTCACTCCTCGGGTCAGAGTAGCACTGCTCCTACTATGACTGCAAAGAGCACCAAACCATCCATTATTGGGCGCTCCGAAGGTAATTAGAGAAACTGATCAAGCAAGGCATTCTCAAGGATCACATCCTCACCCCTGAGGTAATTTCTCGACAACCAAGCACACAGCCTCCTCGGAAGCAGAATTTGATCGTCTAATAAAAGACAATCGACTAATTCCCTGAACTCTATACTCATTGTACATCCTTCCAATCCTATCTGTATGTATTGCATTTGTGATAATAAAATACTACCTAATGCTTTACTTTTTGCAGTATATCCTTCCAGCTGCGCCTGATTACGGGATATGCCCCCGCTCAGAGGTAGCCAAGAAAACCCCCTGTTAATGGGATATCCCCTACTCGGAGGTGGTCCTTCATCCTCCATCTATTCACCTCGATGATGGGATTTACCGCACTCAGAGGCAAATATATACTCTTCCGCTGCTAGGATATGCCCCCACTGGGAGGATTATGTCTGTACATTCCTTGATGGGATGGGCCCCACTTGAAAGTGTCAATGTAGACATGCCTATGGGCCTTTCTTGGTAGTCATACGGGAGCCGAAACCCTCTATTGTGAGATGTGCCCCCACTTAGAGTCCCCCACTCTGTGAAGGGATTTTCTCTTCTCAGAGCCCTCGTCTGTTGTTTCGCTGATGGGATGTTCCCTCACTCAGAACACTGACACTAGCTTGTGGGCTCCCCTTATCTAAACTTACGGACGGATGAACACTCAGTAATTTTCCTCTTTCAGGTTCCTTCTATATTCTAATGATGGGATGTGCTCCCACTCGAGAGACAGCTCCGTTGATGATATATCCCCCGCATAAGAGGATAACTCTGCTGTTGGGCTTGCTATCACATTGGAGGTACCAGATCGTCAGCCAGGTAGGGGCCTCTATCTGGGGCAGACACATCCAACCTATTGATGGGTGATACCCCCACTTCAGAACAATTCTTGCAAGTACAACCAGACTATGGCTATATACAGGATGAGGTATATCTGTGAGGGTTTCTTTGTTTGGATTATCCATTATACATATCGGTTTCATATAATCATAGCTCCGATAATTCTCCCGACAATGAAAGTTATAGGCTTGTTCTTCTGACTATGAGGACCTCAGGTGTAACAACCTGGGTTATTAAACCTTAATTTAATATTATAATTTTGGGTTAATAATACTATATAGAATATTAGAAAATTTATGATACTGATTAATTTTGTATGTAATGAATTTCACAAATTTTGGGAAATTGTAAGTGATGTGTATGAATATGCATATATCATAATTATTGTGCACATATTATTTATATGTATAGGTACACTAGCTTATATATGAAATATATGAATTTAATCAAGAAAATACAACCATGAGAATATTTTATCTTTAGGGTTAGTGGAGAGAGTAGGTGAGCATGGAAGAGGAGATCATGGGTCTAGATTTTCTTGATTTGAGAATTGGACACTTGGATGAGGGGGGGCTATGACAAACTTGTAATAATGGATGAGATGAGATCTCAAAGTATCAACTCCCTCATTTTCAACTTCCTCCCCAAGACTCTCCATGGCCAAGCCTAGAAATCCCAAATCAGATCTCCTCTCAAATCCCCTCCTAATCTTCCTCTCTCAATCTCTCTCCCCCTATTCCTCTCTCTCCCTCTCCTCTCTGGATCTAAGCACAGCAGCAACAGCAGCTGCTATGGCCAGAAAGAGCGTGGCGGTGGTACGCACTGGTAGGTGACGTCGTGGGGAGGCTGCCGTTGGGAGGGGCAGCAACCCTCCTCTACCCTACACATACTCTCTCTTCCCCTCTCTTGGTGAGTTGATCAAAATCCTAAAAGAGCCTATCTTTCTCTCTCTTGATTCCTCTTCCTAATTCACTCCTTTTTTTCTCTGGTGATGGCTAACCATGGCATTGGCAGCAAAGCGGAGATGCATTAACTTTGAAGAGGAGGAGGAGCCATGGGTAAGGGTTATCTCTCATCATCATTCTTGTTTGATTTAGAACTTCAGATTTAGAATAAATCTCAAAGTTGGTTCTAATTTAAGATTTAGATTCATCTATGCCTAATTTAAGATTTAGATTCATCTATGCCTAGATCTTGATTCATTCACGATGATTGCTCTTTACTGTGTGAGGGAGAAATCTTTGAATTTTCAGATTTTGTTTCAATACCAAATGTTGATTCTTCCACTTCTAAATCTTGATTTTGTTCTAGTGTTTACTCTTAATTGTGTGTGGGGGAGCCTCTTAATCATTTCATCAATAATAGTTATGAATCTCTAATAAAAAATAGATTTTGGTGATGTTAATGAAATGAAAAAAATAAATAAATAAAATTGTACTATGTTTAAACTAAGTTGTTGGTAGATTAAGGAGACGATGATGATGATGATAGATCAAAGTTTGTACTAGGATTATAAATCTTTATGTGTAACTAGCTTATGATCAAGATTTATAAATATTTAAGTTCATAGCTTACTTATAATTTAATTTAATTAACGAAATTAAAGAAAAATTGAGAATTTAATAGTTTGGACTCTCTTGAAACGGATATACAAATCTGTCCAATTTTTGTAACCTGTAAATTTGGATTCAGTTCTTCTACGTATATGAACATAGGATATCATGTGATAAACCATTGAAAATATGATCAAGTCTAGTTTCTAATGGCTCTTATCATGTCTTTATTGGAGGTTTGTATATAGAGCTATTATTGAAACAAGACAGACTGATCAAAACTGCCGCTATGCAGAACTTTTATATAACTAAAGATTTTTGATTAGTTAGAACTGTTGGGTTGTATTAAACCTATGAGAAAATATACTATTGGATAGGTAATGAAGTCTAGTCTCCAATAAAATTTTTCATGTGTTATTTAAAGATCCGAGACAAGAGTTATAATGATAATATCATTGATTGTTCAAAAAGACGGGGTTGTAAAGATGTTTTAAATAAAGTTTTTGCCTATTTAACGTTGTATACTAAACTAATTATAACATATAATATACCATTAGAAGATAAAGAAATTTATTTTCTAATGGTTCTGGTTGTATCCAAACTAAATACTTGAGTTAAGAATTCTAAGATTTCAACTCGGGTAATCGGTGTAGTCCAAACACATGTGTAATGACAACAAAAAGAGAATATATGCCTTATAATCCAAGAATTTTGTGATAGATTGCTTGATTAGTGAGTAACGTAAACTCGACTTCTAGTCAAGAGGACGTGAGCTTGGAACTCAATCAAATGAGAATATATTGGCATGTGAAATAATCCGATCATATAAACTTAATAATATATATAATGAACCTAATTTGGCACATAGTGCGGATTTGAATTACATGAACAAAGATTTCATATGTGATAGATTATTAATAAATTGTTTCGTAGCTAAGTTCACAACTTAGACTATCATATGTCGAGTATACTAAATTGCTTATGTGTAAAGTGAACTTACCAATTTAATCAAATACATAGTGATTAGAGATTTGACATAGTTATGATCATAAAACTAGAGAACCGTTTCTAATTGTGTAAGAAAAATTTTATATGAATTGAATGCCTAAGTGAGTGTTGTAATAGTTATTATAACATGTAAAGGAATAGTAAGAAAACTTGAGATTTATTAATTCTTATTAAGCCATTAGGTCAATAGAGAACCTACTGATGTATTTCATAAGTGGTGAGTGTTCTAATGTCAATCTCATTAGAATAAAAGAAATACAAGATTTTTGTTGAGCCATGTTATGATAATTTAAATTTTATCAATGATTGTTAATAATCATGAATGCGAAATTACTAACTCCAAACTCCTCCTAAACAAGGAGGTGCCAAGTGTGTGTGTGTGTGTGTGTGTGTGTGATCAAGGAGATAGATTCACTATTCTTAATATTCTAAACTAAAGCAACTTTAAACCTCTAAATTTGAACCATGTGCGTGTACGGTTGTAAGACAATAGGCGGGTTGGTGCTTGAGTATGAATAGTAAGTAGAAGTAAGTATGCACTGAGATACAGTTAACAATTAATAAATCAATAGTAATAATCGATATATGCTAATTATGATTTATTACCTAATTACTATAGATGTGGATGTGTGTGGTATTTGTACATATACATGGTGATGTATTGTATAACCAGATATAATTGGTAACTTGTTGATGATGTTTATTGATTGATATGCTTGATGACAAGTGTATATATATATATATATATTTTGTATTGATATGTTATGATATGATAGAGTTATGACGGAGTATATGGTGGAGTATATGGCGGAGTATTAACTATATAAAATTCATGGTGGACAGAAGGTGTGCCCAAATTATGTACTTTCATCTATTCGTGGTGGACAAGAGATATGCTCGAATGATATATGTTATTGAATATGAAATGCTCATGTTTGCATATAAGACCAAGTAGTAGTGATTGATTTCGTTGATTGACTAATCTTGTTTGTGTATGAAACCATGTACTGATAATTAAGTACGGGTGATGATCATACAACTTGTATTGCATACTAAATATGTAATACTCAAGTGGATATGCTATGAATCTATATCAAAAATTAGATATCAATATTGACAACCAAATTTATTAATTAAATGATTTAGTATGTACCTTTTTGGTAAATCAATCCCCGTGATGGGTAAACACTTAAAATGACATGAATTTGATTGTGTATGGTATAACAGCAAGTACATGAATGTTATGTAGTACTGAACTTGTATACGTGTGTGACACGTGTTGTGTATACAGAAGATGAACCTGAAAATAAAGTATAAGTGATCGAGTATGTATGTATTATAATTTTAGTTATTGTGGTTGGTATACCACCGTCTGAAGCATATGAGGTACGTGTGTACATATATGTAATATGATTATATGGCATGCAAGTACATTTGTGATAATTATATTATATGAATGGATAAACTGCATTTATAAAGTATCATCATGGTTGGCACACTCCATGCATGATATAAATGTATGTGTGTGATAGCGATTACACAAGATAAACTCGATGCTAATCAATAATTTACTGAGAAAATACTTTATTGAACTCATAGACCCTATAATATGTAGAATGGAAACAAAAAAAGGTTAAAGAAAATTTACGACCAGTAGAGTGGAACCGTCCTTGGGATTATAGAGATAATTGTTCTAATCATTAACATTATGAAATATCATCGACTTCTTGTCTCTCTCTTATCTTCTCGAATTGCCTTGTTACTGGGATAAGCATGCTTCATATAGATTATGTTTATCATTTCTTGACATTCTTTTGACTCTACTCACTGATCTGTCGAGCTCACTCTCTCCCAATTTCATATTTTCAGGTTGCAGCGAGATGGAGGCCTAACTTAGACTTTGAACGTTTTGTGGAGAAGTTCATTATAAGTAAATATATTATAGATATAGTTATGTGTTATTATTTAGAAAGTTCTTGTTGTATGATCATACACATATTTTGTATTCTTTTCATTACACTCCTACATTTATCGTATAATATATCTGCTAATTTTCTTATCTTAAATGTCTATTTTGCAGAAGATAATCATGAAGAGAAAAAGATTAAACCAAATAAATATCAGTTAAAATTAGATTTAAATGGATCTATTTGGTTAGAGGATGATCCCAGATCTAGTCAGTTAAATATTAGATTTTTGTGAATCATTTCGATTAACTTAAAGATTTATGAGGATATCACCACATCCATAATAAATCAAGGATTTGGGCAAATGTTCAGCTAAAAATTAGAGCAAATTAGAAAGATAACACCAAATAAAAACCAATAAAATTCAAATTTCTATAAATTTATTTTGGTTAGCTAAAGATCAACCAAGGATAACTTCAAATACAGAGTCCAAATTTAAAATCCAAAGGAATAAATGGATAGAGAAGATCAACAGATGAGATGAAGCAATTTTAACTCAGATTAAGACTAGATACATTTTAGTATTTGAATCATAACTTTTGCTACCGAAACTCAAATCTAATGATTCAAGATTATATAGAAAGAAGACTTAAAGGACTACAACTCTTATGCTGACCACTGTTTCTAATTCTATCATTTGATAAGTTATATTCAAAAATCAACACCCAACAAGCTGCAGATCAGAATTGAATATCCACATCAAATCAAGTTTGGAGATAAGGGGAGGATTCAAATTCAGAAATAGCCAACTCCCCAAATCTTTCAACTCATTTTCTTATCCATTTCTATGCTATAAATACCCCGCACATTAGAAGCAGAGGAAAAGCAGAGAGTAAAATAGATTTCTATATAGGTTTAACTTAGGTTTTTTTTTAATGTAATTTTTAATTTTCTTTATGAAACTGAGAGGAGAGAAGAGTTTCTTGGAGGAATGAGAAAGAAGCTTGTACTGAGAGTGACACCGGTGTAAGCATTCATCTTTTCTTTCATTGTCATTTAATTAAATCGAAAGTTACTTTTTCTTCTTTATTCTTGTTTTTGTTTGCTTTCCTCTGATGTGTTTGCAATCCAAGTGAATCCAATAGCCTCGAGATTGCTTTGTCATTGTAAGTGTTCTTGATGGCCTATGGTGATGAACAACCATTCTTTTGTTAGTTTAGCTTGCCCTTTTATTCATAGTGTAGATAGGGAATGGGGAAGATCTTACACGCCATGCTTGATCACCTTCAAATGCTAGGTAAGTCGCAGTGACGGATCCAAGGTATATAGGCACAAAAGTGGTAAGTAAGAATTTTTAGTTTTCTTTTAATTTTTAGTTTAGAATTCTAATCCAAAACTAACATTCTTCTCTTTATTTAGTTTTTCCTTTTCTTTTGTAAATAAAACAACAACATCATCATCATTTTTTTACCATCTTCTTCACATCTTCTAACTTCATCTTTTTGTTTTCTTTTTCTAAAGCTTAGAAGAAATTCTTAACATATTTTTGTAAATTCAAAAATGAATGAACTTACTTAAAAGCTTCAATCGCTAGTCCCTCGTTGTGGATCACGACCCGCATAGTCAATTGCTATAGCGGTAATATTGAGAACTTGCATTTCTATTCTGTATTTCTAAGATTTTGTATTTTCTATGTGTAGGTTCCAACTCAATCAATTTTGGCGCCATTGCCGGGAAGGGATGGTAAGTTTTCATTTTCTTTTTGATTTACTTAAACAATTTAACCTTTTCTTCTTTTTTTTATGTGCAAGGGCTAAATTTAGGAATCAAAGAGCTGCAGTTGACATATTGCTACTCTGTGCCTCTGCCAAGAAGGCAGACCATTAGAGCCCAAAATTGTGTCGCGCAAACGCGGCAAAAGCCGTGTTTCCAAGGCAATTATAGTGGACTACTAATTGATATTTTTGCAGGTACTTTCACACTGCAAAATATAACTTCTGCATGTGTTAAATTTCTTTGTTAATTTATTTTGCACACTGTATTTAATTCAACAGTAAAGTGATTATTTGTAAATGTTAAAAATAGTTTAGACTTGCATTTAGACACGTGTCTAATTCATTTATATTTTACATTACTGTTGAAGAGTGCTAGAGGAAATGTATGTGTGGATAGCATGTAGTATAAGAATAATTTTGAATTGTTTACATTGCTTAAGTGTTACTTTTCATATACGTGTACAGTTACACTAAATTGATTTAAAGGCTTGTCCTATAAACAAGATAAGGTGAAGAAGTCTTTACCCTCCCTTAACCCACAAATAATCTTCTCACTCACTAACCCAAGCCTAACTAAAACTAGGTAGACATTGGCCCTAGGGACATCTCGGACTCAATAAGAGACTAACCTAAGGGGCAAGTCGATTAGAATTTGACTCTCACCAAATCGGTGTCAAAGGTTGGGGGTTGAGGGGCAAAATCCCGAAGGCGGGTGGTTTGGCTTAATTAGGCTCATTGCTTTTAAGCACGGATACCTCCCACCAATCGTGCCCCTATCTGGCCGATTAACTTGCGCTAAGATTCTACAATACGCCCCCTGTGGACAGTCTAACCAGTTAGGAGTCGTCTAGGTTTAAAGTCTACCTTAACTTAGGCTAGATTTTTTTTCCTTTTTATTTGTTTATTTGTTTGCTTGTTTTCATTTTTTTTGTTTTTGATATCTTGGTGATATGGATTATAATTATAATTATTCATATATAAATAGTGATCCATATTTCACCCTGACCTCTTTTGACTCGGATATTACCAACTCAGCATATCATAACTTTAACCAACCAAGTATGCCAGATTGGTCTTATCCAAATCAATATATGCCCAAGTCTCAATACTATGAATAAGACTGAAACAATCATCACCACTCTTCACAGAGTCAGTGGGGATATAACTCCCCCGAGTTATTAGTCAACCACCTTACCAACATCCAGCTTCATATACTCCTTCTCCCGAACAACCATTAGAAGAATCAATTGACTGAGAAATGAGGATGAAAGGCTTAGAAGAGCTTGAGCGACGAATTTAAATTCTAGAAGACTCAAAATCCAATCAAAATTTTCAAATCAAAAATCCTTACTCTACTTTTCAAGAAGAACATACTGATTTAGAAAAGAGTAAGGAATCCATGATTCAATTCCAAAGTGATCCTTTAAATATGATAGAAGCAAGACTTAGTTGATCGAAAAACATATGTAAGAATAAGAAAACTCTCCCTACCCAATTTTGACTATTCCTGACACTTCTAGCTATATTGATGAAAATAAAGAATCATAGAATCTTGAAGATTTTGACCAAGATTCAACTTCATCACACAAACTTGAACTTGACTAATTCAAAACCTTGGATAAATTGGTAAGTTTTTTATTCAATGAGATTGAACTTGAATGTGAATATGACCCTGATTCTCAACCTTGTGATTCAGTTTTCATCTTTGAATCTATGTTGACTCCGGTATCCTTATCCAATTTGGATCAATTTTTCGAGCCAACATTTATTCCCGTACCCATATATCTAGAAATTAAATCACTAATTTTGGGTAGCCACATTCCATTGATGAAAAAATAATGTGAATTTCAATTCTTCAATTTGGACTCAACTCTCGAGCCAAAACTGACTCTCAAACCCAAAGTTGATTTTTTCGAGTTAGTGTTGGTTCCTGAACCTATCATTCTTGCACCCAAGTCAACCATTCCACCAAGTCACATTCATGTTGGACATAGATATAGACCATGATGACTCTGCGATGATTTTTCAAGACTAGTCATATAAAGGGAATAAGTTTCATGATAGGATCTTTCATGATCCTATTCATATTAGGGATTGTAATTATGTAGATAGAAAGAGGTCAATAAAGGTGGGTTCCGTGAACCACCACATTATTTTGATTGTGTAGCAACACTTGGCCCAATCCGACCACCTCCGGAACCACCACCTTGAGGTAACATTATCCTTCCCTTTCTTCTTTTTTATGCAGTTAAGCATTCATTCATACATTGAGGACAATGTATGAGATAGGTATGGGGGGGTTCTAACATAACATAGATTTTCTTTTTATTTAAATAAAAAATTAACATTTTCTTTTCTTTAAAAAAAACTTTTTGAAAAGAGAGCAATATTTTGACATGTTTTTTGTGAGAAATTAAGTCAATTTTAAGGAATATGAGAATCATAATTAAGATTTCTTATACTTGGTCAAGTTAGATTATTTGTTTGATTTTTAGAGTTAGGAAGAAAATTTGGATAAGTAATTTTGTCTTGATTTTTACCTTAATGAAATATGCATGTTTTATATACTTACACACTTAGAGTTCAAAAATAAAGATTCTTATGTCTCATATAAAAAAATAATATATATATACTTATACCAAAAATTCTCTGATTAAGTGGGTATTTGTACCTCATAAAGCATGAGTATTTACGCCTAAAAGTGGTCTATATAATAAATCCTTAATTTTGTGGCCTAATTTGCTCGAGTCCTTAAGTCTTTGGGTGTTTTCCTCACTCGATGCCCTAAGACCGTTTAGTTTGGGTGTCATCGATTAAAGGCTCATTACATGGGCAGATTAGAAAGCCTAATACAACTAAGAAATAATATCATCAAAAATAAAAAAATAAAATAAAAGAAAATAAGGCATAAAAGTTAGAGTTAAAGAACCCCAAGTCAAAATTTCATGGTCATAAAGATAAATATGACTTAGGGTAAAATAATAGAGTAGAGAAATACAGTTTGACTTCTTACCTTGATTGATAACAAGTTTTTGAATAAAGACTAAGTTTAGGAATGAAAAGTTCAGTTTTCCTATAACTTATAAATTACTTAATTTTTACAATAATACTTCAAATATTTTTCTCTTTCAAATGTGTTTTCAAGATACTAATACTTTGTTTCTTTTTTTATGAATTTTGTGGGTGTAATCCACTGAAAACTCTCACAAGAAAAAACTCATCTTCTCGGAAAACCTAGATGTTTAACGGCTTGTTGCGCATGCTGAGTGTAATCGCATGACCTGCGAAAGTGTTCTAATAATCTTTGGTTTAGTTTTGTTATTTTGCTCGAGGACGAGCAAACAATAGGTATAAGGGTGTGATCGTACATATATTTTACATTCTTTTCATTACACTCCTACATTTATCGTGTAATAAATCTGCTAATTTTCTTATCTTAAATGTCTATTTTGCAGAAGATAATCATGAAGAGAAAGAGGATTAAACTAAATAAATACCAGTTAAAATCAGATTTAACTGAATCTATTTGGTTAGTTGAGGATGATCCCAGATCTAGTCAGTTAAAAATCAAATTTTGGTGAATCAATTCAATTATCTTAAAGATCTACGAGGATATCACCACATCTAAAACAATAAAGAATTGGGGCAAATATTCAACTGAAGATCAGAGCAAATCAGAAAGATAACACCAAATGAAAACCGATAAAATTCAAATCTCTATAAATCTATTTTGGTTAGCTAAAAAATTAACCGAGGATAATGATAAATACGAAGTCCAAATTCAAAATTCAAAGGAATAAATGGATGAGAAGATCAATAGATGAGATGAAGCAATTTTGACTCGGATTCAGACTGGATACATTTTATTATTTGAATCATAACTTTTGCTACCGAAACTCAAATCTGATGATTCAAGATGATACAAAAAGAAGACTTAAAGAATTACAACTCTTATGTTAACCACTGTGTTCAATTTTATCATTTGATAAGTTATACGCAGAATCAATATGCCAACAAGTTGTATATCAGAATTAAATATCCACATCAAATCAATTTTAGAGATAAGGAGAGAATTCAAATTCAGAAGTAGCCAGCTCCCCTATCTTTTAACTCATTTTCTTATTCATTTCTATTCTATAAGTACCCCATATATCAGAGGCAGTGGAAAGGCAGAGAGTAGAATAGATTTCTGTATAGGTTTAACTTAGGTTTTTCTTTGTCCTTTAATGTAATGTTTATTTTTCTTTACGTAACTGAGAGGAGAGAAGAGTTTCATGGATGAATAAGAAAGGAGCTTGTACTTGTTGGCCCAAGATTACAATCACCCTTGTTTAGTGTATTTTGATGATTACAAAACATATTAGTTATTTGTACTAATAACAATTGTTGTTTAAGTGTGTTTCAGGTTTATCATCACACTAGAAGTACTCTCACTCAAATACAAGGTTTTTGGACTCAAGACAATTCAATTTGGGCTCAAGTTGCAATATTGAAGATCAAGTGAAGATAGCCCACCTTGAAGAATAGCTTTGAAGTCCTTTAGCAAGTTTGTAAGTTTAGAATGTTGAAGTTTGAATATAGGAAATTTGGCTCTAGGATTTGCACACACACTTGTTTCATGTATTTCCTATGTTTTTGAAAAACTTGTTTAAAAACATGTACCTAAGCTTTAGTTTATGACTTAGTTTTTTATATACATGTACCAAAGCTTTATATCTTGAAAAACTTGGTTAAAACATGTATATAAACTATTTTCTGCATAATACTTAGCTATAGGTATTTTCAAAATGTTTTTACAAAAAATTCCATCTTCAAAAACAGCCCAGTTTTCAGCCTCAGGCAACATCGGTCGACCGGCCCGGTCGACCGGCGTTGTGCCTGGACATGCACTGTTTGTGCATGTCCGTCGGTCGACCGGACCGGTCGACCGACAGAGAGCCTTCTGCTCTCGGGAATTTCGGTCGACCGGACCGGTCGACCGGAAGAAGGAAACTGTGTTTCCTCCTTTTTGGTCGGTCGACCGGACCGGTCGACCGGGAGCCAACGGCTATATCCAGCTAGGCTGGCGGTCGACCGGACCGGTCGACCGCCAAGCCTGCAACACAGCAACGGCTCTTTCCTCTTTGGGATTTTCTGAAAAACTGTTTCTTTTTCTGTTTTAGCAGATTTTTGGAGAGTGGTTGGGGAGCTTTTGCAGGTTGAATTAGGTGAAAAGAAATTGTTTTTAACCTATTTTCTAACCCTATAAATAGAGGAGAAGTCTCTCTTCCTCATTACTTAGAAAAATCCTCAAGTTTTGTTGTTTTCAAAGAGAAAAGAAAAATTGTTTTAAGCCTTCAATTCCTACTCTTTCAAAATTGTTTTTCAGTTGTGTTTGATTCTCTATATCACTCTACAACTGAAGTTTTCTCACCACACTTCATAGAGCCAAAAATTCTATACTCATTCTATAGTGAAGTTGTAATTGAAGTGAGAGTGTTTGTAAAAGAAATTGAGAAAAGTGTAGTGATCAAGTTGTGATCACTTTGTTCTTGAAATTCCTTCTTGTGGAGCAACCTCTTCGGTAGAGGTCCTTTGTACTCGGTGGAGCTCGGTGCTCGGTCTTCGGTAGACCCAATTGTAAAGGCATCCTCGGTGGATAGTGGAAACCCTTCACGGAGGTGAAGGCGGGGACTAGAGCAAGTGTGCTCGAACCTCGAAACAAATCATCTTGTTTGCGATTGCCTTTGCGTTCTTCTTGTTTTTAATTTCTATTGCTTTATATTGTCTTGAATTAATTGCTTGAGAACTAACCCTCTACTTGTGGAATCTTGTGTTGTTTACCTTACTTGCTATACTTGTTGTTTTACATTGTGAGCATTTCATCTTCATCATCATACTTGGCATTGATCGATCACACCTCAATACAACACGGTTGCATTACGCACCTCTAACCCATTTAAGGGGAATTGGGAGGAAGGACTTCAGAACCTCGCAAGGGGTATTCGGCTCTTAGTCGTGTTTTGAGAGATCGTTGCATCACTCATTTAATTAAAGTTTAAAAAGATCACTAGATTAGCATTCACACCTATTCACCCCCCCTCTAGGTGTTTTTTTCAATTGGTATCAGAGCTTGGACTCTAGGATTTGGTTTAACAACCTTAGAGAAGATCCTAATTTGCTAATCATTTCATTCATATTCATATAGTAAAAATGGCCGATGGAATTAAGACCCCTCCTAAGTTTGATGGACTTAACTTTCCCATATGGAAGGTTAAGATGACCGTGTTTTTGCAATCTCTAGGTAGCCGAGTTGCAAAGGCCGTGACTAAGTCCTTTAGTGTACCCCCCGGTGACGAATCCACTTGGTCCGAAATAGAGACTAAGGAATTCGATGCCAATGCCAAAGCTCACTATGCACTTCTACAAGCCCTAAATGATGATGACATAGCTAGGGTTATACATTGCAAATCCGCATTTGAGATTTGGTCACACTTGATAGTCACTCATGAGGGGACCTCACAAGTTAAGAAGGCTAAGATTGACCTTCTTCGGTCTCAATATGAAACATTTAGCATGCAAGACAATGAAACCATAGATGATATGGTTACAAGGTTTACCAAGATTACTAATGGACTCTCTTCTTTAGGTGAAGATATCAACAATGATCAAAGAGTAAGGAAGATCATCCGAGCTCTTCCTCCTTCATGGGAAGTTAAAGCAACAACCTTGAAGGAACTCAACGACAATGAAGAGATGGAGCTTATAAGTCTCATTGGGAACCTCAAAACCCATGAGATGGAAAGGAAAGCAAGAGAGGACACGGCTCCTACCAAAAAGAAGACTATTGCCTTCAAGTGTCAATCATCACACTCCGACGAAGATGATGAAGAAGAAGATGACGAAGAGCTCTCACTTCTAGTCAAAAATGTTCGGAGGATGTACAACAAGGCAAAGTTTCAAGGTAGAAGGAGATGGCAAGGAGGCAAAGAAGAAAGGAAGATTGTGTGCTTCAATTGTCAAAAACCGGGACACATAGTTGCGGAGTGTCCGGACAAAGCAAAGCCCTCCACATCAAAGAAGCCATACAAGAAGAAGGCTATGAAGGCAACTTGAGATTCGGAGACCGAATCCGAAGAGGAGATAGACACCGCCAACATGTGCTTCATGGCTAATGAAGGCACAAGCAAGGTAACCTCTTCCCCTTCTCATAATGATGAACTTTCTATGGATGAGTTAGAAGAAGCTTTTGTTGAGTTGTCACAAAACTATGATTTCTTAAAGAAAAAGTATTTAAAAATGAAAAGGAAAATGAATCTTTAAGTCATCAAGTTTTTACTCTTACAAAAGAAAAGGATAATTTAGTTTCCACCTTGACCACTACTAAAATGATTTTGAAAAATATAAGACTTCTTGCAAGGGTAAGGCCCCACTAATTGATTCTAATGAAGTTTCTATGCTTAGGGAAAGATTAGACTCATTAAGTGTTGTTTTGAAAAATTGTGAATTTGATAAGAAAAGGATTGAGGCTATGTTTCCTAAGAAACAAGCCCCAAAGAAAAATGCTCATGTTCATGTTCATGCTACACAACCTAAACAACATGGCAAACCCCAAAAGCATGCTCACACTACTACACATACGCATCATGCATTCATGTATAGAAAAGTGTACTCATGTTCACATTGTGGGCGGAAAGGACACTTAGCAAATTTTTGTTATGATAAACTAAGTGCATCACATCATAATGTTTGGGTTCGTAACACTAACTTTCAAGGACCCAAGAAAGTTTGGGTACCAAGTCAACAATTATTTTAAATGATGTAGGTACTTTCCAAAGCCCAACGACGTAGAGGTTTGTGGTATCTTGATAGCGGTTGCTCAAGGCACATGACTTGGGACATCAACAACTTTGCAACCCTATCAAGATATCATGAAGGTGGCACCGTCACCTTCGGAGATGACGCCAAGGGTAAAATCATCGGTATTGGTAATGTAAAACTTGGCACTTCTCCTTTAATTGAAAATGTGGTTTTAGTTGATGGCCTCAAGCATAATCTCTTAAATGTTAGTCAACTTTGTGATAAAGGTTTTAATGTAGTTTTTGACAATGTTGCTTGTAAAGTAATTGATAGAACTTCCAATGTTTGTGTATTTTCCGGTTTTCGTGAAAGCAATGTTTATATGATTGATATGTTAAATATGTCTTGTAATATTACTTGTTTAAAAGCCCTCGATGATGACTCTTGGTTGTGGCATAGGAGATTAGGGCATATTTCTTTTGATCATATTTCTAGATTAAATTCAAAGGAAATGGTGAAAGGTATTCCTTCATTGAATTTTGAAAAGGACCGAGTTTGTGACTCATGTCAATTTGGGAAACAAACTAAGTCTTCTTTCAAGTCAATTAAGGATATCATGACATCACGTCCTTTGGAATTAATCCATATGGATCTATTTGGCCCAACACAAACCAAAAGTCTAAGTGGGAATAGATTTGCTTATGTTTTGGTTGATGATTTTTCAAGATTTACATGGGTTTTCTTTCTTGAACATAAAAACCAAGCATTTTCGTATTTCCAAACCTTTAAGAAAAGAGTAGAAAAAGAAAAAGATTCTTTGATTTTGAGAATAAGAAGTGATAGAGGAGGTGAATTCATTAACCAACCCTTTACCACTTTTTGTGATGAACATGGAATAAAGCATGAACTTTCTTGTCCTAGAACTCCACAACAAAATGGAGTAGTTGAACGGAAAAATAGAACATTACAAGAGATGGCTAGGACAATGCTAAGTGAATACGGTCTACCACATTATTTGTGGGCCGAGGCCGTTAATACATCATGCTACATATCAAATCGTGTTTTCTTGTGTAAAAATACTACTAAGACTTCTTTTGAAATGTATTTTTCTAGAAAACCTAATGTTTCCTATTTTAAAGTTTTTGGTTGCAAATGCTTTGTTTTAAACACAAAAGATAATTTAGGAAAGTTTGATGCTAGATCTTATGAGGCTATTTTTGTAGGTTACTCAAACACTAGTAAGGCTTATAGAGTTTTCATTAGATCATCTTTGACTATTGAAGAGTCTATTCATGTTAAGTTTGAGGAATCTAACAAGTTTGTTAAGAATGTTGTAGAAATAGATGCCTTGCATGAAGGCTTGGAGAAAGTCACCTTGGAGGATACTTCTACCATGGGAGACAAGCCAAAGGATGATGATGGAAGTGAAGCCAAAGTGGAAGAGGCCCAAGGAAATGAACATCAAACAAATGAGGTGGAGCCTACTCAACCACTACCTAAGGATTGGAGATTCAACCCTCATCATCCCAAGGACCTTGTCATAGGTGAAGTATCAAAAGGGGTAACTACTCGTTCTAAAATTCAAGATTTTTGTGGCCACTTTGCATTTATTTCACACATTGAACCCAAAAATGTCCTCGAGGCCGAGGCCGATTCATATTGGTTGCTAGCTATGCAAGAAGAGCTCAATCAATTTGAGCGCAACCAAGTATGGCACCTTGTTCCTAGGCCCCACGATAGACCAACAATTGGTACTAAGTGGATCTTTAAGAACAAGTTGGATGAATCGGGTAATGTAGTTAGAAACAAGGCTAGGTTAGTTGCCCAAGGTTACACTCAAATCGAAGGGATCGATTTTGAAGAAACCTTTGCACCCGTAGCACGGCTTGAAGCCATACGGATGACACTAGCATTTGCCTCATATAAAGATTTCAAATTATTTCAAATGGATGTTAAAAGTGCTTTTCTAAATGGTTTTATTGAAGAGGAAGTGTATGTTGAACAACCCCCCGGGTTTGTTGATCCTACACATCCGGATTTTGTTTTTAAATTAGACAAAGCTCTTTATGGTTTAAAACAAGCCCCTAGGGCTTGGTATGAAAGATTGTCTTCATTTTTGATTTCCAATGGTTTTAAGAAAGGTAAAATTGACACAACATTATTTACAAAACATGTAGAAAAAGATATTCTTATTGTGCAAATTTATGTAGATGATATTATTTTTGGTTCTACTAATGAATCTCTTTGCAAAGCTTTTGAGTCATGCATGAAGGATGAATTTGAAATGTCTATGATGGGGGAACTCAACTATTTCCTTGGACTCCAAATCAAGCAAAGGAAGGATGGGATCTTCATCAATCAAGCCAAGTACACAAAGGAACTAATCAAAAGATTCGGGCTTGAAGGATCAAAAGTAAGCAAAACTCCCATGGCAACAACTACCAAGCTTGACAAGGATGAACAAGGTAAAAGTGTAGACATTAAACTTTATAGAAGCATGATTGGTAGTTTGCTTTATTTGACGGCTAGTAGGCCGGATATCATGTTTTCCGTTTGTTTATGTGCACGTTTTCAATCATGTCCTAAGGAATCACACTTAATAGCGGTAAAACGCATAATTAGGTATCTTAAGGGCACAATTGAATTGGGTTTGTGGTATCCTAAAACCGGATTATTTGAAATGAAGAGTTTTTCGGATGCCGACTATGCGGGTTGTAGGGTAGATAGGAAGAGCACAAGTGGAACATGTCAATTCTTAGGTAATTGTCTTGTATCTTGGTCTTCCAAAAGCAAAATTCGGTAGCCCTATCAACCGCCGAGGCGGAGTATGTTGCGGCCGGAGCTTGTTGTGCACAAGTTCTTTGGATGAAACATACTCTCCTTGACTATGATTTACATTTTGATCATGTTAAGATTTTTTGTGATAATACTAGTACACTTCACATGACCAAAAATGCTAATCAACATAGTAAAACCAAGCACATTGATATTAGGTATCATTTTCTTAGAGATCACTTTGAAAAAGGTGATATTGATATTGATTATGTTTCTACCGATTTTCAACTTGCCGATATTTTCACTAAACCTTTAGATTATGCAAGATTTTCCTTTATTTGTGGTGAGTTGAATGTATGTATGATTGATTCTTAAAATACTTTTGTTTTGACATGTTTGTGTTTTGATATGTTTTAATCCTTTTTGATGTATGACAAAAAGGGGGAGAAAAATATATAAGTTTGGATATATAAGTTTGGAGAAAAAGAATATAAGTTGATTAAAATTGTTGGGAGAAAAATACACTAGTTTGAATATACTTAGATTTTTGAAAATAATAAATTTGTTCATTATTTGGTTTTCCTTGACAAAATTTATGGTGATGATTTTTTTTAAAATGCTTTATGTATGATTTCATAGCTTTTCATATTCATGATAGATACATAGCATTGTTTGAGGGGGAGCTTTCCAAGCTTCTTCCTCTCTTTATTTGTTTAATAACTATATGTTTTGTCATCATCAAAAGGGGGAGATTGTTGGCCCAAGGTTACAATCACCCTTGTTTAGTGTATTTTGATGATTACAAAACATATTAGTTATTTGTACTAATAACAATTGTTGTTTAAGTGTGTTTCAGGTTTATCATCACACTAGAAGTACTCTCACTCAAATACAAGGTTTTTGGACTCAAGACAATTCAATTTGGGCTCAAGTTGCAATATTGAAGATCAAGTGAAGATAGCCCACCTTGAAGAATAGCTTTGAAGTCCTTTAGCAAGTTTGTAAGTTTAGAATGTTGAAGTTTGAATATAGGAAATTTGGCTCTAGGATTTGCACACACACTTGTTTCATGTATTTCCTATGTTTTTGAAAAACTTGTTTAAAAACATGTACCTAAGCTTTAGTTTATGACTTAGTTTTTTATATACATGTACCAAAGCTTTATATCTTGAAAAACTTGGTTAAAACATGTATATAAACTATTTTCTGCATGATACTTAGCTATAGGTATTTTCAAAATGTTTTTACAAAAAATTCCATCTTCAAAAACAGCCCAGTTTTCAGCCTCAGGCAACATCGGTCGACCGGCCCGGTCGACCGGCGTTGTGCCTGGACATGCACTGTTTGTGCATGTCCGTCGGTCGACCGGACCGGTCGACCGACAGAGAGCCTTCTGCTCTCGGGAAATTTCGGTCGACCGGACGGTCGACCGGAAGAAGGAAACTGTGTTTCCTCCTTTTTGGTCGGTCGACCGGACCGGTCGACCGGGAGCCAACGGCTATATCCAGCTAGGCTGGCGGTCGACCGGACCGGTCGACCGCCAAGCCTGCAACACAGCAACGGCTCTTTCCTCTTTGGGATTTTCTGAAAAACTGTTTCTTTTTCTGTTTTAGCAGATTTTTGGAGAGTGGTTGGGGAGCTTTTGCAGGTTGAATTAGGTGAAAAGAAATTGTTTTAACCTATTTTCTAACCCTATAAATAGAGGAGAAGTCTCTCTTCCTCATTACTTAGAAAAATCCTCAAGTTTTGTTGTTTTCAAAAGAGAAAAGAAAAATTGTTTTAAGCCTTCAATTCCTACTCTTTCAAAATTATTTTTCAGTTGTGTTTGATTCTCTATATCACTCTACAACTGAAGTTTTCTCACCACACTTCATAGAGCCAAAAATTCTATACTCATTCTATAGTGAAGTTGTAATTGAAGTGAGAGTGTTTGTAAAAGAAATTGAGAAAAGTGTAGTGATCAAGTTGTGATCACTTTGTTCTTGAAATTCCTTCTTGTGGAGCAACCTCTTCGGTAGAGGTCTTTGTACTCGGTGGAGCTCGGTGCTCGGTCTTCGGTAGACCCAATTGTAAAGGCATCCTCGGTGGATAGTGGAAACCCTTCACGGAGGTGAAGGCGGGGACTAGAGCAAGTGTGCTCGAACCTCGAAACAAATCATCTTGTTTGCGATTGCCTTTGCGTTCTTCTTGTTTTTAATTTCTATTGCTTTATATTGTCTTGAATTAATTGCTTGAGAACTAACCCTCTACTTGTGGAATCTTGTGTTGTTTACCTTACTTGCTATACTTGTTGTTTTACATTGTGAGCATTTCATCTTCATCATCATACTTGGCATTGATCGATCACACCTCAATACAACACGGTTGCATTACGCACCTCTAACCCATTTAAGGGGAATTGGGAGGAAGGAGTTCAGAACCTCGCAAGGGGTATTCGGCTCTTAGTCGTGTTTTGAGAGATCGTTACATCACTCATTTAATTAAAGTTTAAAAAGATCACTAGATTAGCATTCACACCTATTCACCCCCCCTCTAGGTGTTTTTTCAGTACTAAGGTGACACTGGTGTAAGTATTCAGCTTTTTTTCATTGTTATTTAATCGAATCGAAAGTCACTTTTTCTTCTTTATTCTTGTTTTTGTATGCTTTCCTCTGATGCATTTGTAATCCAAGTGAATCCAATTGTCTTGAAACTGCTTCGCCATTGCAAGTACCCTTGATGGCCTATGGTGATGAACAACCATTCCTTTATTAGTTTAGATTGCCCTTTTATTCATAGTGTAGATCAGGAACGGGGAAGATCCTACACGCCATGCTTGATCGCCTTCAAAGACTAGGCAAGTCAGAGTGACGGATCCAAGGTATATGGGCATGAAAGAGGTAAGTAAGAAGTTTTAGTTGTTTTTTTTAATTTTTAGTTTAGAATTCTACTCCAAAACTAACATTCTGCTCTTTATTTAGGTTTTCCTTCTCTTTGTAAATAAAACAACAACAACATCATCATCTTTTCTTTTACCATCTTCTGGACATCTTCTAACTTCACCTTTTTGTTTTCTTTTTCCTAAAACTGAGAAGAAATTCCTAACATATTTTTGTAAACTCAAAAAAGAATGAACTTACTTAAAAGCTTCCATCGCTAGTCCCTCGTTGTGAATCATGACCCGCATAGCCACTTGCTATAGCGTTAGCATTGAGAACTTGCACTTCTATTCTGTATTCCTGAGATTCTATATTTTCTGTGTGCAGGTTCTAACTCAATCATTGTACATGCTCATAATCTTAGTGGATGTGTACTATAGTATGTATTATATTTGTTAAATATATTGATGTAAAGATGAGATAGTTTGTATTGACTAAGATTAGTTGAAGTTATAGTAGTTCTGAGTTATATTGTGGTTGCCGAGAGGAGTACTCTCGAGCGCATATTTATTATGCATATTGGAAGCAAGATTTATCTGCTTTATGAATTTGATAAGTAGGCGATGTCAAGCTAAAATACTATTATAACTGTGTGGTTGATTATTGAGTTTGATTTATGTATGAGGATTGAGATAAGCCGCGTAGGCTGATATTGATATATACTGTATTTGGGGTAAGTAACTAAACACAAAGGAGATGCTGTCAAATTTTTAAGAAATTATAGATGATTATGATAATCTTTTAATTAATAAGGATGTTTATATTAATTGAGGTTACTAACATTTGGGATTGTTACAGTTAGTATCAGAGCTCAGGATTTAGGATAGGAACAAGATTTAAAGTAGTGGGTAAAGAAAGAGGGTTGATTGCTAGAACAGATTGTCATGAATGATATGTATGTGTGTGTTTTGTATGTACATGAATTTATTGTTTGATATGGAGGATTGTAATCTCGACTGTGGATATTTGGTCACTGTTTTGTGTTCGGATTATGGTACTGATATCCCATGATTCAGATATGCTCTGTGTTGGCCCGAACGCCTTGAAAATCACCTAGAGGGGGGGTGAATAGGTGATGAGCTAATCTAATGGTCAAAAATGCGGAATTAAAACTTATATGATGCAAACTAAATCTTCTTAAACTAAACACCACGTATAACACAAGAGTGTAGCCGAATTCCCTGTGAAGGCTCTGGACTAACTCCTCAAGATTCCTCTAAATAAGAGTTGAGGTGCCGCGTTGGCTTTCTTGGTTGAATACAAGTGTTAGCAAACAATCCCCAAGCATATAACAATTAAGCACACAATGTATATCAAGCATATAAAGATAAACACAATATAAGCATGCAAGATATAAACAAGTAAGAGAAAGAGAGAGCAATCGCTAACACGGGAGATTTGTTTCAAGGTTCGAGCACACTTGCTCTACGTCCCCGCCTTCAACACTATGAAGGATTTCCACTAAAATCGATCCCATCGGATCACTTGGTGCCGCAACACCTACAAGCTCTTTGGACTCTCTAGTCCCTCTCTTGTTCCCGCAAGCCCACTAGCTCGCCGAGGCCGCACCTCAAACACCGAGTTCACACACGAACTCGAAACACTGCGAACCTGCAAGTCCGCCTCCTCAAAGTACAAAGATGAACTTTGGTGGTTACAACACTTTGATCACCTAAAATCCTCTCACAACAAAGACCCTATAGGTAGATATAGTAATGGATAGCTCAAGTGTTGTGTGAGAAAACAAGGATTGAAATGGTGGAGGAAAACTCAAGAAAATCACTTTGAAACACTCTTGATAAACTCCCCTTTTGATTGGAAATATTTGCCCTCAAATGAGTGGAGAAAACCTCTTAATAGAGTAGGAAAAACTATCTTTAAAATTCTCCAAAATTCTTAACTAAAACAGCCCCCAAAAGCCCCAATTTATAGGGCTAGAAAAACTAGCCGTTGGGAGCCAGATTGACCTGTCAGTCGACCGCCTGGTCGACCACCCAATGGTCAGAAATCTGACCGTTGTGCCATCGGTCGACCGGTCCCGTCGACCGAGGCCTGGATACAGAGAGCAGACTCTCTGTCCGGTCGACCGTCCCGGTCGACCAGGGCTTTCCAGAAAGCAGAGCTCTCTGGCGGTCGACCGACCCGGTCGACCGGCCCTCCAGCTAAGCTGGTGTGCATGTTCTGTGCACGTCGGTCGACCGACTTCAAGCTCGGTCGACCGGTCCAGTCGACCGACAGAAGCCAGGTCAGGTCAAATTAGGGATTTAAAAGGTTGTCTTTTTGGCTAAAATAAAATCCCATAAAATCATCAAAAATCTACAAAAATAGTTTTAACATTATACTTTGATAATCAAACATGCTTGAGCAAAATCAAGACATGTTACAAATAATTTGAACTATTTTTGTAACTTAGAAAATTTGGCTCAAAACAAAACTGTATTTTTCCAAAATTGGTTTTTCCAAACTTATTTTTCCAAAACTTCTCCAAAGACAAAAACAAGATATTTTAAACTCTTTTGAAGCATAGAGTGTATGGATAAGATCCACTACACATACATGGTGAAATATCTATGTTTTTGACATTAAGCACTAAATATGGTTTTGGTTAAAACATATATACTTGAATTTCAAAAACCAAACCGGTATTTTTCTAAAAGAAAACTCTTTTGTATTTTTCCAAAATAAAATTCTTTTATGAAAACTCATCTAAATCAAGAGTGTGTGTGTGTGTAAGATATACTTGAGCAATCCACTAACTATTCTATCCTTTACATTTTATCTAAAACAAAATCTTAATAAAAACAAACCTAGACTCAAGTCTTGATCTTGAAGTCTTCTCATCTTCTTGACTTGGTCCAAACTTGATCCAAAGAGCTAGACTCCTCTTGAGTACTTGATGTGGTCTTGATGCACAAGCTCTTGAATCAAACCGTGCTAGCTCCAAAACTTGTCTTTAAATCCTTTGATGAAACTACACACCTACTAAGATCTTGATCATAAATCTAAAACTAATTAAATACAAGATCATTAGTACCATAACTACATGAGTTGATCATCATCAAAAGAGTGATAGGCCTTTAGGCCAACAATCTCCCCCTTTTTGATGATGACAAAACTCATGGAGTTATATATGCATGGATTAAAGTAAAGCTTCAAGGAAGCTCCCCCTTAACTCATGCATAACAAATAAACAAATAAATATGCAATGAAAGCTCATAAACATGTATGCAAATACAAGGAGATAAACATGCCAATCAAGCATAAAACTCATCAAATACTTTTCTCCTATTTGCAAAACAAAACATATATGCATAAACATAAATCCTTCTCCCCCTTTATGTATAAAGTATGGAAAACATGCATATATATATACCAAATACTTCTCCCCCTTTTTATCAATCATCAACAAAGGGGTTAAAGTAAAAAAAATGTTCTCCCCCTTTTTGTCAAAAGCAAAAATCAACAAAGAGGTGACATAAAACAAATCAATAAAAGAGAATATATGCGATATACATTCATGAAGAGGAAGACGCTAAGTTAACTTCCCTACATACATGCATTACATTAAGAAAGGATGACAAACCCTAATTCACATAACACATAATATGCAATGCATAAGAGAAGATGTGAAGCTCCCCTTACACACGTGTATCGCATAAAGAAGAGTTGTCAAGCTCCTCAATATAAGATACACTCAACATGAATCTATATGTAGAAGAGATGTTAAGCTCCTCTTGCATATAGGCAATACAAATCAAAACATTTTTAATTTTTCAAAATTTCATATTAAAACACAAATTTTGAATTTTTCTGAGTAAAAACAAATTTGAGATATCTTAGAAAATTAAAGTTTAAGATATCATATAAACAATTAATTTTAAGGTACCACAAGCATTTGTAATCAAATTTTAAGATACCAATTGTTGTAAATAAATATTAAACATTTTGAATTTTAATCAAAATAGAATCATATTGATACCAATTGAAAATTATTGCATATTTTTTATATCAATACAAATGTCAATTTTTTTAAAAAATAATGCATAAGCTTATTAAAAGATATCAATTGAGAAATCAATTGAAAATAAGATTTGAGAGAAGCTTAGCATAAACATACTTTGTGCTTTAAATATGTAAATATCTTTGAGAATCAAGCACAAAAAAAAAATCATATATATGTATGAATTGATATTATTTGAAATGAAGCATACATATATAGGAAACAAAATATGAGTACATACAAAATGAAAATACCAATTGAGATCAAGTATATACTCATAACCTACCACCCTTTATATGCACAAGTTAAAAGATTTTCAATAGGGCTTACAAGGCATAATCGCCCATCCATCCGCCCATGACGGTGCTGGCAGGGGTTTTCAAAAATAGGGTTTGAAAATAATTTTAGTATTGAAAACACTACCAAATGAAGAATAAATAACTAGTTAGATTAATTTTTGAAAAACTAGTTAAAGATCCTTCAAAACATGAAACTAATGCATATGTATTCATGAAACATACTAAATACACAAAATTCGACACTCAAAGTCCATAAAGCTCAAAATAATCATGAAACAAAGTCATGAATAAATAAATAAAAGGTGAGTGCACAAGAATTATGCAATTAGCATTTTTCATGAAGATAATCAATGAAGCTCAAAACAAATATCATTTTATCAAATAAAAATCATAAAAATTCTTTTTTTTAATTAAAGATGAAAACATAAAAATTCATTTTTCATTTTAACAACAAACTTCTAGGTATATGTATGTTTTTATCCAATCCTAACAAATATGCATACATATCCCAAATATAAAAAGAGTCCATAATGTAAATTGCATGAAGGCAAATGACTCATGGGGTATACATGTATATTTATTAGATTTGAATACACAATACATATACATGAAGTAAAACATGAAAATAGGCAAAATGAGTGTAAATGAGGAAATCATCAAAACTAGGCTATACATGTGCATATAGTGAGTACAAATGAACAATGAAGTACAAACATATATGAATCAATTTGTTGCTCACTACTTGTACATGTATATATCCAAGTTTTAATAAAAACTACATTTAAACTAGTATTTACCACATGAAGCACAAAACAAATAAAACATGAACATGCTAAAAATGTCATATATGAACAAGCATGTAAATAAATTAGGAGTTTAGAGATAGTTACCAACCAAAGAACTATACTCCAATTTTCAAAACATGGTGGTTGTCCCACCAAACCTCCTTGATAGTGGTGCATAAAAAACTGTGTCCATCAAGTCCTTGTACATCCACTATCAAGGCACCATCCCTCTCACGTTTGTGAGAGCCCGCACCTACATCAAATACACAAGGTGGGAATTTTGGTACCCATTTTCTTTTGGGTCCTTGAGGGTTAACATTATAAGGAACCCAAATATTTTCTTAGCAAAATTTAAAGTATTTATCTTATCATAACAAAATTTTGCTAAATGGCCTTTGCGGCCACAATATGTACAAGTGTACACTCTACTATGCACATGTGTATGAGCGTGATCGTGGCGTGCAAAATGTGTATATGCATGATGTGGATGATGTGCATGAATATGTGGAGCATGTTTCTTTGAATACAAAGACTCCAATCTAGAGTGGTTAAATGCACATGTGCTTAAAGTTGAGCTCAAAAAATTAATTTTATTTTTCAAAAATTTAACTTTATTTTTATCGATGGTTGTGGCATGAAGAGCATGATCAATAGTCTTTTTCTTTTTAGAAACATTTACCTTTTCTTTTTCAACAATTTTTCTTTTTAAAGAAGTGTTTTCATGCAAAGCAACTTCCTTTTGTTTTTTCACCAAAATAATTTTATTTTTCAAATTAGTGTTTCCTTCACAAAGATCATTTAATTTAGACATTAAGGAAACATTTTCATTTTTCAAAGACTCATTTTCTTTTGAAATAATTTCAAATTTTTCTTGTAAAGAATCATTTTCATTTAACATGAAATCAAATTTATTTTTCATTTTCTTATTATCTTTCTTAAGCAATTCATATTTTTCCAAGAGTTGTTGACAAAATGATGCTAGTTCATTATATGGCATTTCAACATCCTCTTCTACCTCGGATTCAGTAGTTAGCTCAAGGGGGTTATCCCCTTGGACCATGTGGCACACGTTGGAGGTGTCACTTCTAACATCCGAATCGCTCCCCGCATAATATTGTTCTTGTTCGCCGAGGGAGAGATTGTGTTCCAAACTACAAAAGCCGAATCAATGTTAGAAACCCTAGATAAATAATCATCATTTAGGGTACTCTTCAAAGCATGTAGGGCTTTTGCATTAGCCTCAATATTCTTGCTATTATTAACATATGAATCTTTAGTTGTAGTAAGATAAACATGAATGCCTAGGCCCTTGAGGAATAAAGACATCTTAACCTTCCAAGTTTGGATGTTAAGAATGTCAAAGGTGGGAGGTGTCATGAAGTCCATGGTTTGTGTAAACAAATATTGTGATTAGCCTAAAAATGAGGATCTTTAACTCTAGGTTGTAAGACCCAAATCAAGAGCACTTGGCTCTGATACCAATTGAAAATCACCTAGAGGGGGGTGAATAGGTGATGAGCTAATCTAATGGTCAAAAATGTGGAATTAAAACTTATATGATGCAAACTAAATCTTCTTAAACTAAACACCACGTATAACACAAGAATGTAGCTAAATTCCCTGTGAAGGGCTCTGGACTAACTCCTCAAGATTCCTCTAAATAAAAGTTGAGGTGTCGCGTTGGCTCTCTTGGTTGAATACAAGTGTTAGCAAACAATCCCCAAGCATATAACAATTAAGCACACAATGTATATCAAGCATATAAAGAGAAACACAATATAAGCATGCAAGATATAAACAAGTAAGAGATAGAGAGAGCAATCGCAAACACGGGAGATTTGTTTCGAGGTTCGAGCACACTTGCTCTACGTCCCCGCCTTCAACACTATGAAGGATTTCCACTAAAATCGATCCCATCGGATCACTTGGTGCCGCAACACCTACAAGCTCTTTGGACTCTCTAGTCCCTCTCTTGTTCTTGCAAGAATACACCGCAAGCCTACTAGCTCACTGAGGCCGCACCTCAAACACCGAGTTCACACACGAACTCGAAACACTGCGAACCCGCAAGTCCGCCTCCTCAAAGTACAAAGATGAACTTTGTGATCACAACACTTTGATCACCTAAAATCCTCTCACAACAAAGACCCTATAGGTATCTAGCAATGGATAGCTCAAGTGTTGTGTGAGAAAACAAGGATTGAAATGGTGGAGGAAAACTCAAGAAAATCTCTTTGAAACACTCTTGATAAACTCCCCTTTTGATTGGAATATTTGCTCTCAAATGAGTGGAGAAAACCTCTTAATAGAGTAGGAAAAACTATCTTTAAAATTCTCCAAAATTCTTAACTAAAATAGCCCCCAAAAGCCCCAATTTATAGGGCTAGAAAACTAGCCGTTGGGAGCCAGATTGACTTGTCGATCGACCGCCCGGTCGACCGGCCAACGGTCAGAAATCTGACCGTTGTACCATCGGTCGACCGGTTCGGTCGACCGAGGCCGGATACAGAGAGCAGACTCTCTGTCTGGTCGACCGTCCCGGTCGACCGGGGCTTTCCAGAGAGCAGAGCTCTCTGGTGGTCGACCGACCCGGTCGACCGGCCCTCCAGCCAAGCTGGCGTGCACATTCTGTGCACGTCGGTCGACCGACTCAGTCGACCGACTTCAAGCTCGGTCGACCGGTCCGGTCGACCGACAGAAGCCAGGTCAGGTCAAATTAGGGATTTAAAATGTTGTCTTTTTGGCTAAAATAAAATCCCATAAAATCATCAAAAATCTACAAAAATAGTTTTAACATTACACTTTGATAATCAAACATGCTTCAGTAAAATCAAGACATGTTACAAATAATTTAAACTATTTTTGTAACTTAGAAAATATGGCTCAAAACAAAAACTGTATTTTTCCAAAATTGGTTTTTCTAAACTTATTTTTCCAAAACTTCTCCAAAGACAAAAACAAGATATTTTAAACTCTTTTGAAGCATAGAGTGTATGGATAAGATCCACTACACATACATGGTGAAATATCTATGTTTTTGACATTAAGCACTAATATGGTTTTGGTTAAAACATATATACTTGAATTCCAAAAACCTTTTGTATATGGTTTTTGACATTAAGCACTAAATATGGTTTTTGACATTAAGCACTAAATATGGTTTTGGTGAAATATCTTTTGTATTTTTTTAAAATAAAATTCTTTTATGAAAACTCATCTAAATCAAGAGTGTGTGTGTAAGATATACTTGAGCAATCCACCAACTATTCTATCCTTTACATTTTATTTAAAAACAAAATCTTAATAAAAACAAACTTAGACTCAAGTCTTGATCTTGAAGTCTTCTCTTGAAGTCTTCTCATCTTCTTGACTTGGTCCAAACTTGATCCAAAGAGCTAGACTCCTCTTGAGTACTTGATGTGGTCTTGATGCACAAGCTCTTGAATCAAACGTGCTAGCTCCAAAACTTGTCTTTAAATCCTTTGATGAAGCTACACACCTACTAAGATCTTGATCATAAATTTGAAACTAATTAAATACAAGATCATTAGTACCATAACTACATGAGTTGATCATCATTAAAACTAGAGTGATAGGCCTTTGGGCCAACACGCCTTCCACCCTAATTTTGATGATGACTAACTTAAGAGGTTATAGTACTAATGATCTTGTTTTTATATAGTTTCAGATATTCAATCAGATCTCAGTCGGTGTTTAGCTTCAACAAAGACGTGAAGTCAAGTTTGAAGATTTCACAAGTTAATTCAAGAGCTAATGCTTAAAGATCGCATCAAGTACTTAAGATGGAGTCAAGCTCTTCGGATCATGTTAGGATCGAGTCATCTTGGAGAAGAAGATCGACAAGAAGACTTTGCCCCAGGTTTGTTTAGTTTAGATCTTTTGTACGGATAGTTTAGCTTTGAGTTGCTCAAGTTTACACACAAGTTTATAGTTTTTGATTTCAGTTTAACCATTTCACTCAAAGAATTTATGTTTACTTGGTTTGTACAAAACTCATAGAAACAAGTTTCAAGTTTTATGTTTTAGGTTTTGAGTTCAGATTTTCAAGTTTTCATGATAGAGTTCATCAAAAGAAGTTTTACATGATTTAATATATATTGGATTTCATTCATATGCATTCATGCTTAATATATTTAGAAAAACTTATTTTGATGTTTCTAGTTCATGATTTTAAGTTTTGTTTTTATTAAAAACTTGTTTTGATTTTTTTATCAAACCAAGAATATATCACTTACTATGTGTATTGGATTCTATCCATGCACACTGCGCTTAAAACATGTTTCAATATCTTATTTTTGTATCTATACAAGTTTTAGAGAAACAGATTTCCATTTCAAAGTTTAAGTTTTGAAAAATACAGTTTTTGTTTAAACCCTTAATTTCTTTACCTCAAAAATAGTTCACATGTTTGTAATATATGTTGATTTTTGATCACACATAGTTATACTTCAAATATTTATATAAACTTATTTTTCTGAAATTATAGAGTTCTGTTAGAATTTATAGGTGTTTTTAAGTCCAGATTTTTAACCCTATATATCATGTTTCTCGGCTATTATCGGCCGACCGACTGGTCGACCGACACATGGCTCGGTGTACCGACGTGCACAGAAATGTGCATAAGCTATTTGCCCTGGCTCGGTCTATCGACGTGCGCAGAAACGTGCATAAGCTATTTGTCGTAGCAAGGAGCGGTCGACTGACTAGCCGTAGCAAGGAGCGATCGACTGGTCGGTTGACCGATATTGGCTCACCCAACTTTCTATTGGGTACCGGTCGACTGAACGGTCGACTGACAGAGAGGTAATCTCTCTGTGGCCTGGAGGCGGTCGACTGGCAACCCCAATGGTCAAAGATTTGACCGTTGGCCGGTCGACCGGTCAGTCGACTGACAGGCCTGTCTGGCCTGGTTTAACCCCCAACGACTATTTATTGAACCCCAATAAATATGGGATTTAGGGGCCAATTTTCTATAAGATTTTTGAGAGCCAAAATTTCAACCTTCTACAGAGTTTTTAATAAGTTTTTAAAATAAGTTTTTGAGGTTCAAATTATATATCTTTATTTTGTTTCAAAGTTTTGAAAATTAAAAGAAAACAAGTTTTGGGAATCTAGTTTTGTTCTACAATTTCTTCATCAATCAAGAAGTTTTTCCCATAGTTTTCTTTTCTTGTGTTTACTTTTTAAAAACTTTGTGCACTCACATACTTGAGCTCTTCATTGCAAATCTATCCTCTAGGATCTTGTTTGTGAGAGGTGTTTTATTTGTGATCTTTTATGATCACTAAGTTGTTGTTTGTGATCTAAGTAATCAACAAGTTGTATTTTTCTTTTTGCTTTGTGCCTATCGTCTTGTGTAGACCTGTGAAAGTGTTGAATTTGTGTACTTATTTGTATCATTGTAATTCCTCAATGAAGGTCCTTTTGTGGAAGGTTCTTAGTGAACATAGTGGAAATCCTTCTGTGTGAAGACGGGACATAAAGCAATGGATCGAACCTCGAAACATATCCTTATGTTTGCATTTGAATCTTTCTATCTGAACTCTTTCTCTTTATATTTTGCATTGCTATTCTTGCTTACATACATAGATACTTGATATTGTTTGTGTACTCACACTTGTATTCACCAAGAGAGCTATTGAAGCATTTCAACTCATAATTTAGAGAAATCGTCGAGAGAAATTCTAGAACCCTTCATGAGAAATTCGGCCTTACTTTTGATTACACATAGTGTGTATTTATCATTTAGTTTTTTAATTCCATATTATTTTTCCTAGATTAGCACTTTACCTATTCACCCCAAGTAATTGGTATCAGAGCCTGCGTTCCTGATATTCTGTTTAACCACCTAGGAGTGTGATCCTCATTTGCTAGTCTATATATTTATTTTTTACATATTCATTCATTGCACTCATGGATTATCTCACTCCACCTATGCTTAATGCTTCTAACATAGAATGTGAAATTTTAAATGAGTTCATATTTAAAAACCCTAGGATTGCATATTTATCTTACCACTATGAAGAAATCATATGTTGATAATAGATGGTAATTGAGGCTAATGCACGATTGCACTTAGGCAATCACTTAGCAAAAAATATTTATTTATTGTTTCTCATTGTGATTCCGCTTTTGTAGCATGAAACACATTGACCTCTCTCAAGGAACAGCTTCAAACAATGTAGAAAGAGAACCCATAGTAGATGAGTCTGAGCAAACGTGCTACATGGTCCAAGGAAATGACTCCCATAAGGTAACTCCAGACACTCATCTAGATGATTATGCTAGCTTTTCTAATGATCATCATGATAGTATGGATGCACATCTTTGAATGAAGAGCTTTTCAAGTTTTGTGAAAATTTGCTTTCGAAGTACAAAGTTTTGAAAAACAAAAGTTCTGATTTAATGAAAGAAAATGAAACTTTTTTTTTTTCAAAACTTGATTTAGTTTTGAAAGAGAAAGTTGAGATTTAATGTGAAAGAGATTCTTTAAAATCTCAACTTAATCTTGTTTTGAAAGAAAATGAGATTTTGAAAAGTAAAAATGATTTGGATGTTGTTTTAGAGAAAATAATATTTTATCTTCAAAACTTAAATTTGTTTTAAAAGAAAATGATTTTTTAAAAATAAAATAGTTTTTATTTTCAAGGAACTAGATTGCGTTTCAAAGGAAAGTTTCTTTAAAAATGATTTAGATTCTTATGTTTGCCATGCTACTATAACTTCATCTTTTTGTGAAAAGAATTTTGTTTCTCATTCTTACACCACATCTTCTATTATTGAAAACAATATTTGTGTTTTGAAGAAGAGCGCTGATTGTTTGGGCTTTACTTTAAGCCAATGTGCCATAAACTATAAGAGATTGGAATCTATGTTTCGAAGAAATATACTCCATATATGCATGCACATCATTCACGGCATACACATGCTCATCATGCTACGCACATGGTTCAGTATATGCTAGTGTATACATTTGTACACATTGTGGTCATACGGGCCCCTTGCAAAATTTTATTATGATAGATTAAATACTTTGAATTTTGCAAATAAGAATATTGGGTTAGGAAAGGTTCTAACTCTCATAGACCCAAGAAAGCTTGGGTACCAAAATCCACTCTTATTTTATTTGAGGTAGGTATGGGCTCTCACAAGACTTGAGAGTTTTGATGCCTTGGTGATAGATGCGTTTGAGCTTGATGGACAATTCATTGGATGCATCGCTATCAAGGAAGCTTTGGTAGGGAGGACCATCATGTTTGGAGAAGTGGAGATTAGTTCAATTAGTTTTGGTAACTATCTCTAACTTCTATTTTGTATTGTAGCATATCATATTTATGTTTATATGCTCTCATATTTTTAAATTGAATAGTTTTAGCATATTATGGTTTTCATGATTAAATGCAATGATTATTAAACTTGTAACATACATATATAGTATTTGAGATACACCCATGTTTATATGAATTCATACCTTGTGTTCTTAATTGTTATATAGTTATTGTGTATATCTTAGTATTAATAGGACTTGCATTTACACTAATAATTTCACAACCATGTTTTGTTATTTTGTGCTTCATGATTGATTACATGTTTAAATATAATTTTTATTAAAACTTGTGATTATACTTGTAAAATTAGTAAGATACACTTGACTCTTATGTTTGAGTACTTCATTGCTCATGTGTACTCATTAGATGTAGGGGTGGCAATTGGGTCGGGTCGGGTCGACCCGACCAATTACTGCTCGACCCATATAATAATCGGGTTGGGTCGACCCGACCCATTTATTATATGGGTCAAAATTCAGACCCAGACCCGACCCAGACTTAATTGGGTCGACCCGACCGACCCATTTGACCCAATTATTAAGCCTTAAATACAATTTCTTTACGCTATTTTACTAAATTATTTGGTGATATGGTTGGTCATCACACTAAACTCATACACTAGAGTCACATGTTCGAAATTGGGCTCACGCATATTTTTTGATAATTTAATTTAGGTCAAGGGAGAGGAGGTGGCGGCGGTGGAGGAGATCGAAAGGGAAGGCCGGGGAGGAGAGAGAATAATTGGGTCTGGCAGTCAAGCGGGTCTGGCGGGTTCGGGTCGACCCGACCCATTTAATAATCAGGTCAGATGGGTCGACCCGATTACGACCCAAACCCAATTAGCCCAAACCCATACCCGCTAACTCCGGGTCGGGTCGGGTCGGGTCTGGCGGGTCGCGACCGTCTGCCACCCCTAATTAGATGTACATGTATAACCTAACTTTGATGACTCTTATATTTATACTTTATTTTCTATATTTGTTTTATATCACCCTTGTTCATTTTTTCATGAAAATGATTTAGCTTCATATATATGTAAATTTTGTCAAAATTATATGATATATATGTTCTATACTTGAGTCACTTACTTTTTATGCCATGTACTCTATTATAGACTCATTTCATATCTGGAATAAATATGTATGCTTTAGTTTTGACAAAACATACATATATCTTGAAGTTTATGTTTCTTGAATAGTTTTGATGAAAATAGAATTTTTCATATTTTATAGTATGATTTTATGAAATAGTAATTCATATGTTTTAATGTTTAAGCTTCACTGTCTTATTTCCATGATTATGTTTATTACATGATTCTTGTGCACTCTATAATTTTTATTTACTCATAATTTTTGATTCATGAGCATTTATGTGCTTTATACATTTTGAGTGTTGTTTCTTGTATAATTTTCATGTTTTCATGGATACATTTATGTTTTGTTCCTTATTTAAAGGATTTCGTACTAGTTTTCAAAATTATCTTAAAACTAGTTTCTTATTCTTCAATTGGTAGAGTTTTCAACCTATACTAATTATTTTCAAAATATTATTTTTAAAAACTTCTACCTTATAAAGGCGTTTGGTTGGGAGACCATGTCTTATTAGCTCTTATTAAGTATCTTTTTAAACATGTGCTGATAGGGTAGAAGTTATGAGTTATACAGTAAATTATCATGAAATTGATTTTTATGTACTCATGTTTTCTCATATATGTATGCATGATATTTTAATTGCTCGATCATACATGCATAATATGATTTTTTGTGCTAAGTTTAACAATATTTATACATATATATTTTATAGCACAAATTGTTTTATGCTAAGTTTGATTTAGTTCTAAATGTTAATTGATATCTTTTACAAGTTTATGCATTGATTTTGTTGGTATTTCAAAAAGGGGAGATTTTTTTTACATTCAATTGGTATTTTATATATTTTCAATCGGTATTACTCCCACTCTTTTTGAGAAAATATTTTATTTTAAAATTGCTCATATTTTTCATATTGGTATCAATTATTTACAATTGGTATTCATATTGCAAAATTGGTGTTTATATTGAAAAAGTTTACAATTGATATCATGAATTATTAACTTTAAGTTGGTATAATTTTTATATGATATCCATGTTGCCATTCAATGGAATTCTTTTTGGTATTAAAATGTTTTTTATTGGCATATGTTTTTAGTTTCTATTGTATCAAAATTTGTTTTAATTATTTTTCAAAATTTATGTTGACATGTATTGCTTATATGTAAGGAGAGCTTAACATCTCCTACACACACGTATATATATTCATGATGAGTGTAGTATATAGAGAAGATCTTGACATCTTTTCTTTATATGGTACACGTGTGTAGGAGAGCTTAACATCTCCATCTATACATTGTATATTATACTTATATGGGTTAGGGTTTAGTCATCACTTTCTTCATGTAATGCATGTATGTTGGGGGAGTTTCTTCTAGTCTCTCCTCTTCATGGATGTATATCACATATACATTCATCTTGCTTTTCTTCACCTCTTTGTTGATGAGTGATAAAAAAGGGAGAATGATTTGAGAATGTTTAAATATGCATGTTAGTTTTATGCATATATTGTGTTTTGATATCATGATTTGGTTTTGATATCTAGAATTTGTATGCATATCCGTTCTGTTAGATTGTTTTTGGTATCAAGAGCTTTTATTGTTTCATTGATATCAAGAGCTCATATTGCATATTCATTTATATCATAATTTCAATTGATATTACATATTTTCAATTGTTCAGTTGGTATCAAGAGCATTGGTATCAAGAGCTTACATTGCATACTTATTTGAAATTGGTATCAAGATTTTGCATACATTTGGTACTTAGAGCTATGCATATCTATATGATTATTATGTTTGGTATCATGTGTTTTTATTGAATATCTACATGTTTTATGCTATGCATGAGTTAAGGGGGACTTCTATGAAGCTTATGTTTAATCCATGCATATATAACCTCATAAGTTTTGTCATCATCAAAAAGAGGAGATTGTTGGCCCGAAAACCTTTTACCCTAGTTTTGATGATGACTAACTTAAGAGGTTATAGTACTAATGATCTTGTGTTTATATAGTTTCAGATATTCAATCATGATCTTAGTCAGTGTTTTAGCTTCAACAAGACGTGAAGTTAAGTTTCAAAGCTTTCATAAGTTGATTCAAGAGCTCATGCTTAAAGATCGCATCAAGTATTTAAGATGGAGTCAAGCTCCTTGATCATGTTTGGATCGAGTCGTCTTGGAGAAAAAGATAGACAAGAAGACTTTGGTCTAGGGTTGTTTATTTTAGATCTTGTGTAAGGATAGTTTAGCCTTGAGTTGCTCAAGTCACACACACAAGTTTATAGTTTTTGATTTCAGTTTAACCGTTTCACTTGAAGAATTTATATTTACATGGTTTGCACAAAACTCATAGAAAGAAGTTCCAAGTTTTGTGTCTTCAGTTTTGAGTTTCAGATTTTCAAGTATACATCTTTTAGTTTCATGAATAGAGTTCATCAAAAGAAGTTTACATGGTTTATTATATATTGAATTTCATCCATATGCATCTATGCTTAATATGTTTAGAAAAACTTATTTTGGTGTTTTTTAGTTCATGGTTTTAAGTTTTGTTTTTATCAAAACTTATTTTGGTAATTATGTCAAAAACGAGAATATATCATTTACTATGTGTATTAGATTCTATCCATACACACTATACTTAAAATGTGTTCCAATATCTTATTTTTGTATCTATACAAGTTTAGAGAAAACAGATTTTCATTTTAAAGTTTAAGTTTTGAAAATATAGTTTTTATTTAAAGCCTTAATTTCTTTACCTTAAAATAGTTCACATGTTTGTAATATGTATTGATTTTGATCACACATATTTTTACTTCAAATATTTATATGAACTTATTTTTGAAAAACACCTAGAGGGGGGGTGAATAGGTGTTAGTGCTAATCTAAAACTTAATGCAAAACTAAGTGCGCTAAATGCGGAAGCTAATGCAAATTATGCACAAACTCATACAATACAACAGTGTAGCCGAATTCCCCTTGCGAGGCTCTGGACTAACTCCCCTGATTCCCCTTGAAATGGGTTGAGGCGCTATGTGAGCTCTTGTTGGATGAGTATAAGTTAGGCACACACACACAAGCATCCAAGCAATGTGCACACACAATCAAGCCAAGCAATCAAGGATATAGCAATATGGATTATGCAAGGCACATACAAGCAAATAAATATGATATGACAAGATGAATTATGCTCACACAAGCAAATATGATATGAATGAAGTATGATGCTTGCACAAATGTAAAGAGAGAGAGTTTAGAGACAAGTGGATCAATCGCAAACACAAAGATATGTTTCGAGGTTCGAGCACCCTTGCTCTACATCCCCGCCTACACCACCGTGTAGGATTTCCAATCCACTATACCGTCCACCGAGGACTCCCACCGAGGGAACCTTCACCGAGAAGGATTTTTACAACAATGGAGTACCTAACTCCTCTCTCAAACAACCACCTCACAACCGAGGGGTAGGCCCGTAGCCAAATACAACAACACCAATACCTCTACCGAAGAGGCTCACAACCAATCTCATCACCTCACACTTGAGGGATACAAACCAAACACCCGATCACCTCTACCGAAGAGGGATACAACAAGAATAAGGGTGTACACTTAGAGGTTACAACAACAACCTCAAAACTCTCTCTTTTCTTTTCTCTTTTCTTTTCCACAAAAACAAGATCCTAAATAGATTAGGATAGTATGATAGCTCAAGTGTGAAAAACTAGGTGTTTTTTGGAAACAAGCAACAAAGAAAAACTAATTGGGAAGTCTCTTGTAAAAGATAGAAAATGCAAGTTCAAATCAAAATCCCAAACCTAGTTTTCTTTGATTTTCCAAAAACCCAAAATAATGAAGATGAGAAGTTTTAAAGCCCACAAACTCTTTTTAAAACTCTTTTAAACACCTCAGAAAACAGAATTTTTTCTCTTCAAAAACTTGGCAAAAGTCCCCAAGAAGATGGGGTTTTTATAGCCCCACAGAAAACTAGCCGTTAGAGCTGAGCGGCAGCTCTGACAGGCAGCGGTCGACCGTCCCGGTCGACCGCCACGGTCAGAAATATGACCGTGGGCAACTGCGGTCGACCGGCCCGGTCGACCCAGAAAAACAGAGAGCAGAGCTCTCGATTCGGTCGACCGGCCAGGTCGACCGTTTTTGTGTCTGCCCAGACGTGCACATCTGTGCACGTCGGTCGACCCTACGGGTCGACCGGCTCTTGGTGCGGTCGACCGTCCGGGTCGACCGACCACCCTGTCAGCACAAAAAAAACAGAAAATTTTGGAAAAATATTTTCTAAAAAATCTTTTCTCTTTTTAAAAATACCATAAAAATTGTTTTATCATTTTATATTGAAACTCAAACAAGTGATAAAAATTTCAAGACAATATATCAACATGTCAATTCATTTTTGTGTCTTGCCAATTTTATCAAAACAAAACTTGTATTTTTATCAAACTTGATTTTTCAATAGGAAATCTGATTTTCCTAAAACTTATAGAAATACAAAAACATGATATTTGAACATTATTAAGCATGATGCATATGGACATAGGTCTAATATACATTCAACAAATATATCATAGTTTTTTGTCTTTAATTTCAAAAATATTTTTTATACCAAAACATAAAACTACATGAATAGGTATGTCAAACTAAGTTTGTATAAGTCATGTAAGCATGTATGTATATCTAGAACATATCTAATATACATAGAAATAAAGTAAACTTGTTTTGATCTACTATCCATGAAAACCAAATCCAAATCATGAAACGTGTGTGTTGTGCACTTTAGCATATCACTATACTAAACTTTACAAATGGATCTAAAACACACTAAACTAACCTATGGATACCTAAGTCTTCTTGATGATCTTCATCTTCAAGTTGACTTGCTCCAAAACTCCATCCATGGGCTAGGCAATGTGTGATCTTGACGCTTTGGCCCTGGAATCATCATGAAAAGCTTCTATGCACCTTGTTGAAGCTAATCACCAACTAATATCTTGGGTAATGATCTGAAACTTAAACAACACAAGATTATTAGTAAACATAACTACATGAGTTTAATCATCATCAAAACTAGAGTGGAAGGCCTTTAGGCCAACAATCTCCCCCTTTTTGATGATGACCAAACTCATGGAGTTATATTGCATGGATTAAAGTTAGGCTTCAAAGAAGCTCCCCCTTAACTCATGCATAAGCAA
>JAVJIF010030778.1:0-89808 GCA_038442645.1 Agave tequilana | reverse complement strand
CTAAAAATCTTTTATCTCTTTTTAAAAATACCATAAAATTGTTTTATCATTTTATATTGAAACTCAAACAAGTGATAAAAATTTTCAAGACAATATATCAACATGTCAATTCATTTTTGTGTCTTGCCAATTTTATCAAAAACAAACTTGTATTTTTATCAAACTTGATTTTTCAATAGGAAATCTGATTTTCCTAAAACTTATAAAAATACAAAAACATGATATTTGAACATTATTAAGCATGATGCTATGGACATAGGTCTAATATACATTCAACAAATATATCATAGTTTTTGTCTTTATTTCAAAAATATGTTTTATACCAAAACATAAAACTACATGAATAGGTATGTCAAACTAAGTTTGTATAAGTCATGTAAGCATGTATGTATATCTAGAACATATCTAATATACATAGAAATAAAGTAAACTTATTTTGATCTACTATCCATGAAAACCAAATCCAAATCATGAAACGTGTGTGTTGTGCACTTGAGCATATCAACTATACTAAACTTTACAAATGGATCTAAAACACACTAAACTAACCTATGGATACCTAAGTCTTCTTGATGATCTTCATCTTCAAGTTGACTTGCTCCAAAACTCCATCCATGGGCTAGGCAATGTGTGATCTTGACGCTTTGGCCCTGGAATCATCATGAAAAGCTTCTAAGCACCTTGTTGAAGCTAATCACCAACTAATATCTTGGTTAATGATCTGAAACTTAAACAACACAAGATTATTAGTAAACATAACTACATGAGTTAATCATCATCAAAACTAGAGTGGAAGGCCTTTGGGCCAACAATCTCCCCCTTTTTGATGATGACAAAACTCATGGAGTTATATATGCATGGATTAAAGTTAGGCTTCAAAGAAGCTCCCCTTAACTCATGCATAGATAAGTAAATAAAATATATGCAATGAATGTACATAAACATGTATGCATCAATATGCATAAAACACAAAACACATGTTCTAGAAGCTCTAGTTACCAATTAAATTAATAAAGCATTAACAACATAAACACTAGATGCTCTAGATACCAATAAAAACTTAATACTTACCAATAAACTTAATATATGCAAAAACATAAGTATGCATATATAAAAACATGTTAAACTCTCAAATAATTCTCCCCTTTTTGTCAATCATCAACAAAGGGGTAAACAAAAGTAAAATCAAATCAAACAAATTTTTCTCCCCCTTTTGTCAATCAAAAAGATCAAGAAGGGGTGACTATAAACAACATGATATCAATAGATAAATATGTCAATGAAGCAACTTGATATCAATTGAAAATAAACAAAGATCAATAGATGTTATATACTATATACATTCATGAAGAGGAAGACGCTAAGTTAGCTTCCCTACACATATGCATTACATGAAAGAGGGATGTTAAGCCCTAATTCACATAACGCATACTATGTAATGCATAAGAGGAGATGTGAAGCTCCCCCTACACACGTGTACCACATAACGAAGAGATGTTAAGCTCTTCAATACAAGATACACTCATCATGAATCTATACGCATATAGTCAATACAAATCAAAACTTTTGTATTTTTCTTAAAAAATTTTAGATACCAATTTTAAGCAAAAACACATGAAACATCTTGATATCAATTGAAATTAACATAATAAATTTTGAATGTCTAAATATTTTGATACCAATTGTAAATAATTTTCATATTAAACATATGATACCAATGAAATTTTCAATTATAAAGTAAGGGAGTGGGAAACAAATACCAATTGAAGAATCACCAATTGAAATACAAAATTAAATTTCTCTCCCTTTATGAAATACCAACTAAAAGGATGCATGGGCTTGATACCAATTAAAAGTAATCAATTGAAATAAAATTAAAACTCAAGCACTAGCATAAACAAGATTTTGTGAAAAATTTATATCTTAAGCACCAATGAAAGTGTATGAAATAGAATGAGTACCAATCACCAATAGATGATGCCAATTGAAAATATACATACACAATAAACATATGAGTATACAAAAAGATCAAAATGATACCAATTGAAAGAGTTCAATGATATCAATTGACATAGCAATGAGTTCAAGTGTATACATCATATTACAATACCTCCCAATCAAGGTTCAAGTTTTAAATGATTTTCACTTGTAAAGCATACATGAACATGATCTCCCTTCCAACCTCCCATTGATGGTAGGGGTTTTCAAAAATAGATTTGAAAATGTAGTTTTTTTGAAAATCACTACCAAATTGAAGAATACGAACTAGTTATAGGAAAAACTTTTAAAACTAGTACGAAATCCTTCAAGTAAGGAATAAAACAAAATAGTTTTTCATGAAATAAGAAATCCACATGAAAATCAACACTCTAATCTAATTAAGCACAATTTTGACTCATGAAAACAAAACATGAGCAAGCAATAAAAGTGAGTGTACAATAAAGTGTGAATATCATAATCATGAAATATTCAATTAAGCTCAATTATTCCTTAAACATTGAAAACACGAAAATCATCAAAATTTATTTAATCTTCATGGCATATGTATGTCAAGTACAAATTAAAATATACATACATATCCAAAACACAACGAGTCCACTATTTATATATGCATGAAGGCACGTGGCTCAAAAGGATAAACATGTATATCTAATAGTTTGGACAAGATAGACATATACATGAAGTTAAACAATTAAACACAAAATCAAGAAAAACTAAATCTTCATCAAAACGAATTTCATTTCAAGGTATATGTATGAATTGTCAACATAATAAGTATACATACATATCCCTAAACACAATTGAGTCCAAATATAGATTTGCATGAAAGGCAAATGACTCAAGGGGTATACATGTATATCTTAAAGTTTGGCAATACAAACATATACATGAAGTGAAAACTCATAAAACAAATCCAAAAATGGAATACAAGTTTGAAATGTATGAATCATCAAAACTAGACTATACTAGCACATTTAATGGGTTCAAATAAGCATTCAACTCAAACATATATAGATTTATTTGTGGCCCACTATATGTACAAGTATAAATCCTAGTCTTAATGAAAACTAACATCTAAACAAGTAATCTTAACAAGAAGCATCAAACACAATATAGAAATCATCATGATAGAACTAAAACATGATTACTATGTAAATTCACATGTATTAGATTCATGATGTACATTATAGCTTAAACAAAGTGAGAACACTAAGAATGGGTTCATACAAGCATGTGTGTCTCAAATACTATATATATATATATATATATATATATATATGTCAAGGATCTAATAATCATGGCATTTACATACTAATCCATAGACAATGAAACATGCTATAAAACATCAAAGACATAAAATACAAATCATATATGATCAATATGTACATGCATGTGCATTAGATCTAGGTCATACAAATTAGTTTAACCAAGGTGAAAACACAAAAATATAAGTCCATATAAAACATGGATGTTTCAACCAACTATAAGTATAACACTAATCTAATTAACATGGCATGTTCATGATGATCACTAAACATCAAATCATGCTATGAAAGATAAACATGGAAAGCATGTAAACATAAGGAGTTAGAGATTCGATACCAAAACCAATGAGGGCACCGCTCTATTTCTCCAAAACAAAGGTAGTCCTCTCCACCAAACTTTCCCTTGAAAGTGATGCATCCAATTGATCTCCTTTAAGTCCGGAACGCATCCACTCCAAGGTGTCATCACTCTCACGTCATGTGAGAGCCCACACCTACATCAAAAATAATAGGAGGGGTGGTCTTTAGTACCCACATCTTGTTGGGTCCATGGGGGTTAGTCCCTTCCCTAACCCAAACAAATTTCTTTGCTAAATTTGAAACATTTAATCTATCATAACAAAATTTAGCAAAATGGCCTTTTCGGCCACAATGTGTACATGTGTACACATGAGCATACATGTGTTGATGGTGTCCGTGTGGAGCATGTGTATGCCGTGGAGGGTGTGCATGCATAAATGATGGAACTTGTTTCTTTCGAACCAAGGTTTCCAACCGTGTATGGTTCTTAGCACATTGGCTCATAGTGGAGCCCAAACAATCTATTTTCTCCTTCAACATATTTATATCATTTTTAATCATAGAAGAAGTGGTACATGCATTAGGTAGACTAGATGAAGCTACACTAGCATGGCAAACATGTGCATCAATTTTATTTTGTAAAACAACATTTTCTTTAAACACATTTCTAAATCTTTAGAAATTGAAGCAATCTTAATTTTCAAAGAATCATTTTCTTTTAAAACAAAATCAACTTTTGAAGACAAATTTTCATTTTTCTTCAAATAGCATGGCAATCATTTTTAGACTTCAAAAAGTTATTTTCTTTAAGTGCAAGATCAAGTTGAGATTTTAATGAATCCCTCTCATTAGCAATCTCCTCTTTCTCTTGCAAAACAACATCAAGTCTAGAATGTAAACTCTTATTTTCTTTTTCATTTCTACACTTTTCTTTTTCAAAATCTTATAATTTTCAATTAATTTTTCACAAACAATAGAAAGTTCTTCATTTAAAGCATGGGCATCAAAATTATCACATGAAGAACTAGAGCAATCATCACTATCTAAGTGGGGTTCCGAATGTACCTCAAGGGAGTCATTCCCTTGGACCATGAAGCATTGTGAATCGGATTCTCCACTAGATTCCTCTTCTTGAATTTGCACTTGAAGCTCCGAGGTGGTGGTTGTTGTTGTCAATTTGTTCCACACTGCAAAGGCAGAATCAATGTTAGAAACACACATAAGATAATCTTTAGGTAATGTGCTTCTAATAGCCTCTAGGGCTTGTGCATTGGCCCCCTATATGATTGCGATCACTAAGGAAGGATTCCTTGGTAATAGCAAGATAAACTTTATGACCTAGGGTTTGTAAATAAACGATCATCCTAATCTTCCAAACATGAATGTTGGAAGGGTCATACATAGGTGGGGTCATGAAGGCCATGGTAAACTATATGTGTACAAACAAGCAAATGCAAACAATAGATTAGCAAGCAATGGATCTCACTCCTAGGATGTTAAGCCTAAGTATCAGGAGTACTAGCTCTGATACCAATTGAAAAACACCTAGAGGGGGGGTGAATATGCGTTAGTGCTAATCTAAAACTTAATGCAAAACTAAGTGCGCTAAATGCGGAAGCTAATGCAAATTATGCACAAACTGATACAATACAACAAGTGTAGCCGAATTCCCCTTTCGAGGCTCTGGACTAACTCCCCTTGATTCCCCTTGAAATGGGTTGAGGCGCTATGTGAAGCTCTTGTTGGATGAGTATAAGTTGGGCACACACACACAAGCAATCCAAGCAATGTGCACACACAATCAAGCCAAGCAATCAAGGATATAGCAATATGGATTATGCAAGGCACAACACAAGTAAATAAATATGATATGACAAGATGAATTATGCTCAACACAAGCAAATATGATATGAATGAAGTATGATGCTTTGCACAAATATAAAGAGAGAGAGTTTAGAGACAAGTGGATCAAACGCAAACACAAAGATATGTTTCGAGGTTCGAGCACCCTTGCTCTACATCCCCGCCTACACCACCGTGTAGGATTTCCAATCCACTATACCGTCCACCGAGGACTCCCACCGAGGGAACCTTCACCGAGAAGGATTTTTACAACAATGGAGTACCTAACTCCTCTCTCAAACAACCACCTCACAACCGAGGGGTAGGCCCGTAGCCAATACAACAACAACCAATACCTCTACCGAAGAGGCTCACAACCAATCTCAATCACCTCACACTTGAGGGATACAAACCAACACCCGATCACCTCTACCGAAGAGGGATACAACAAGAATAAGGGTGTACAACTTAGAGGTTACAACAACAACCTCAAAACTCTCTCTTTTCTTTTCTCTTTTCTTTTCCACAAAAACAAGATCCTAAATAGATTAGGATAGTATGATAGCTCAAGTGTGGAAAACTAGGTGTTTTTGAAAACAAGCAACAAAGAAAACTAATTGGGAAGTCTCTTGTAAAAGATAGAAAATGCAAGATCAAATCAAATCCCAAAACCTAGTTTCTTTGATTTTTCAAAACCCAAAATAATGAAGATGAGAAGTTTTAAAGCCCACAAACTCTTTTTAAAAACTCTTTTAAACACCTCAGAAAATCAGAATTTTTTCTCTTCAAAAACTTCGCAAAAATCCCCAAAGAGATGGGGCTTTTTATAGCCCCAACAGAAAACTAGCCGTTAGAGCTGAGCTGGCAGCTCTGACAGGCAGCGGTCGACGGCCCGGTCGACCGCCAACGGTCAGAAATATGACCGTTGGGCAACTGCGGTCGACCGGCCCGGTCGACCCAGAAAAACAGAGAGCAGAGCTCTCGACTCGGTCGACCGGCCCGGTCGACCGTTTTTGTGTCTGCCCAGACGTGCACATCTGTGCACGTCGGTCGACCCTACGGGTCGACCGGCTCTTGGTGCGGTCGACCGACTAGCCTGTCAGCACAAAAAAAGACAGAAAATTTGGGAAAAATATTTTCTAAAAAATCTTTTATCTCTTTTTAAAATACCATAAAAATTGTTTTATCATTTTATATTGAAACTCAAACAAGTGATAAAAAATTTCAAGACAATATATCAACATGTCAATTCATTTTGTGTCTTGCCAATTTTATCAAAAACAAAACTTGTATTTTTATCAAACTTGATTTTTCAATAGGAAATCTGATTTTCCTAAAACTTATAGAAATACAAAAACATGATATTTGAACATTATTAAGCATGATGCATATGGACATAGGTCTAATATACATTCAACAAATATATCATAGTTTTGTCTTTAATTTCAAAAATATGTTTTATACCAAAACATAAAACTACATGAATAGGTATGTCAAACTAAGTTTGTATAAGTCATGTAAGCATGTATGTATATCTAGAACATATCTAATATACATAGAAATAAAGTAAACTTGTTTTGATCTACTATCCATGAAAACCAAAATCCAAATCATGAAACGTGTGTGTTGTGCACTTGAGCATATCAACTATACTAAACTTTACAATGGATCTAAAACACACTAAACTAACCTATGGATATCTAAGTCTTCTTGATGATCTTCATCTTCAAGTTGACTTGCTCCAAAACTCCATCCATGGGCTAGGCAATGTGTGATCTTGACGCTTGGCCCTGGAATCATCATGAAAAGCTTCTAAGCACCTTGTTGAAGCTAATCACCAACTATATCTTGGTTAATGATCTGAAACTTAAACAACACAAGATTTATTAGTAAACATAATTACATGAGTTAATCATCATCAAAACTAGAGTGGAAGGCCTTTGGGCCAACATGAGCCACCAAGCTCATACCTCCGTAGTCTGAAATATTTTAAGTAAGATCATGGGCCTTACTGGATGCTCGATGTGCTGAATGGAAAACTGGAGGCATGTCGTGGAAGTATCAAGAACTTTTGATGATGTTTGATTCTTTTGTTAGACTTGTTCTTGAAGTTTTCATGTGTTATGACATAGTTAGTATATTGGTGGTTCCAGAATAGAATTGGTATGTATAGATTGATGGGTCTCCAAACCTAGTATGATAGAGCACTGAATATGGACTTATTGTGTAATGGTCAATGGATAAACTGTGCATATAAATCTGTATTGATACATGTTAATGTTATGTGGAGTTCATTTATTTTGAATTGAGATTTTAGAAGGTTTTGATTATCCTTTTTGTTGATTCGATTATTTTTTGAGATTAATGAGTTGAAATAAGTATAAATGATTTATTTAAGTAAGTAGGCGATATCAAGCCAGAATCTTGATATAATCTATGTGAAATGTGTGCGTATATAAATGATCGATGTTAAGACCAGATTTGTGAATTTTTATATATAATGTATTAGGACAGGCTCCGTATTATAGATGAATGTTGCTAAAATTTTTGAAGAAGTTAAAGATCATTATAAAGATTATGTAATTGATTAGCATAATTAGATTGAATTAAAATTTATTCGACAATTAAAAAAACTGGGATCATTACACATGAGATTATTACGTCGAGGGAATAATTCAAATAAGAAAATCCGCATAGATATATCTTATACCACATGTCACCATAGTCTGAGTGTATATAACTCGAGTTCTTTAAGAAAACAACATAAAAATCAATAAAATACAAAATTGCATTAAGTCTGATAAAACACCGATGATATTATATTAGTATTTTATTATTATTACTCATCCTACACATATATCTAGGTATCTGTCATGATATCCCGACACACATACATTCATATATGAATAAAAGAAGTTATTATTGAAAACTGATGGAGATTGATGAATCATCTTTAAAGTGGGTTCCGCCTCTGCCCGAGACAACGACCCATGAGATCTGACACTGCTACTGGGAATTATATTACACCCAATATGAATCTTGTGACAGAATTATTACACCCAACACGAATCTTTTGTACTATGACCACTATAATACCACTTGACGCAGACGGGAAAAGCGAAGAACATGAGCGACGCGGGTTAGATTTCGTTCTAACACTGACAAAGCCTGAAGAGATCTCCAGGTAGGGATAACTACTCGAATCCATGAATAAAATAATCCGAATCCACGAGCCAAGAGAACAAATCGAATCCACGACCAAATATAAGGAAAAACTCAAAAGTTTATTAATAAAAATTGGATAAAAATACAAGAGATTCAAGGGCCTTTTATAAGCTCAAATAAGTCATATTCTATCTATGAAACTAGATTCAAAATAAAAAAAAATTTAAAAATAAAGAAACAAAATTAATTAATTAAAACTAAATCAAATCCTAAACAAGTTCAGAAACGTTGATATGTGCCTAGGCTTGTTGACAGCTGAAGGGTGATGTCGACAGGCAAGGCCAAAACTGACAAACTCAAACTTTCAGGAAAAACCCGTCGACAGTCAGATAAGGTGTTGTCGACAGGTCAGTTAGACTGACAACTCTTATCTTTCAGAAAAACCCTATCTATAGTCCAGAAGAAGTGATTGTCGACAAGTTATAACTTATTTCAGCCTGCTGATTGACTCACTTTGCTTCTTGATCTCTGCTTGATCTATACATCAGGTATTTTGGTGGATTTGAAGTGCGGCGGGCGTTCCATGCATGCTTCTTCCTAGCTGCATTTGAGTCTATTTGTTGTTGCCTTCCTCTAGTTATAACATGAATCACTCAAATGGCTTTCCCAGAAATAGATGAAGAACTGGGCTCCGCAATTTCTTCCTTTTTGTGCTCAAACCGGGGCGATGGGGTTCAAGCTACTTACCACAGATGACATACGACGCCAATGTTTGGGAACTAGATCGAGGTTGATAGATGCATGGGTCTTTGGGCTGATGGAGGCACACCGGGCTTGGTACAATATGGTCTCGACCTGAGATCAAAACCTGGACACACAAAGTTCGGTCAGTGGAGGCCGAGATGACTCCTGAACTGAAACCCTCTGGAAATTAAGTCATTCAAGATCTGAACCTCAAGATAAATAAGGAAAAGATTAGTTAAGACACTCTTTTCTTATTGGAGGAGCATCCTCATTTAGGCAAGACAAGGGAGACGGTGAAGAGGAGACTGGATCAGTCAGCGATGGGAGTTGATTCCTCGTTGATTCTGACGATCCCTTGGATGATGCTCTAGAATGGGGGCGCAGAACTGGTTATGATCACATGTAACTATTTGTTGATGTGGCTCCTGGCTTCATGAGTTTCAGGCTTCTTCGATGGTCGTTGCTTCTTGGGCTGATCTTTTTGGCTTCATGATGTTTTAGGTTGCTTTGTTGGTTGTTTTTTTTTGTTGGTAGTCTTTCTCTCATTTAACATCTGCGTGTGCATTTTGACTTGAGAGAATCTTTATTTTGCAGGCGTTCTGGTTTGTTTTCATTAAAAACTTTTTAATGAAGCGCTGGGAACCATTGGGTTCACCTTTTTCTCTAAAAAAAAGATTAGTCAAGACATACCTTAAATTTTCGGGATTTACTCTACATAGTGGGTAGTGAGAGATTACAGAAATGTAGTTGGGTAAGGGTCCAATAGACACTAGCAATTTTCTTAATTATAAGTACAGAAATGCAATTATATTAGGATCTCAGAAGTTTTTACTGAAATGAATAAATAATACAAGTTAGGATTATAATTCAAAATTTAAACAAAGAAAGAAAGAACTGAGAACTATAATCATATGTGTCAGGTTTTAGAACAATTAGCTACATTTCGCTATACAACCAAGTTCATCATGGATATGACGCAAAAAGCTAGAGATTAACAGTTCTTGTGAAAGCAATAGCAATTAATATTGCAGTGACGCAAACTTGAAGTTTCTGATTCTGAATTGTTCCTGTTGAGATCAATATAAAGGCAAGACTCAACCCAAAAGGTCTAAAATAATTAGTTATTGGAACATAAAAACATACAACAACAACAACAATTGAGCCATTTATCCCAAGTATTTGGGGTTGAGACTATATGAACCAAAAGAGAATTACGCCGGATCGGGCACATGGATCAGCTTTCTCCACTCATTTCTATCGAGTAATATGCCTTCATAAGACCTTTAACCTTTATATCTTATCGTATCACCTCCCTTCATGCTTTCTTCGGTTTCCCCCGCGCTCTTTTAACTTGCCCTAATTTGATACGCTCTACTTGTCGGACTGGCGCATCTGTATGACTACGTCGCATATGACCAAACTATCATAGGTGGTTTTCTCTCATCTTCTCTTCTATAGGAGCTACGCCTATCTTAGTATGAATATCCTCATTTCTCGCCTTATCTCTCCTCGTGTTACCATACATCCAAAGAAGCATGCACATCTCTGTTACACTCATCCATTGGGTATAATATCTCTTTATAACCTAACATTCTGTGGCATATAATAAAGCTGGCCAAATAGCAGGCCAATAAAACTTTTTCTTCAGCCATAATGGGATGTTACGGTCGCATAAAACTGATGTCGCTCCTCCATTTCAACCAGCCAGCTTGGATTTTATGGTTGACATCACTATTGATCTTCTCATCCTTTTAGATAATAGAACCCAAGTACTTAAAATGACTGCTCAACAGTATTCCTTATCCGTCTAGTGTCACAATACTATATCTCAGATTTCATTTTTACTGAATTTACACTTCATATACTCAGTTTTGGCCCTACTTAATCAAAAACCTCTAGATTTTAGAGTTTGCCTCCATAACTCTAATTTGGCATTTACCCCAACTCTCGTCTCATCGACTAGGATAATATCATCAGTAAATAGGATACACCACGGTATCTCATCATGAATAGCTCTAGTAAGCTCATCCATCACTATGACAAATAAGAATGGACTCAATGCAGATCCTTGATGCAAACCAATTGTGATAAAAAAAATCACTTGTTATGCCTTCATAAGTTCTGACATTTGCCACCACTTCATCATACATATCCTTGATTATGTCAATATATTTGATAGGAACTCCCTTCTTCATCAATTTCCAACATAATACCTCTCTTGGCACCTTATCATAAGCATTTTCTAAATCAATAAGATCATATGTAAATTCCTCCCTTCTCGCGAAATCGCTCTATAAGTTAACGAAGCAAATGAATAGCTTTTGTCGTCGATCGCCCTGGCATGAACCCAAACTAGTTCTCTGATATTTTAACATTCCGCCTTAACTTATATTCAATTACCCTTTTCCAAAGCTTCATAGTGTGACACATGAGTTTTATTTTATGGTAGTTTGAACAACTCTGGATATCACTATTGTTCTTATAGAGAGGTACTAGGGTACTCTTCCTCCACTCATTTGACATCTTTTTACTTAGTCAGATCTTATTAAAGAGGTTTGTTAGCTATCTCACGCTCATCTTTTCTAAGCATCTCCATATCTCAATAGGAATTCTTTCCGGGCCAACAACTTTCCTTGATTTCATTCTCTTCAAGGTTTCTAGGCTTGTTGACAGTTGAAGGGTGATGTCGACAGGCAAGGCCAAAACTAACAAACTCAAACTTTCAGGAAAACCCGTCGACAGTCAGATAAAGGTGTTGTCGACAGGTCAAGTTAGACTGACAACTCTTATCTTTCAGAAAAACCCTATCTATAGTCCAGAAGAAGTGATTGTCGACAAGTTATAACTTATTTCAGCCTGCTGATTGCCTCACCTTGCTTCTTGATCTCTGCTTGATCTATACATCAGGTATTTTGGTGGATTTGAAGTGCGGGCGTTCCATGCATGCTTCTTCCTAGCTGCATTTGAGTCTATTTGTTGTTGCCTTCCTCTAGTTATAACATGAATCACTCAAATGGCTTTCCAAGAAATAGATGAAGAACTGGGCTCCGCAATTTCTTCCTTTTTGTGCTCAAACCGGGGTGATGGGGTTCAAGCTACTTCCCACAGATGACATACGACGCCAATGTTTGGGAACTAGATCGAGGTTGATAGATGCATGGGTCTTTGGGCTGATGGAGGCACCCGGGCTTGTACAATATGGTCTCGACCTGAGATCAAAACCTGGACACACAAAGTTCGGTCAGTGGAGGCCGGGATGACTCCTGAACTGAAACCCTTTGGAATTAAGTCATTCAAGATCTGAACCTCAAGATAAATAAGGAAAGATTAGTTAAGACACTCTTTTCTTATTGGAGCATCCTCATTTAGGCCAGACAAGGGAGACGGTGAAGAGGAGATTGGATCAGTCAGCGATGGGAGTTGATTCCTCGTTGATTCTGACGATCCCTTGGATGATGCTCTGGAATGGGGGCGCAGAACTGGTTATGATCACATGTAACTGTTTGTTGATGTGGCTCCTGGCTTCATGAGTTTCAGGCTTCTTCGATGGTCATTGCTTCTTGGGCTGATCTTTTTTGGCTTCATGATGTTTTAGGTTGCTTTGTTGGTTGTTTTTTTTGTTGGTAGTCTTTCTCTCATTTAACATCTGCGTGTGCATTTTGACTTGAGAGAATCTTTATTTTGCAGGCGTTCTGGTTTGTTTTCATTAAAAACTTTTTAATGAAGCGCTGGGAACCATTGGGTTCACCTTTTTCTCTAAAAAAAAAAGATTAGTCAAAACATACCTTAAAATTTCGGGATTTACTCTACATAGTGGGTAGTGAGAGATTACAGAAATGTAGTTGGGTAAGGGTCCAACAGACACTAGCAATTTTCTTAATTATAAGTACAGAAATGCAATTATATTAGGATCTCAGAAGTTTTTACTGAAATGAATAAATAATACAAGTTAGGATTATAATTCAAATTTAAACAAAGAAAGAAAGAACTGAGAACTATAATCATATGTGTCAGGTTTTAGAACAATTTAGCTACATTTCGCTATACAACCAAGTTCATCATGGATATGACGCAAAAAGCTAGAGATTAACAGTTCTTGTGAAAGCAATAGCAATTAATATTGCAGTGATGCAAACTTGAAGTTTCTGATTCTGAATTGTTCCTGTTGAGATCAATATAAAGGCAAGACTCACCCAAAAGGTCTAAAATAATTAGTTATTGGAACATAAAAACATACAACAACAACAACAACAACAACTGAGCCATTTATCCCAAGTATTTGGGGTAGAGACTATATGAACCAAAAGAAATTACGCCGGATCGGGCACATGGATCAGCTTTCTCCACTCATTTCTATCGAGTAATATGCCTTCATAAGACCTTTAACCTTTATATCTTATCGTATCACCTCCCTTCATGCTTTCTTCAGTTTCCCCCGCGCTCTTTTAACTTGCCCTAATTTGATACGCTCTACTTGTCGGACTGGCGCATCTGTAGGACTACGTCGCATATGACCAAACTATCATAGGCGGTTTTCTCTCATCTTCTCTTCTATAGGAGCTACGCCTATCTTAGTATGAATATCCTCATTTCTCGCCTTATCTCTCCTCGTGTTACCATACATCCAAAGAAGCATGCACATGTCTGTTACACTCATCCATTGGGCATAATATCTCATTATAACCTAACATTCTGTGGCATATAATAAAGCTGGCCAAATAGCAGGCTAATAAAACTTTTTCTTCAGCCATAATGGGATGTTACGGTCGCATAAAACTGATGTCGCTCCTCCATTTCAACCAGCCAGCTTGGATTTTATGGTTGACATCACTATTGATCTTCCCATCCTTTTAGATAATAGAACCCAAGTACTTAAAATGACTGCTCAACAGTATTCCTTATCCGTCTCGTATCACAATACTATATCTTTGATTTCATTTTTATTGAATTTACACTTCATATACTCAGTTTTGGCCCTACTTAATCAAAAACCTCTAGATTTTAGAGTTTGCCTCCATAGCTCTAATTTGGCATTTACCCCAACTCTCGTCTCATCGACTAGGACAATATCATCAGTAAATAGGATACACCACGGTATCTCATCATGAATAGCTCTAGTAAGCTCATCCATCACTATGACAAATAAGAATGGACTCAATGCAGATCCTTGATGCAATCCAATTGTGATAAAAAATCACTTTTATGCCTCCATAAGTTCTGACATTTGCCACCACTTCATCATACATATCCTTGATTATGTCAATATATTATATAGGAACTCCTTCTTCATCAATTTCCAACATAATACCTCTCTTGGCACCTTATCATAAGCATTTTCTAAATCAATAAAGATCATATGTAAATTCCTCCCTTCTCGCGAAATCGCTCTATAAGTTAACGAAGCAAATGAATAGCTTTTGTCGTCGATCGCCCTGGCATGAACCCAAACTAGTTCTCTGATATTTTAACATTCCGCCTTAACTTATATTCAATTACCCTTTCCCAAAGCTTCATAGTGTGACACATGAGTTTTATTTTATGGTAGTTTGAACAACTCCGGATATCACTATTGTTCTAATAGAGAGGTACTAGGGTACTCTTCCTCCACTCATTTGACAACTTTTTACTTAGTCAGATCTTATTAAAGAGGTTTGTTAGCTATCTCACGCTCATCTTTTCTAAGCATCTTCATATCTCAATAGGAATTCTATCCGGGCCAACAACTTTCCTTGACTTCATCCTCTTCAAGGTTTCTAGGCTTGTTGACAGCTGAAGGGTGATGTCGACAGGTAAGGCCAAAACTGACAAACTCAAACTTTCAGGAAAAACCCGTCGACAGTCAGATAAAGGTGTTGTCGACAGGTCAAGTTAGACTGACAACTCTTATCTTTCAGAAAAAACCTATCTATAGTCCAGAAGAAGTGATTGTCGACAAGTTATAACTTATTTCATCCTGCTGATTGTCTCACCTTGCTCCTTGATCTCTGCTTGATCTATACATCAGGAATTTTGGTGGATTTGAAGTGCGGGCATTCCATGCATGCTTCTTCCTAGCTGCATTTGAGTCTATTTGTTGTTGCCTTCCTCTAGTTATAACATGAATCACTCAAATGGCTTTCCCAGAAATAGATGAAGAACTGGGCTCCGCAATTTCTTCCTTTTTGTGCTCAAACCGGGGTGATGGGGTTCAAGCTACTTCCCACAGATGACATACGACGCCAATGTTTGGGAACTAGATCGAGGTTGATAGATGCATGGGTCTTTGGCTGATGGAGGCACACCGAGCTTGGTACAATATGGTCTCGACCTGAGATCAAAACCTGGACACACAAAGTTCGGTCAGTGGAGGCCGGGATGACTCCTGAACTGAAACCTTCTGGAAATTAAGTCATTCAAGATCTGAACCTCAAGATAAATAAGGAAAAGATTAGTTAAGACACTCTTTTCTTATTGGAGCATCCTCATTTAGGCAAGACAAGGGAGACGGTGAAGAGGAGACTGGATCAGTCAGCGATGGGAGTTGATTCCTCGTTGATTCTGACGATCCCTTGGATGATGCTCTGGAATGGGGGCGCAGAACTGGTTATGATCACATGTAACTGTTTGTTGATGTGGCTCCTGGCTTCATGAGTTTCAGGCTTCTTCGATGGTCGTTGCTTCTTGGGCTGATCTTTTTTGGCTACATGATGTTTTAGGTTGCTTTGTTGGTTGTTTTTTTTTTGTTGTAGTCTTTCTCTCATTTAACATCTGCGTGTGCATTTTGACTTGAGAGAATCTTTATTTTGCAGGCGTTCTGGTTTGTTTTCATTAAAAACTTTTTAATGAAGCGCTGGGAACCATTGGGTTCACTTTTTCTCTAAAAAAAAAAGATTAGTCAAGACATACCTTAAAATTTCGGGATTTACTCTACATAGTGGGTAGTGAGAGATTACAGAAATGTAGTTGGGTAAGGGTCCAATAGACACTAGCAATTTTCTTAATTATAAGTACAGAAATGCAATTATATTAGGATCTCAGAAGTTTTTACTGAAATGAATAAATAATACAAGTTAGGATTATAATTCAAAATTTAAACAAAGAAAGAAAGAACTGAGAACTATAATCATATGTGTCAGGTTTTAGAACAATTTAGCTACATTTCTCTATACAACCAAGTTCATCATGGATATGACGCAAAAAGCTAGAGATTAACAGTTCTTGTGAAAGCAATAGCAATTAATATTGCAGTGATGCAAACTTGAAGTTTCTGATTCTGAATTGTTCCTGTTGAGATCAATATAAAGGCAAGAATCAACCCAAAAGGTCTAAAATAATTAGTTATTGGAACATAAAAACATACAACAACAACAACAACTGAGCCATTTATCCCAAGTATTTGGGGTAGAGACTATATGAACCAAAAGAGAATTATACCGGATCGGGTACATGGATCAGCTTTCTTCACTCATTTCTATCGAGTAATATGCTTTCATAAGACCTTTAACCTTTATATCTTATCGTATCACCTCCCTTCATGCTTTCTTCGGTTTCCCCCGCGCTCTTTTAACTTGCCCTAATTTGATACGCTCTACTTGTCGGACTGGCGCATCTGTAGGACTACGTCGCATATGACCAAACTATCATAGGCGATTTTCTCTCATCTTCTCTTCTATAGGAGCTACGCCTATCTTAGTATGAATATCCTCATTTCTCGCCTTATCTCTCCTCGTGTTACCATACATCCAAAGAAGCATGCACATCTCTGTTACACTCATCCATTGGGCATAATATCTCTTTATAACCTAACATTCTGTGGCATATAATAAAGCTGGTCAAATAACAGGCCAATAAAACTTTTTCTTCAGTCATAATGGGATTTTACGGTCGCATAAAACTGATGTCGCTCCTCCATTTCAACCAGCCAGCTTGGATTTTATGGTTGATGTAGGCTGTCTAAAAATCACTAAAAGACAAGCCATTAAAAAGCAGAATTCTAAGTTCTAGACGCAAAACTAATTTTGGCCGCGTCTCAGCCGCACCAAGGCGCGAGGGTCGAAACCCGCGTCTAAGCAGCACCAAGGCGCGAGGGTCGAAACCCGCGTCTCAGCCGCTCCAAGGTGCGAGGGTCGAAACCCGCGTCTCAGCCAACACTGCAGCATCAAGGCGCGAGGTTCGGCAGCCGCGTCTCAGCAGCACCAAGGCGCGAGGGTGAAACCTGCGTCTCAGCCGCTCCAAGGCGCGAGGGTCGAAACCCGCGTCTCAGCGCACCAAGGCGCGTGGGTTGACACCCGCGTCTCAGTTGTAACCGTCCCGGTTTTGGGGCCAATCACGGCCCACATAACGGGGAAGGTTAGCCCCCATTATGGAGTGTTTTTAGGAGGCACGTACGCCCCTGAAACCCCTATAAATAGCCCCGTCGCTATGAAGAATGGGTGGGAATATTCGGTCAGAGGATTTGAGAGAGAAAAGAGAGAGAGTTAAACCCTTCAGAAAACTTGCTGTGCTCAAGTTGCTCTTTGCCTATCTTCTCTTTGAGAGTTTTGGTAGACAGAGCTGAGTTACTCCATCTACCATCCGAAGAGAAGACCCCCGGAAGATCTCGACGGTCACCCGGTCAACGGAGAACAAGATTCACTCTCCACCGTCACTTGAAGAACCCAGCCTTAAACAAAGGGAGGATTCAAGATTCAACATCCTCTCTCCTTGTAATCGGAATACTGATCTGTTGTAATCTTCTATCCAATCAAAAGAATTTTGCAATCGAATCCCCCTTTTTCCGACGCGTACAGTTGACATCACTATTGATCTTCCCATCCTTTTAGAAAATAGAACCCAAGTACTTAAAATGACTGCTTAACAGTATTCCTTATCCGTCTAGTGTCACAATACTATATCTCGGATTTCATTTTTACTGAATTTACACTTCATATACTCAGTTTTGGCCCTACTTAATCAAAAACCTCTAGATTTTAGAGTTTGCCTCTATAACTCTAATTTGGCATTTACCCCAACTCTCGTCTCATCGATTAGGACAATATCATCAGTAAATAGGATACACCACGGTATCTCATCATGAATAGCTCTAGTAAGCCCATCCATCACTATGACAAATAAGAATGGACTCAATGCAGATCCTTGATGCAATCCAATTGTGATAAAAAAATCACTTGTTATGCCTCCATAAGTTCTGACATTTGTCACCACTTCATCATACATATTCTTGATTATGTCAATATATTTGATAGGAACTCCATTCTTCATCAATTTCCAACATAATACCTCTCTTGGCACCTTATCATAAGCATTTTCTAAATCAATAAAGATCATATGTAAATTCCTCCCTTCTCGCGAAATCGCTCTATAAGTTAACGAAGTAAATGAATAGCTTTTGTCGTCGATCGCCCTGGCATGAACCCAAACTAGTTCTCTGATATTTTAACATTCCGCCTTAACTTATATTCAATTACCCTTTTCCAAAGCTTCATAGTGTGACACATGAGTTTTATTTTATGGTAGTTTGAACAACTCTGGATATCACTATTGTTCTTATAGAGAGGTTCTAGGGTACTCTTCCTCCACTCATTTGACATCTTTTTACTTAGTCAGATCTTAATAAAGAGGTTTGTTAGCTATCTCACGCTCATCTTTTCTAAGCATCTCCATATCTCAATAGGAATTCTATCCGGGCCAACAACTTTCCTTGACTTCATCCTCTTCAAGGTTTCTAGGCTTGTTGACAGCTGAAGGGTGATGTCGACAGGCAAGGCCAAAACTGACAAACTCAAACTTTCAGGAAAAACCCGTCGACAGTCAGATAAAGGTGTTGTCGACAGGTCAAGTTAAACTGACAACTCTTATCTTTCAGAAAAACCCTATCTATAGTCCAGAAGAAGTGATTGTCGACAAGTTATAACTTATTTCAGCCTGCTGATTGTCTCACCTTGCTCCTTGATCTCTGCTTGATCTATACATCAGGTATTTTGGTGGATTTGAAGTGCGGGCATTCCATGCATGCTTCTTCCTAGCTGCATTTGAGTCTATTTGTTGTTGCCTTCCTCTAGTTATAACATGAATCACTCAAATGGCTTTCCCAGAAATAGATGAAGAACTGGGCTCCGCAATTTCTTCCTTTTTGTGCTCAAACCGGGGCGATGGGGTTCAAGCTACTTCCCACAGATGACATACGACGCCAATGTTTGGGAACTAGATCGAGGTTGATAGACGCATGGGTCTTTGGGCTGATGGAGGCACACCGGGCTTGGTACAATATGGTCTCGACCTGAGATCAAAACCTGGACACACAAAGTTCGGTCAGTGGAGGCCGGGATGACTCCTGAACTGAAACCCTCTGGAAATTAAGTCATTCAAGATCTGAACCTCAAGATAAATAAGGAAAAGATTAGTTAAGACACTCTTTTCTTATTGGAGCATCCTCATTTAGGCAAGACAAGGGAGACGGTGAAGAGGAGACTGGATCAGTCAGCGATGGGAGTTGATTCCTCGTTGATTCTGACGATCCCTTGGATGATGCTCTGGAATGGGGGCGCAGAACTGGTTATGATCACATGTAACTGTTTGTTGATGTGGCTCCTGGCTTCATGAGTTTCAGGCTTCTTCGATGGTCGTTGCTTCTTGGGCTGATCTTTTTTGGCTTCAGATGTTTTAGGTTGCTTTGTTGGTTGTTTTTTTTTGTTGGTAGTCTTTCTCTCATTTAACATCTGCGTGTGCATTTTGACTTGAGAGAATCTTTATTTTGCAGGCGTTCTGGTTTGTTTTCATTAAAAACTTTTTAATGAAGCGCTGGGAACCATTGGATTCACCTTTTTCTCTAAAAAAAAAAAAAGATTAGTCAAGACATACCTTAAAATTTCGGGATTTACTCTACATAGTGGGTAGTGAGAGATTACAGAAATGTAGTTGGGTAAGGGTCCAACAGACACTAGCAATTTTCTTAATTTAAGTACAGAAATGCAATTATATTAGGATCTCAGAAGTTTTTACTGAAATGAATAAATAATACAAGTTAGGATTATAATTCAAAATTTAAAAAAAGAAAGAAAGAACTGAGAACTATAATCATATGTGTCAGGTTTTAGAACAATTTAGCTACATTTCGCTATACAACCAAGTTCATCATGGATATGACGCAAAAGCTAGAGATTAACAGTTCTTGTTAAAGCAATAGAAATTAATATTGCAGTGATGCAAACTTGAAGTTTCTGATTCTGAATTGTTCCTGTTGAGATCAATATAAAGGCAAGACTCAACCCAAAAGGTCTAAAATAATTAGTTATTGGAACATAAAAACATACAACAACAACAACAACTGAGCCATTTATCCCAAGTATTTGGGGTAGAGACTATATGAACCAAAAGAGAATTACGCCGGATCGGGCACATGGATCAGCTTTCTCCACTCATTTCTATCGAGTAATATGCCTTCATAAGACCTTTAACCTTTATATCTTATCGTATCACCTCCCTTCATGCTTTCTTCGGTTTCCCCCACGCTCTTTTAACTTGCCCTAATTTGATACGCTCTACTTGTCGGACTGGCGCATCTGTAGGACTACGTCGCATATGACCAAACTATCATATGCGGTTTTCTCTCATCTTCTCTTCTATAGGAGCTACGCCTATCTTAGTATGAATATCCTCATTTCTCGCCTTATCTCTCCTCGTGTTACCATACATCCAAAGAAGCATGCACATCTCTGTTACACTCATCCATTGGGCATAATATCTCTTTATAACCTAACATTCTGTGGCATATAATAAAGCTGGCCAAATAGCAGGCCAATAAAACTTTTTCTTCAGCCATAATGGGAAGTTACGGTCGCATAAAACTGATGTCGCTCCTCCATTTCAACCAGCCAGCTTGGATTTTATGGTTGACATCACTATTGATCTTCCCATCCTTTTAGATAATAGAACCCAAGTACTTAAAATGACTGCTCAACAGTATTCCTTATCCGTCTCGTGTCACAATACTATATCTCGGATTTCATTTTTACTGAATTTACACTTCATATACTCAGTTTTGGCCCTACTTAATCAAAACCTCTAGATTTTAGAGTTTGCCTCCATAACTCTAATTTGGCATTTACCCAACTCTCGTCTCATCGATTAGGACAATATCATCAGTAAATAGGATACACCACGGTATCTCATCATGAATAGCTCTAGTAAGCCCATCCATCACTATGACAAATAACAATGGACTCAATGCAGATCCTTGATGCAATCCAATTGTGATAAAAAAATCACTTGTTATGCCTCCATAAGTTCTGACATTTGTCACCACTTCATCATACATATTCTTGATTATGTCAATATATTTGATAGGAACTCCATTCTTCATCAATTTCCAACATAATACCTCTCTTGGCACCTTATCATAAGCATTTTCTAAATCAATAAAGATCATATATAAATTCCTCCCTTCTCGCGAAATCGCTCTATAAGTTAACGAAGTAAATGAATAGCTTTTGTCGTCGATCGCCCTGGCATGAACCCAAACTAGTTCTCTGATATTTTAACATTCCGCCTTAACTTATATTCAATTACCCTTTTCCAAAGCTTCATAGTGTGACACATGAGTTTTATTTTATGGTAGTTTGAACAACTCTGGATATCACTATTGTTCTTATAGAGAGGTTCTAGGGTACTCTTCCTCCACTCATTTGACATCTTTTTACTTAGTCAGATCTTATTAAAGAGGTTTGTTAGCTATCTCACGCTCATCTTTTCTAAGCATCTCCATATCTCAATAGGAATTCTATCCGGGCCAACAACTTTCCTTGACTTCATCCTCTTCAAGGTTTCTTTAACTTCAGATTCGCTAATTCTGCGCATATAATTACAGTTCATATCCTAACACCGAATGGTAAGGTTATCCAAATCTTGAGTAGAACTACCATTGAACAATCTGTAAAAATACTCTCTCTCCATCTTTCTTTGATAAATAAAAACATATCAATGATGAAACCAAGTGAACCTTCATCACCATCATCATATTATCAAACAACAAACCTGCAACATACAATCCACTTAGTAGACAAGATTACTGGGAGAAGCTTGATCATCCCATATCAACGTCACCCAACACAAAAATAATTTCGCCATCATATACATTATTAAGTTCGTGTTAACAACCAATTAAATGACAAATGTGGTTAGCGCAAGCATTTAAACAGCATCTACAACCCTTCACACCAATATATACACGCACAATAAATAAATAAATAAATAAAAATACGCTAAAACTCAGCAAGCTCCGATCTCATTTCATGTACTAGTGACGTGAGCATTTCCGATGTGCACTCATCAATCAAAACCTCAAGAATCACCCATTCCATCTTCCTCCCTGTGACATAAGATCCTCATGCAATATGCTGCACCATGGATCTGCCAACACATCCTGAGCCACCATGCCGTCTACTGAATTTGATTTGCTCGAGGTGGGGTTTATATACACTTGGATCTGCCACCACAAATCATCCAATAGCTTTTTCCTGCGCGGAACTGTGTTGGGACTTGCTACCCAGTTCTTGAACAAAGAACTTGCTGTAGGTTTTAGTATCCTTGGCAATGCCTCATTTGTTAAATCAAATAACAATTTGTGACTTATACTGGCATCCCATAACGAACAGAGATCCAGCTTCATCCAGTTTCCCTTTTTGCCTATAAGCCTCCTCAACTTCATCAAACACCCATCTAGGAATGGCCTTTTTGATGCATCCCACTTGGAAAAGCTTCATCAAAGATCTCACTTCATATAATCCACTAGTGATGAGGATCTCTCTTATGTAAGTTTGTGCATGCCCTCAACTTCAACTGATTCATGCTCGTAAGATTCTTCAATTGCTGCTACTTCAAATCCACCATGGTCACCATGTTGAGAAAGACTTCTTGGTTCTATGAGAGGAGAAAAAACCAAAATTATTTAATTATAGTCAATAAGCAAGAATACAATTTATTCGACACAATAAGCTAGATTACACAATTGCAGTCATGTGCAGTATTTTGATAGAATCAAAACAGTTATAAACCATTGCTCAGTCAACTAATGCAAGGTTAATAGAATTATTGGATTCAATCCCACAATTACATTGTAAAACATTGTCCTCCACCTACTGCCAAATATACAGTAGGGGGTGATGTAAAATTTGAGCACGTTCTGAATACCATCAGTAAGATGGCAAATAAGGAAGATTGCAGCTATATGCAACTGAAATTACTATAAACCATATTTTTCATAGCCATTTGAATGAATAAAAACTTGTGCAAGCGTATTGATGCCCTAACATCAAGAACAGGGAGCCTGTATGCCAAATGTTTAGGGTATAAATGAAACATTTTTCTCCTTCAGTTATGTTAAAACTCTCGGTTAAATTAACAATCTGAAAACCAATTACACGAATATAAAAGAAAAATATGATGAACGCATGCACTTCAATTCAATCCCTCTAAATATGTTTGTAGCCTGCCAGACCCAATGACCTCTCCCAATACAAGCAAGCTCTGTTAGGGATTGACTATCTCACCAATGATCTCAACACGCCGTGAGATCGATAAACTTGAGCACACAAGACAGAGAATTACAAACACGGAGGCATAAAATTTATGTGGTTCACCGCCTAATTTCAGCCTACATCTACGGAGCATCTTCAATGTGAAATCCACTATGAGAAAGAAGAACAAATACAAGAGTATAAAAGAACGAGGTTTCTCTCTCACCTTACTCTCTCCCTTTTATCTCATTGATTCACATCTTCTCCTAAGCCGCCTCTCATCTAACTATGAGTGATTATATATAATTCTACAAAGAAACCTTAGCGGTACCTAACACTTAGTGATACACTACAAAGTGATTTCAGACCAAAGGTCTACTGGAGACAAGGACCCCCGGGATACTAAACCGGATACGAGACATATTCTCAACAAGCTCTACTCACGTAAAGTGTCTGCAATGTGTATATAAATATCTCTTCATTATTACTACCTGTTTCTAAGGTTGCAATCGTTTAGGTATATAGCTTAAAATGCATCAAAACTTATTGGGTTGCTTGCTGAAAATGGGACACAAATACAAGTAGTTGACAAATCAAATTGATCTTACCAGCAAGGACAGAGCTGCTTTCTGTGATAACTTTAACTGCAGATTGATCTTCAATAAAAGGTGCCTGTAATGGGGACACAGGACTTGGAACACCTGGCCGACAGAATTCGTCAAGAGATCTGCTTGAAACTGATGCGGGGATTGGGGGAACCTCCGTAGAATTTTCCTGTGTGGCCAAACACAAACCCATATGGAATTAAGATTAGATAGCCGCATTTGTCCTGTTTCTTTCATTTTATGCATCTTTTACTTGTTTCAGTCTGTTGTTTATTATATTCCTATAAAGAAGTGTACATATAATTAATTAATTGCTAATTCATATTTAACAATAAGCATATCATTTGAACAGCATTTACCTGTACACTGCCAACTTTCACAACTATAGACGGTACAGTCAGAAGAGCCTTTGAAGGATCGAATTCATTTGGAGCTGATTCATCAACTGAATGAGTCTTCTTTCCGAAAAGTTTTCCTTTAAGAGTGAAATTCTGCCTCAAGGTCGAGACGGTGCCTTTAAGGTTGAAGCCATCTTTCTTTCTTCTCCTCACTTCTGCAGAAGAATGTTCAGATGCTTCATGCTTGTAGCGGATGTGGGCCCCTGTCAATACCTGCTGGTTTTCATGTATAACGGTTTGTGTTTCGAATTATCAAGCATACATCCTTTGTTTTTATGAATATATTTCATCAAAATAAGTTTACATGGTTTATATGTGTATTGGATTTCATCCATATGCATTTACGCTTCATGTGCTTAGATAACTTATTTTATATATCTAGTTCATGTGTTTAAGTTTTATTTCTATCAAAATTTATTTTTGTATTTATTGTCAAAAACAAGTATATATCATTTACTATATGTATTAGAGTCTATCCATGCACATCATGCTTCAAATATGTTTCAATATCTTATTTTTGTATTTATACAAGTTTGTAGAAAATTTTTATTTTAAAGTTTGGTTTTTGGAATATACGGTTTTCGGTATATGCTTTAATTTCTTTACCCCAAAAATAGTTCACTTGTTTGAAATATGTGTTGATTTTTGATCACACATATTTGTAATTCAAAGTATTTATATGAACTTATTTTTATGGATTTTATAGAGATTTTATGGGATTTAAAATGAATTTAAAAAGATTTTTAAAATCTTAAAAAATGTATTCTAGGGCTGCTTGTGGTCGACCAACCAGTCGACCGACGTGCACACATGCACAGGCCCAAGTGCGATCGACCGACGGTCGACTGACTGGATCAAGCCTACTTTCGAGCTTAGCTCGGTCGGTCAACCGACAGAGAGTTGTTACTTTATGTTTTTAGGTGCGGACGACCGGGCGGTCGACCGGCAACCCTAATGGTCATAAAATTGACCATTGGCGGTCGACCGGTAACCCCAACGGTCATAAAATTGACTGTTGGCCGGTCGACCGGGCGGTCAACCGACAGGCCAGTCTGGCCTGAGTTTTGCCCTTAACGACTAATTTTTTGTCTAGATATATAAAGGGGTTTCTTGTCCAGATTTTAACAAAATTTTCAAGAGCCAATTTTTTCTCACTTCAATTAAGTTTTTAGCAAGTTTTTAAGACAAGTTTTAGAGCTTTAAATTCTCTAACTTTATTTTATTTCAAAGTTTTGAAAAATCAAAGAAAAACATGTTTTAAGAAATCTAATTTCTAGTTTTCATTTCTCTATCATTTCAAGAGTTTTTCTTTATGTTTCTTTTTCAAAAACTTTGTGCACTCACATACTTGAGTTTTTCATTACAAATCTATTCTCTAAGATCTTGTATTGTGAGAGGTGCTTTATTTTATGTTCTTTTAAATTCACCAAGTATTATTTGTGATCTTTGTAATCACCAAATTGTAATTCTCTTTCTTTGATTAGTGCTTGGCTTTGTGCCTACCCTCTTGTGTAGAGGTGCGAGAATTGGAGTTGTGTACTCCTTATTGAAACTTTGAAACGTGTAATTCTTCGGTGGAGGTTCCTTTGTGAAAAATCCTTAGTGGATAGTTGAAATCCTTCTGTGTGAAGGCGAGGATGTAGAGCGATGGTTCGAACCTCGAAACATATCTTGATGTTTGCGTTTAAATCTTTCTCTCTCAACTCTCTACTCTATATCTTGCACTGCTATTCTTACTCATATCTATTCATACTTGATATTGTTTATGTGTCCACTAGTATTCAACCAAGAGAGTTATTGAAGCACCTCAACTCTTAAATAAAGAAATCGTGAGGAGAAGTTATAGAGCCCTTCACAGGAAATTCGGCTTCACTCTTGATTATACGTTGTGTGTGTTAGCATTTATTTTAATTCCATATTATTTGTCACTAGACTAGACTACACCTATTCACCCCCCACTAGGTGTATTTTCAAAATAGTTATCCTATTAATTATGTTAAAATCATAATCACGAGAACTATGACATTAATTATCGTATCATGAATCAAGTTCAAAAATTAGTGTATAATTCTTAATAAAAATATTTCGTTACAACTCTATCCCCTTAAGAAAGTTTCGTCCTCGAAACTTAATGTACCTTGGAATAGATGTGGATAAGACCTTCACATCTCTTCTTCCAGCTCTCAAGTGACTTCTTCAATTTGTTGTCTCCTCCACAGAACTTTCTCTAAAGGAATTGTCTTATTTCTCAGTTGTTTTATCTTATAATCCAAATTTTTCACTGGTTCTTTAACATATGATGTATCCTCTTGAATATGCAATGGTTGGCATGAAATAACATGAATGGAATCTGGTATATATCTTTTTAACTGAGATACAGGGAACACATTATGAATCCTTTTCAATTCTGGGGCAAGGCTAGCCGGTAAGCCACTGGTCTGACCTTGTCGAATATCTCAAACGATCCAACGTAACGATGGTCCAACTTGTTCCTCCTACCGATACGTCCCATTCCTTTCGTTGGTGATACTTTCAAGAATACATTATCTTCAACAAAGAATTCCAAGGCCTGCTACATCAGTTTGCATAAATTTTCTGTTTACTTTGTGTTGCTTTCATTCTTTTCTGAATTATTTTGATTTTCTCAGTTGTCTCATGATTTACTTTCGGACCAAAAAATCCTGTGTCTCCCATTTCTTCCAGCAGAGTGGAGATTTACAACACTGATCATGCAAAGCTTCAAACAGGGGCATACCAGTGGTAGATTGGTAATTATTATTATAAGCAAATTCTACCAATGGCAGGTATAGATTCCAATTTCCTCCAAAGTTCAATACACGGGCTCTTAACATAACTTCCAATACTTGAATAGTCCGCTCTGACTGTCCATCTGTTTGAGAATATACTGTTGTACTTAGTTGCAATTAGTACCCATTACTACTGATAAACTCTTTCAAAATCTTGATTGAAATAGAGGATCACAGTTTGATACAGGAGTCTCAGGTACTCCATGTAATTGGACTATATCTTGTAGATATATTTAGGCTAATTTATCCATTGAGTAAATGATCCAAATGGGTAGAAAGTGTGCAGATTTTGTAAGTCTATCCACCACTACCTAAACGGATCAAATCCTTAAGGTGTTCGAGGAAGTCAGGTAATGAAGTCCATGATAATATGGCTCCATTTCCATTCAAAGATTGGCAGAGGTACCAATAATCCTGAGGGTCTTTTATACTCAGCTTTAACTTGTCAGCATATCAGACATTTTTGTACAAACTCCGCTATTTCATTCCATCCAATCAAAAACTAGACCGTAGGTCTTGTTGGTGCTCGATTGAGTCGAATCTGTGCACAGAAAATAAAAGTTTAGAAATAGATTAAGAAAGTGCAAGGTTCCTCAATTTTACCGTCATAGCAAGTGGTTATGCGGGTCGTGATCCACAAGGAGGAACTGCGATGAAAGTTTTTAGTAAGTTCTTTTAAATTACTAATAATAATTAGAATCTTTCTTCTTAGTTTTTAGAAAAGAAAAAAAGAAGTTAAGTTGGAAGAAGAAAAGAAGAAGATGAAAGTGTTGGAGTATTCAATAGAAAAGAAAAACTAAGTTAAAAGAAAGAAGAATGAAGAAAGTACCCCATATAGTCTGAAATTTGGATAGTCAATCGATCGCCTTGTATTGGGTGATCAAGTCTTGTTTCTGAGAAGATTGGGTGTTTAGTTGTCCCGAAACTGCTTCAGGAGTGAGGATGTACTTTTGAATAAGCCCTGCTGGACGAGCTCCTGAGTGTCCTCGAAGGAGGAGCGGCCTCGTGAACAGCTGAGTGTCCTTGAAAGGAGGAGCCGTATGAGGAAGGTGCTCGACCTTCCTCGCCTTCAAGAAGATGCTCGAACTTTTTTTTTGCGCCTGCAACGGGCCTGCCGATATGTCGAATTTGTTGCTTGTTGGGGATGCTGCTGACGAAATGGAACACATGTCGTGATTCTGATGAAGATCAAAATCTGACCACTACAAGTGCACACACTTCCCTCCAGCAAATCGAGAGAAAGCTTTTCTCATTTTCATTTACTTTTCACTGGAAGCTTCTAAACATTCTCTCTTTATTTAAACTTTTTACTGAGATGAGACTGCTAAGCCACCTTACACGAATCTTTTTGGAGAGGCAGTCCTTTCTCAGAACCCCCTGTTGTGCGCACGGGGACAAGAACCACTTGAGGAATCCTAGGATGTTAAGCCTAAGTATCAGGAGCACTAGCTCTGATACCAATTGAAAAACACCTAGAGGGGGGGTGAATAGGTGTAAGTGCTAATCTAATAAACTAAATGCAAACTAAGTGCGCTAAATGCGGAAGCTAATGTAAATTATGCACAAACTAATACAATACAACAAGTGTAGCCGAATTCCCCTTGCGAGGCTCTGGACTAACTCCTCTTGATTCCCCTTGAAATGGGTTGAGGCGCTATGTGAAGCTCTTGTTGGATGAGTACAAGTTAGGCACACACACACAAGCAATCCAAGCAATATGAAATATGTGCACATACAATCAAGCCAAGCAATCAAAGATATAGCAATATGAAATAATGCAAGGCAACACAAGCAATATGATAAGATGATATGAAGTATGATGCTTGCACAAAGTAAAGAGAGTAAGGGTTAGAGAGACAATGGATCAAACGCTAACACAAAGATTTGTTTCAAGGTTCGAGCACCTTACTCTACATCCCCGCCTACACCACCGTGTAGGATTTTCCAATCCACTATAGGAGTACCAAACTCCTCTCTCAACCTTACAAAGCCACCGAGGCTATACAACCACAATCCACCTCTACCGAAGAGGGATACGGCCCGTAGCCAACTACAACAAACACCTCTACCTAAGAGGCTCACAAACCAATCACCCGATCACCTCTACCGAAGAAGGATACAACAAGAATAAGGGTGTACAACTTAGAGGTTTACAACAACAACCTCAAACACTCTCTTTTCTCTTTTTCCACAAAAACAAGATCCTAATAGTTTAGGATAGAAGATATGGCTCAAGTGTGGAAACTAAGTGTTTTTGGAAACAAGCAACAAAGAAAAACTACTTGGGAAATCTCTTGTATATGATAGAAATAAAAGATCAAATCAAAATCCCAAAACTTAGTTCTCTTTGATTTTCCAAAAACCCAAAACAATAAAGATTAGAAGTTTAAAGCTCAAAAACTACTTTTTAAAACTCTTTTAAACACTTCAGAAACCTGAAATTTTTCCTCTTAAAAATCTTAGCCAAAATCCCCAAAGAGATGGGGTTTATATAGGCCAAACAGAAAACTAGCCGTTAGAGCTGAGCTGGCAGCTCTGACAGGCGTCGGTCGACCGGCCCGGTCGACCGCCAACGGTCAGAAAAGTGACCGTTGGGCACTAGCGGTCGACCGGCCCGGTCGACCGAAACATCCTGAGAGTTGAACTCTCAACTCGGTCGACCGGTCCGGTCGACCGACTACAATGTGTAGCCAGCGTGCAAGTCTGTGCACATCGGTCGACCGACCCGGTCGACCGGCCACTTGGTGCGGTCGACCGGTCCGGTCGACCGAACTGGCCTGGCAGGCACAGTGCAGATCTGCACAGATACGGGATTTAAAAATAGGTCTTTTCACTCAATAAAAATCCCATAAATTCACAGTAAATCTAAAAAAATAGTTTTAATCACAATAAAAACTGTTTTTCTAAAAATATGTTTTTCTAAAACTTGTTTTATCATTTTATGTTAAAACATAAACATGTGATAAAAATTTCAAGACAATATATCAACATATCAATTCATTTTAAAGTCTTGCAAATTTTATCAAAAACAAAACCTGTATTTTGTCAAACTTGATTTTTCCAAAACATGAATAGGATAGTCAAAATAAGTTTGTTTAAAAAATTAAGCATGCATGTATAGAATGAAGCAACTATACATATATCAATTTAAACTTGTTTTGATAAACTATTCATGAAAACCAAAACTCAATCATAAACGTGTGTGATTTGTGCACTTGAGCATATCAACTAAACTAAGCTTTACAAATATGGATCTAAAACACAAACTCTAAACTAGATACCTAAGTCTTCTTGACGATCTTCATCTTCAAGTAGACTTGCTCCAAAACTCCGTGATTCTCCAAGTGCAAAGGTATGATCTTTAAGCTTTGGCACCGGAATCATCATGAATAGCTTCTAATCATCTGTTGAAGCTAATCACCAACTAATATCCTGTTAATGATCTGAAACTTAGAAACACAAGAATATTAGTAAACATAACTACATGAGTTGTTCATCATCAAAACTAGAGTGGAAGGCCATTGGGCCAACAATCTCCCCCTTTTTGATGATGACAAAACTCATGGAGTTATATATGCATGGATTAAAGATAAGCTTCAAGGAAGCTCCCCCTTAACTCATGCATAACAAATGAATAAATAAATATGCAATGAAAGCTTATGATTCTAAACAAGAGACATACATATTTTTCATATCTTATTGTTTATTTGCTTATGCATGAACTCAATATATGCAAAAACATAAAGAAGCATATATAAACTCTAGATACCAATTACACCAATTCCAAAGCAAGCTTTGGATATCAATTAAACTTAATAAACAATTAAACTTAATATTCTTGATATATTAAAACATAATATATGCATATAAAACATAAATACTTCTCCCCCTTTTTGTCAATCATCAACAAAGGGGTAAACAATCAAAACCATAGATAAAATGAGGGGTAAAAATCTTTCTCCCCTTTTTGTCAATCAAAATAATACAAACAATGTTCTCCCCCTTTTTGTAAAAAAAATCAATAAGGGGTGACTACAAACATGATATCAATTAAAAAATATGTCAATGAAGCATCTTGATACCAATAAACAAGAATCAATATATGTTATATGCTATATACATTCATGAAGAGGAAGACGCTAAGTTAGCTTCCCTACACATATGCATTACATGAAGAAGGGATGACAAGCCCCAATTCACATAACACATATTATGTAATGCATAAGAGGAGATGTGAAGCTCCCCCTACACACGTATATCATATAAAGAAGAGTTGTCAAGCTCCTCAATTTATAATATACTCAACATGAATCTATATGTAAGAGAGATGTTAAGCTCTCCTTGCATATAGGAAATACAAATCAAAACTTTGAATATTTTCTTTAAACAAAATTTGAAAATACCAATTGTAATTAAACATAACAAATTACCAATTGTAAAATAACATAACAAATTTTGAATGCCTAAACACAAATTTTGATACCAATTGTAAGAATATATTTCATTTTGAAAATATATAAACAAATTTGATGTTGATATCATATGTTCAAAATAACAACTTTTAATCATAAAGAGTGGGAGTACAAATACCAATTGAAATACAAAATCAAATTTTCTCCCCCTTTATGAAAAACAAACTAAAGACATGCATAGTCTTGATAACAATTTAAAAGTAATCAATTTAAACAAAATTGAAACTCAAGCACTAGCATAAACACAAACATATATATGTATGAAAGATAGATACCAATAGAAATTGATATACTTGGAATTTAAAGCATACATACATACAAAACATATATGAGTATACAAGAAGATCAAAATGATACCAATTGAAAGAGTTCAATGATACCAATTGACATAACAATAAGTTCAAGTGTATACATCATATTATCTACCACCCAATCATAATTCAAGTTTTAAAGATTTTCAATTTAGGGCATACATGAACATGATCTCCCATCCTACCGCCCTTGAAAGGTAGGGGTTTTCAAAGATAGATTTGAAAATGTAGTTTTGTTTGAAAATCTCTACCATATGAAGAATATCGCAACTAGTTAAATGGAAAAATTTGTTAACTAGTATGAAATCCTTCAAGTAAGGAATAAAACAAAATTGAAATTCACATGATAATCATCACTCTAACAAATAAAGCATAACTCATGAGAAATAAAACATGAGCAATAGATATGAGTGTACAAATAATATGTGAAGATCATAATCATGAAAAAAATATTTCATTAAGCTCAATTATTCCTTAAAACATAATTCCATCAAAAACATGAAAATCATATAAAACTCCTTATTTAATCTTCAAGGCATATGTATGTCTAATACAAGCTAAAATATACATACATATCCAAAACTCAACGAGTCCACTAAATGTATATTCATGAAGGCACGTGGCTCAAAAAGATGTATATGTATAAGATTAGTTTGAACTAGATAGACATATACATGAAGTTAAACATAAATACATGAAACATGAAAAACTAAATTTTCATCACAACAAATTTCATTTCAAGGTATATGTATGAATTGTCAAACATGAAGTATACATACATATCCCTAAACACACTTTGAGTCCATAATATAGATTTGCATGAAAGGCAAATGACTCAAGGGGTATACATGTATATCTTAAGGTTTGGCAATACAAACATATACATGAAGTGAAATACACAATCATAAAGTAAATTTAAAAAATGAGAATACAAGTTTGAAATGTATGAATCATCAAAACTAGACTATACTAGCACATCTAATGGGTACAAATATGCATTCAAACCCAAACATATATAGATTTATTTGTAGCCCACTCTATGTACAAGTATATAACTAGTCTTAATGAAAACTAACACTTAAACATATATTCAAAACATGAAGCATCAAAAACACATATAAAAATCATCATGATAAAAGTAAAACATGATTATTATGTAAATTCACATGTATTAGATTCATGATGTACATTATAGCTTAAACAAAAGTGAGAACACTAAATATGGGTTCATATAAGCATATGTGTCTCAAATACTATACATGTATGTCAAGGATCTAATAAACATGGAATGAACATACTAATCCATAGACATCAAAAACATGCTATAAACATTAAAGCATGGAAAGCATGTAAACAATAAATGGGAGTAAAGGATTGTTACCAAAACCGAAGAAGAAGCAACTCTCCTTGTCTCCAAAACATGGTGGTCATCTCCACCAAACCTTCCCTTGAAAGTGATGCATCCAATTTGATTTCCATGAAGTCCGGAACGCATCCACTCCAAGGTGTCATCACTCTCACATCATGTGAGAGCCCACACCTACATCAAAAATAATAGGAGGGGTGGTTTTTGGTACCCATCTCTTATTGGGTCCATGGGGTTAGTCTCATTTCTAACCCAAACAAATTTCTTGGCTAAATTTTCAACATGTAAACGATCATAGCAAAATTTAGCAAGATGGCCTTTTCGGCCACAATGTGTACATGTGTACACATGAGCATACATGTGTTGATGGTGTCCGTGTGAAGCATGTGTATGCCGTGATGGGTGTGCATGCATAAAGGATGGAACTTGTTTCTTTCGAACCAAGGTTTCCAAGCGTGTGTGGTTCATGGCACATTGGCTCATAGTGGAGCCAAACAATCTACTCTCTTCTTTAACATACAAATATCATCATTGATCCTAGAAGAAGAGGTACATGCATTAGGTAGACTAGATGAAGAAGCTACACTAGCATGGCAAACATGTGCATCAATTTTATTTTGCAAAACAATATTCTTATCTAAACAAACATTCAACTCATTTGAAATAGAAATGATTTTGTTTTTCAAAGCAACATTCTCTTTTAAAACAAAATCAATTTTAGAAGACATATTTTCATTTTTCTTCAAAAGAGTTTCACAATCATTTTTAGACTTTAAAAATTTATTTTCTTTTAAAGCAAGTTCCAATTGAGATCTCAATGAATCCCTTTCATTATAGACCTCAACCTTTTCTTGCAAAACACAATCAAGTCTAACATACAAACTTTTATTTTCTTTTTCAATATCTAGACTTTCTTTTTCAAAATCTTATATTTTTCAATTAACTTTTCACAAACAATAGATAGTTCTTCATTCAAAACATGGGGATCAACGATATCATCACTTGAAGAACTAGCATCATAATCACTATCTAGGTGGGATTCCGAATGTACCTCAAGGGAGTCATTCCCTTGGACCATGAAGCATTGTGGATCGGATTCTCCACTAGATTCCTCTTCTTGAATTTGTACTTGAAGCTTGGAGGTGTTGGTGGTAGTCAATTTGTTCCACACTACAAAAGCGGAATCAAAGTTAGAAACACATAAAAGATAATCTTTAGATAAAGTGCTTCTAATGGCCTCTAGGGCTAGTGCATTGGCCCCTATATGATTACCATCACCAAGATAACATCTCTTGGTGGCGGCAAGGAAGACATGCAAACCTAGGGTCTTTAGGTACATGGACATCCTATACTTCCAAACATCAATGTTGGAAGGGTCAAAGCTAGGAGGGGTCATGAAGTCCATGGTAAACTATATATGAATGTGCAAACAAACAAATGCAAATGAGATTAGCAAGCAAATGGATCACTCCTAGGATGTTAAGCCTAAGTATCAGGAGCACTAGCTCTGATACCAATTGAAAAACACCTAGAGGGGGGGTGAATAGGTGTAAGTGCTAATCTAATAAACTAAATGCAAACTAAGTGCGCTAAATGCGGAAGCTAATGTAAATTATGCACAAACTAATACAATACAACAAGTGTAGCCGAATTCCCCTTGCGAGGCTCTGGACTAACTCCTCTTGATTCCCCTTGAAATGGGTTGAGGCGCTATGTGAAGCTCTTGTTGGATGAGTACAAGTTAGGCACACACACACAAGCAATCCAAGCAATATGAAATATGTGCACACACAATCAAGCCAAGCAATCAAAGATATAGCAATATGAAATAATGCAAGGCAACACAAGCAATATGATAAGATGATATGAAGTATGATGCTTGCACAAAGTAAAGAGAGTAAGGGTTAGAGAGACAATGGATCAAACGCTAACACAAAGATTTGTTTCGAGGTTCGAGCACCTTGCTCTACATCCCCGCCTACACCACCGTGTAGGATTTTCCAATCCACTATAGGAGTACCAAACTCCTCTCTCAACCTTACAAAGCCACCGAGGCTATACAACCACAATCCACCTCTACCGAAGAGGGATACGGCCCGTAGCCAACTACAACAAACACCTCTACCTAAGAGGCTCACAAACCAATCACCCGATCACCTCTACCGAAGAGGGATACAACAAGAATAAGGGTGTACAACTTAGAGGTTTACAACAACAACCTCAAACACTCTCTTTTCTCTTTTTCCACAAAAACAAGATCCTAATAGTTTAGGATAGAAGATATGGCTCAAGTGTGGAAACTAAGTGTTTTTGGAAACAAGCAACAAAGAAAAACTACTTGGGAAATCTCTTGTATATGATAGAAATAAAAGATCAAATCAAAATCCCAAACTTAGTTCTCTTTGATTTTCCAAAAACCCAAAACAATAAAGATTAGAAGTTTAAAGCTCAAAAACTACTTTTTAAAACTCTTTTAAACACTTCAGAAACCTGAAATTTTTCCTCTTAAAAATCTTAGCCAAAATCCCCAAAGAGATGGGGTTTATATAGGCCAAACAGAAAACTAGCCGTTAGAGCTGAGCTGGCAGCTCTGACAGGCGTCGGTCGACCGGCCCGATCGACCGCCAACGGTCAGAAAAGTGACCGTTGGGCACTAGCGGTCGACCGGCCCGGTCGACCGAAACATCCTGAGAGTTGAACTCTCAACTCGGTCGACCGGTCCGGTCGACCGACTACAATGTGTAGCCAGCGTGCACGTCTGTGCACATCGGTCGACCGACCCGGTCGACCGGCCACTTGGTGCGGTCGACCGGTCCGGTCGACCGAACTGGCCTGGCAGGCACAGTGCAGATCTGCACAGATACGGGATTTGAAAATAGGTCTTTTCACTCAATAAAAATCCCATAAATTCACAGTAAATCTAAAAAATAGTTTTAATCACAATAAAAACTGTTTTTCTAAAAATATGTTTTTCTAAAACTTGTTTTATCATTTTATGTTAAAACATAAACATGTGATAAAAATTTCAAGACAATATATCAACATATCAATTCATTTTAGAGTCTTGCAAATTTTATCAAAAAAAAACCTGTATTTTGTCAAACTTGATTTTTCCAAAACATGAATAGGATAGTCAAAATAAGTTGTTTAAAAAATTAAGCATGCATGTATAGAATGAAGCAACTATACATATATCAATTTAAACTTGTTTTGATAAACTATTCATGAAAACCAAAACTCAATCATAAAACGTGTGTGATTTGTGCACTTGAGCATATCAACTAAACTAAGCTTTACAAATATGGATCTAAAACACAAACTCTAAACTAGATACCTAAGTCTTCTTGACGATCTTCATCTTCAAGTAGACTTGCTCCAAAACTCCGTGATTCTCCAAGTGCAAAGGTATGATCTTTAAGCTTTGGCACCGGAATCATCATGAATAGCTTCTAATCATCTGTTGAAGCTAATCACCAACTAATATCCTGTTAATGATCTGAAACTTAGAAACACAAGAATATTAGTAAACATAACTACATGAGTTGATCATCATCAAAACTAGAGTGGAAGGCCATTGGGCCAACAGATTCCTCTTCAGATCTCTGAAGCCTGATCTGGACTTTGATCTTCCCTGATCATCTCTTCCCTTCCTATTGAAACTTCTGCCTCTTACCGTCAATGCCTCTGTTGTTGTGTTCCCTGAAGAAGATAGTCGGTCATGTCTCCTTGCTTCATAACTCACAAGAGTAGCAGACACCTCACTTTAGTTAAGGGGTTTTCTTTCATTAATCAATGTAAGAGTAAAGGTCTCATACTCTTTTCTAGGAAGAGAGTTTAAAAGAATTACCGCCTTATCCTCTACACTGATCTCCACATCCACATTAACTAGATCTGTAAGAAGCTTCGTGTAGCGATTCAAGTGTTCATTGACAGAGCATCCTCTTTGCATCTAAAAACCATAAAGCTTACTCTTCAACTGCAGTCGAGATTCTATGTTTTTCGTCAGATATTTCTTCTCCAGGATCTCTCAGAGCTGCCTCGCATATGTCTTATGCAACACACGATACTTGATGTCTTGTGTCAAATAAGACCTGATCAAGCCACACGCCGAATGGTTCATCTTGTCCCAATCTTCTTCCGTCGTTGATGTGCGCTTCTTCTCCAACCGTAGAGTGTCTTCGAGGTTTGATGCCGTCAGTGCATCCATAACCTCACACCTCCACATATCAAAGCTATTCGTGTCGTTGAACTTCACCACATCAATACTTGGATGTGGATTCATGGATCTCACCGATGTACTTTCTCCAGCCATCTTCTCAACTGATTCCTCAAAGCAATGCGGAAACAAACGGAGTTAGATAAAACAAACTAGATAAAGACAGGATTTTTACCTCCACGCGAAACCCTCGAAGAGTTTCTGAAACTATCTACTCCTTCGAATTGATTTCTCGAGCAATCTACACGCTGTTTTGAGATCGACACACGATCCCACAAACAGCCCCAACGCTGCTCCGAGATCGACACACGATCTCCACCAAACAGCAACTGATGCCCTTGAATCAACAGATGATCCTACGCCGAACCTTGGATGCTCTTGTACCAATTATTGTGCGCACGGGGACAACAACCACTCTTGAGGAATCCGCCCACCTGGCGGAGACTTGATGCAGCCGGAAAAGCAACCAACACGACAGAACAACGAACAACAGAGAAAAGCAATCAACACAATATTTAACGAGGTTCGGCAACGTGCTTACGTCCTCGGGCAAGGAAGAGAGAGATTTTATTGATTCAACAATTAATACAAACCAATACAAGAGGGAAACTTGAGGAGATTCTTAGGGATACAATACATGAGAGATCTAGCCTTTATTTATAGCCACAGAGTCTTTGGATTTAAGGAAACCCAGATTGAATTCGATCTCATCCAGAAAAGGAATCTGAATCCTAAAAGGCAGCAAAAAACGCACCTGTCGGTCGACCGGCCGGTCGACTGACCCATGCCACAGTCGACCGTGCCGGTCAACCAAACCCAACCGAGAGCAAAGGCCTGTCAGTCGGTCGACCTGGCCGGTCGACCGCTCTCTTCCACGGTCGACTGAGCGGTCAACCGGGATAACCCTGTGCACATTCGTGCACGCCGGTCGACCGGCCTTCTCCACCGGTCGACCGGGAGCGCAATCTGTCCTACTCCAATGCACCGTCTTACTCCTTTGATTTTCGATCTCTGTGCTAACTTCATCTACTCCTCTATCTCCTCTCTCCCTACACCCCCTACTATTCCTCTTCCACCTTGGCCCCCCTTTCTTTTTTCTTATAAAATAAAATTAAAATAAATACTCTCTTCTCTTCAAACCCCTCTTTCTCTCTCATCACTCTCTCCACGTTCTCTCTCCTCTCTCGCTAATGATCCTGCCAATCTATCGTCCCCTCTCCCCTCTTCTTTTAATAATGTCATTTTTTACGGAAATTTGTAAAATGATCTTGATCATGTTATCTATCGGACTTTGCCATAAATTTTCTTGATAATTAATTGCGGTGAGAGGGTTGTTTGTTTGTATTTTTTTTTTTTTCAAATTTCTTTTCTTTTGTGAAAGACTGGACATGGTGCTAGATTCAAAAACGGTATTTTATTTTTTGGATCTGTTCGCCAAATTCAAATATAGAATTAACAATATTTTACATTCAGATTAAATTTTAGTTATTTTTTACTTTCGGATTGACAAAACTGAGATCCAAAAATAACAAATTCATATCTGCCCAACACCACAATACCACGATGGCGACGCGAAAACTCTCAGCATCAACGTACTCTGTCACAGATCAATTTTGATAATTAAATTTGAGACAGATTTTTTTCTTAGAATGAAATATTAAGACAACTCCAATTGTCAAACAAAACTCTAATGTGACAAATCTCTCCCGCGACACTCCCCCCTCCCCCTGGCCACTAGTAACCTCTGCTGACCACCCATAGAGAAAGAACACGAGCTCCCTGGAAGGACGGTGGCAACGAGCGGGGCTCTCAATACAGCAATTAATTTCACATTTCTTTCTGTCCTTGGGACCATAAATACTAATTACAGGAAAGCAAGAGGAACCGAGTTAACTGGTTCAAACTTCAAAAATACCTAGAGCCCTTCAAACCACCTCCAATACATAAAAGAACATTGGAAGAGAGAGTTATCCAACGAGCCGAAAAATCTCCTCCCTCCTCAACCCAAATCCCTACAAATATTTAATTAAATTTACTTATCACAAATTTATTAAATAAATAAAAAAATCATTCAAAATATAAAATATTAAAACAAAAAAAAAAATGTCACAGGCATTCAAGAGAGCACATTAGAGAGCAGTGACCTCTTAATAATCCCTTAGGGCATCTCCAACCACCCCCTCCATTTTGGAGTGTACTTTCACTCCAAAATGGAGGGTTCAACAAAAACCTCTCCAACCATCACTCCATTTTTTCACTCCAAATGGAATATTCTCTACATATTTTATTATTATTATTATTTTATTGTATCAAATTTTAATTATCAACATATTATATGATAATTTAAGTAAATTGCGTAATACTATTAAAATATTTTAAAATGTATTTAACTTTTTAATAATTTTATATAATATTTAATATTTAACTTTAATAATTAATTAATATTTTTATTTATGAAATTAAGAAACTAAATAAAATATAAAATTATAAAATATTGAATTAAACAAAGTAAAATTATAAATTTAAAAACAAATAATTAAAAAATTAAAATATAAAAACTAAATAAAATACAAAAATATAAAAACTAAAATTTAAATTAACTTTCAGTGCTGGGTGCTACAGTAAACTAAATTTAAATTTAAATTTAAAACTAAACTAAAATAAAAAAAAAATCTAAATTTAAAACAAAAAATCTAAATTTAAAACTAAACTAAAACTAAAATCTAAATTTAAAACTAAAACTAAAATAAAACTAAAACTAAAATATAAACAAAAAATCTAAATTTAAAACTAAACTAAAATAAAAAAAAAAAAAAAAAGGCACCCGGCATTTTGCCGGGTGCTACAGTGCTGCGCCAATTCTGGCGCAGCACTGTAGACCCGGCAAAATGCCGGGTACGAAATGGCGTGGGGTTGGACCCCACGCCATTTCTTTGCAAGCCAACCCACGCTATTTTTAGCGTGGGTTGGAGATGGCCTTAAGCCCCTCCACCCCCTCCCCTCTTAGGGAATCGCGCCTAACAAAGAGAATGGGAATCTTCTGTCCTTCCTCTCTTTCTTTTAAAAGCAAAGGCATGAACAAATATATAAGCTGCCGACAGAAGTTTGCACAAAGAAAACACTAGCAAGGAACAATTCCAGGTTAATTACAAAGCTAGGCACAAAAGGCTGCAATCAACGGCACAGATACGGTCACCCCCGGTCCACAGATAGCATCATTCAATCTTCTTCTCACAACGAGAAAGAGGAGAGAGAAAGAAAAGAGAATACGAGCACCGGCAAAGAAACGGAGGGTGGGGGAGAGAGAGAGAGAGAGAAGACATATTACATTAAACCGCCGACGCCAAACTTTCTTCTACTTTTTCTACCCCTCCGGCTTCCCAAAAAAATTAAAAAAAGAGAGGGGGGAGAACGAACTATCATCGATTGATCCTTTATCCTTTGTCATTTCACTCGTCGTCGTCGTCATCCTCTTCATCCTGCACGATAAACACAGTTCACGTCAATAAATAATTTTGTGGACTTCATTTCTGAATGAAATTGTAAATTTTGAAGGATATTTCTGAAAAAAATCACCTCGCCGCTTTCATCATCCTCGTCGTCATCGTGCACCTCCGACTTGGACTTGTCGGAATCCTCCTCATCTTCCTCCTCCTCCGCTGATTTCTTCCCTCCACCATCAGACTGGGGCAAAGATAATTGATTATTAATTCAGAAAAATTTTGTTAAAATTCGATTTGTGGAAGTTTAAGAAAAAATAGTACCTGCTTCTTATTGTAAGCAACCATGGTTTTATTGTACTCGGCCTTTCGCTTGGCCGCCTTGGCTTCGTATGGAGCCTTGTCCTGAAATTTTAAAACTTCTTTTAGGGGAAATAAAAAAGCCAACTATCTTATAGATCTGCAGAAAAATTGAGAAAATTACTAGCTACTTTTTTTTTTTTTTTCAGATGATTAATTTTACAGGAAATACTCACAGCAGCTGACATAGATTTCCACTTATCTCCAGCGGCTTTGCCGACCTGATTCACAGAGAAATTAAAATCAAGAGGAAAAAGATTTACAACCCCAAAAGATAAAAGCAGATCTAAGATGGCTTGAGATGCTTACAACGGAGACCTGCTTATTATTAGGGTTTTTCTCCTTGAATTGTTTCCTAAACTCCTCCCTTTAGATCACAAACAAAAGAGTAATAAAAATTATACTCCCAAAAAAAAAAAAAAAAAAAAAAAAAAAAAAAAAAAAAAAAAAAAAAAAAAAGAAGATCAACAAGCAAAAGACTTACATAAAGATGAAGAAGGCGCTGGGGGCCTCTTGGGCTTGTTGGGGTCCTTTCCGGCCTTGGCCTTCTTCGGCGCCGGTTTCCTGGCCGTCGCCTTTTCAGCGGCCTTCCTCTTCACAGAAAGCCTTAATTGGCACCAAAAACGCTAAAAGTAATTAGATCTAGAAACATAAAGCAGAAAAGACCTAATAAGGCGAACAAACTCACTTGGCATCGGCTTTCTTCGACGTGTCAGCCTTTGATTTCCCTGCCTTCATCGCGAAACCCTGCAAGAAACGGCGAGATCCGTCAGAAATCCATCAAAATCGGCCGGAAAATTGTGGGAGAGGGGGGGCGGCGGGGCTCGACCTAGGTTTGGGTTTGGAGAGAGAGAGAGAGAAGGGTCTAGAGAAAGAGTGGGTACTGAGTGGCGTTGAGAGCTGGCCTTGTGGAGAGATAAGAAGGGAGAGGGAGAGAGAGTGGTGCTGAGGGAATTCGAGATCTTTTTTCACAATCGACGGAGGAAAATGAGAGCGCAATGGATTTTGGGCGGGATTCCGAAAACGGGGGGCAACGTCAGCGATCCGCGCGATTGAATCCCGTTGGCCCACGTTGGTTCTCGCCCCGGCCCCACCCGCCGCTCTCTGCATTGCGTGTTTCTTCTTTGCCTGCGCTTTCGCTGGGAGCAGATATTTCCTCCACAAAAAATTTTATGAAGACAATCTGTGATTAAGGCCCCCGCAAATATAATGAAAGCATCCAAAAAAAATTAAAAATAAAAAATACTCAAATTATCTTCTTCTTCTTCCTCCCCCTCCTCCACCCCGGCGTCTCCCTCCTCGGTGACCCCCTCCCTCTCTGGCCTTTCCCCGCTCCCCTTCCCCTCCCCCCCCCCCCAATCCCCTCTGGTCTCCCCCTCCCCCTCCACCCCCCATCCCCTGGTCTCTCCCTCCCCGTCCTTCGGTCTATTCAGTCATATCTGACTTGTCAGAACTGGCTGAACAGACAACTCTTAGTCTGTTCGTCCAATTCTGAACGAACAGATCTAACGATCAGATCTAGCCGAACATGTCAGGAGTGAAGGAGGGGACAGGGGGGAGGGGAGGACTGGGGGATGGGCGAGGGGGGAGGCGGGAAAGGGTGGAGGAGGTGGAAGAAGGCCGAGGATGGAGGGGGGTAGAAGAAGAGGAGCATTTTTGACTTTTCACCAAAGGTGAAATTGTTAAAAAGAATAATGGCACCCTTGTAATAATTTAGGACACGAATATTGCCACCCCTAAAACTGATGAAGGCCCCCAAAAATATTTACAATTGTGCCATTATTATTTTACAATTTTACCCATGGTGAAATGTCTAAAAAACTCTCATTTTTCCTCCTTCATTCCTCCTTTCACCGACCCCCCTCCTCCTCCATCTCCGACAACCACCACTTCCATTCTCCGGTGCCCAACTTCCCCCTCCCTCGCGGCTCCCCTCCCCCTCCCCTGCCTGCCCTCCTCTCCCAGACCTCCTCCCCTTCTGTTCGACCAGACTGGCCGAACAAAAGGGGAGGGATCTAGGGAGGGAAGGGGAGGGTGGGCCCGCCTGCCCTCCTCCTCCAGACCCCCTCCCATTCTGTTCGGGTGGACTAGCCGAACAAAGGGGAGGGGATAGCGTCGGGGAGGTCGGAGCGCCAACGAAGGAGAGGTCGAGGGAAAGAGGAAGGGACGCGGGAAAGGGGGAGGTAGAGAGGACGTGGGGAGGTTGGGGAGGTCAGGGGAGAGGAAGGGAAGCGCCAGTGAGGGGGAGGCCGGAGAGGGAGGGTGGGGGTCGTCGGCGAAGGAGGGAGAGGAGGACGAGGAGAAGAAGAGGGCATTTTCAGAATTTTTCAAATTTTTTAGCATGCTTTTATCAGTTTTGGGGGTGCCTTTACTTTCAGTTCATTTTTTGTTCTCAATCAAATTTTCATTGGTGATCCTAAACTTATAGGTTACTTGATTTTCTCAAAATATTTCAAATATTCTTCTCTTTAAAAATGAAATGTGCTAAGTGCGGCTGTGATTCATACGAAAGTTGTTGGCCCAAGGTTATAATCACCCGGTTGTTGAGTTTTGATGATTACAAAACATATAGAGTTATTTGTACTAATCATATTTTAGTGTTTAAGTGTGTTTCAGGGTTTTAAGGATTCAAGATTTCTTCTTCCCTAAAGGAAGGTATTTTTGACTCAAGTTGATTCGATTCGGGTTCAAGGATTCAAGCTTGCATATGGAGGAGCCCTAACTTGAATAACTTGTAGTCATCTAGAATCTTTGTAAGAACTAGTTTGTTAAAGAATGAGGTTATGATAAGTTGGCTCAAGAAAAACACACACACTCTTTCATTTTTCAAAATACGATTTTTATTTTGGTTAATTGATTTAGGTGCATGTATTGTTTGATATACATGACTCAAAATTTTTATATTTTTACATCTTATTTATATCATGTATATCAACCCTTATAGCATGCTACTTAATCATATAGCCTTACAAAATTATTTTAAAAATTTTTCTAAGTTCAAATTTTTTCCTATAAAAAATACTGTTTCAGGCCTTACGGTCGACCGGGCGGTCGACCGCATCTATTTCAGGCATTATCGGTCGACCGCACCAGTCGACCGGCCCTTGTGTCTTTGGCGTGCACGTTTGTACACGTCTGCCGGTCGACCGGACCGGTCGACCGACTGACTGACCCTTTCTCTCGGGTTTTATCGGTCGACTGGGCCAGTCGACCGACAGAACAAATCTTTGTTTTTGTTTAGACGCCGGTCGACCGACCGGTCGACCGTGTCCAACGGCTAGTTTGCCAGATGGATTGCCGGTCGACCGGCCGGTCGACCGACAGCCGCCAAACTATCCCAATGGCTAGTTTTTTGAAATCTGATTTTCTGATTTGATTGAGATGTGTATGTCAGCTATCTCTGAAATTTTGGAGGCTATTTCCTGACCTATTTACCTAGTCTAAATGATGATTAGATCCTTTCAAATCCCTATAAATAGATGGCATTGGTCCCTTGTAAAAATAAAAAAAAATCCCCATTATTTTCAAGTTTCCAAACGAAAGAAAAGTTTTTAAAGTTCTCACTTTCTAAAGTGCATTCTTGGTTGAAGTTTTTCAGTTGTTTTCAAGCTATTTCTTACTACTTTATAACTGATTTTCTCACTTCACTTCTTGAGCCAAAAATTTCACCCATTCTTTAAGGAGTTGTAAGAGAGAAGTTTGTGGTTTTTTTGATCACCTTGTTACTTGTTCTATCTTTGTGTTGAGATTCCTCTTGTGTAGAGGAGTGGATTGGTGGGAGTTCGATACTCCGGTCTTATGTAGACCTCTTGTAATTTCCCTTGTGGATTTAGTGAAAATCCTTCACGGTGGTGGAGGCGGGGACGTAGAGCGGTGGCTCGAACCTCGAAACAAATTCCTTATGTTTGCGATTGGTTTCCTTATTGCTTTTTATTGCTTTACTTTTCTATCTTGTGATATCTCTTGTTTGCACCTCATTGCACCCATTTCATTTACTTGCATTTTTTGGTCTTTATTCATCTCAACAAGAAAGCAATTACGCGCCTCAACTCATAATCTAGAGGAATCAAAGAGGAGAAGTTCTAGAGCCCTTCACGGGGAATTCAGCTTCAATTTCTTATTTTGAGTGACCGATTGCATCATATATTCATACTTGTTTAAAAAGATCATTAGATTAGCATTAACACCTGTTCACCCCCCCCTCTAGGTGTTTTTCAATTGGTATCAGAGCGTTGGTCTCAGGCTCTTGGCTTAACAACCTTAGAGAGATCATATTGCTAATCACTCTATTCATTTTTCATACTCATACACTTAGTAAGATGGATAAAGGAATTAAGACCCCACCCAAGTTTGATGGCCTTAACTTTCCCATATGGAAGGTTAAGATGACCGTGTTTTTGCAATCCTTAGGGAGCCGGGTTGCAAAGACGGTGACCAAACCTTTTAGTGCACCCCTTGGTGATGAGGACACTTGATCCGATATTGTCACGAAAGAGTTTGACGCTAATGTTAGGGCACACTATGCCTTACATCAAGCTCTTAATGACGATGATATTTCTAGAGTCATTCATTGCAAATCCGCACATAAGATTTGGACTCACTTACTTGTCACTCATGAGGGGACTTCACAAGTAAAGAGGGCAAAAATTGACCTTCTTCGTTCCCAATATGAAAATTTTTCTATGCAAGAAAATGAAACCATAGATGATATGGTTACTAAGTTTACAAAGATTACTAATGGACTTTCTTCTTTAGGTGACGGCATTGACAACGATCAAAAGGTGAGGAAGATCATCCGTGCACTCCCTCCATCTTGGAAAGTCAAAGCCACTACTTTGAAGGAGCTCAATGACAAGAAAGAAATGGAGCTTATCGGTCTCATTGGGAATCTCAAGACCCATGAGATGGAAAGAAAAGCAAGAGAAGAGATGGCTCCTCCCAAGAAGAAAGCTATTGCCTTCAAGAGTTCTTCCACCTACTCCGACGACGATGATGAAGAAGAAGATGATGAAGATCTTTCCCTTCTTGTAAAGAAGGTTCGGAGAATGTACAACAAGGCAAAGTTTCAAAATAAAAGGAGATGGTAAGGTAAAGAAGAGAAGAAAATCATTTGCTTCAATTGCCGGAAGCCGGTGTTGGCCCAAAGGCCTTCCACTCTAGTTTTGATGATGACTCACTCATGTAGTTATGTTTACTAATAATCTTGTGTTTCTAAGTTTCAGATCATTAGCAGGTTATTAGTTTTGATGATTAGCTTCAACAAGGGTTTTGGAAGCATATCATGGTGATTCCGGTGCCAAAGCTTCAAGATTATACCTTTGCACTTGGAAGATCACGGTTTGGGAGCTAGTCTACTTGAAGATAGAAGATCTACAAGCAAGACTTAGGTATCCTAATTTAGATAGAGTTTTTAGATCCATTTGTAAAGCTTAGTTTAGTTGATATGCTCAAGTGCACAACACACAAGTTTTATGTTTTGATATTTGGTTTTCATGAATAGTTTGATCAAAACAAGTTTTCATATTCTATATGTATAGTAGATGATTTCTTTCTATACATACATGCGTTAATCTTCAAGATAAACTTATTTTGATATTTCTATTCATGTTTGGAAAATCATGTTTGATAAAAATACATGTTTGGTTTTTGATTGAATCGGTTTTGGATTTCAAGGCTTGACACCCTTCTATAGTTATTATCATAACTTTTTATTTTTATATTCAAATAACATGATTTAACTTTCATCTCAAAGATAACTTTCAGATCTAAATTTCTTATTTAATAACCATTTCCTGATTCTAATTTTAAAGTTGTCAAATATTTGGTTGAAATCTGTTCTTGTTCTGAAAACAGTTTACAGTTTCTGTTTTGACACCTTTTAGTATTTTATTGATAACTTTTAATTCTGAATTGATATTGATTTGATTTAAGTTGCATTAGAAAGTAGACTTCAATATCTACAACTTCATCCTATATACTTATTTCCAAATTCGAACGTTTTAGACCTCAAAAATGCGTTCCAACCTGACCTATTTTTGCTGTCTGCCAGGTTGGGCCAGTCGACTGGGACAGTCGACTGGGCCAAGAGGCCAGTCGACCGACCAGTCGACCGGACGTGCACAAAACTGTGCACGTCGGCCAGTCGACCGGCCAGTCGACTGTACTGAAACAGGTTTGGTCTCGGGTTGTTACCAGTCGACCGACCAGTCGACCGGCAGCTGTCAACGGTCAAAAATAGCCGTTGGACGGTCGACCGGCCAGTCGACCGACCGCCTGTCAGGCTGACACGTCAGCCTAACGGCTAGTTTTGTATAGGGGCTATATAAACCCCATTGTTTGGAGTTTTTGGTTAAGATTTTTGTGCTAGTTTTTCCAGATCTTTTTCATTGTTTTAAAAGTGTTTTCAAAAGAGTTTAAGTGCTAAAAGTGATTCATCTTTATTTGTTTTGTGTTTTTGGAAATCAAAGAAAATAGGATTTAGGATATTTGTGTTGATTTTCATTCTATATCTTTTGGCAAGAATTTTTCCAAGTATTTTTCTTTGTTGCTTGTTTCCAAAACACTTAGTTTCCACTTGAGCTATATCTTCTATCCTAAGTTATTAGGATCTTTGTTTTGTGTGGAAAAAGAAAAGAGAAAAAGAAAGAGAAGTGTTTGAGGTTGTTGTTGTAAACCTCTTTATTGTAAAACACCCTTGTTATTTGTGAATCCCTCTTAGGTAGAGGTGATCGGGTGATTGAGTTTGTTGTGAGCCTCTTCGGTAGAGGTTGTGGGTTTGTTGTATTTCGGCTACGGGCCGTATACCTCTTCGGTAGAGGTGTGGAGTGTTGTTGTATAGCCTCGGTGGCTTTGTGGTTGAGAGAAGGAGTTTGGTACTCCTTATAGTGGATTGGGAAATCCTACACGGTGGTGTAGGCGGGGATGTAGAGTTGGGTACTCGAACCTCGAAACAAATTTGTGTGTTTGCGTTTGATCCAATTTCTCTCAACTCTATCTCTTTAATTTGTGCAAGCATCATTTCATTTCATACAAGCATTAGTCTTTCATAGCATTCATATTATATAACTTGCTTGTGTTGCCTTGCATTTCCTTTATATTGCCATAACTTTGTATGCTTGGCTTAATTGTGTGTGTATACATTGCTTGGATTGCTTGTGTGTGTTTGCCCTACTTGTACTCATCCAACAAGAGCTTCACATAGCGCCTCAACCCATATCAAGGGGAATCAAGAGGAGTTAGTCCAGAGCCTCGCAAGGGGAATTCGGCTACACTTGTTGTATTGTATTAGTTTGTGCATAATTTGCATTAGCTTCCACATTTAGCGCACTTAGTTTGCATTAAGTTTCTTAGATTAGCACTTACACCTATTCACCCCCCCTCTAGGTGTACTTTCAGCCGGGTCACATTGTTGCGGAATGTCCGAAAATCAAAAGCAAACCCTCCACCTCCAAGAAGCCATACAAAAAGAAAACTTTAAATACTACTTGGGATTCGGAGAGTGAATCCGATGAGGAAGTTGACACCGCCAACATGTGCTTCATGGCAAATGAAAGCACAAGCAAGTTAACTCCCAGTGTATCTATTGATTGTGAACTTACTATAGATGAACTAGGAGAAGCTTTTGAAGAACTATCTCATAACTATGATTTTCTCAAAAAGAAATACTTGAAAATGAAAAAGGAAAATGAATCACTCAACCACAAAGTTTTCATTCTTACAAAAGAAAAAGATGAATTGTTTTCTACTCTATCTTCTACTCAAAAGGATTTTGATGAATATAAAATTTCTTGCAAAGGTAAATTTTCACAAATTGATGAAAATGAGATTTCCTTGCTAAAGAAGAAAATTGATTCATTAAGAGTAGTTTTGAAGAAATGTGAATTTGATAAAACTAGACTAGAGGCTATGTTTTCTAAGAAACATGTTCCAAAGAAACATTCACATGCTATTCATACTCAAGCTTATAAATCACAACCTTTACATCATGCTAAGCACCCTAAACATGCCCACACTCCACACACACATCATGCATTCATGTATGGTAAAGTCTTTTCATGCACATATTGTGGCCGTAAAGGTCATTTGGTTAAATTTTGCTATGACAGGATTAATGCATCGCATAATCATGTTTGGGTTCGGAATACTAACATTCAAAGACCCAAGAAAGTTTGGGTACCAAAGTCAATAAATTTGTTAAATGATGTAGGTATATTCCAAAGCCCAACTTCGTAAGGGGTTGTGGTATCTTGATAGTGGTTGCTCAAGGCACATGACTTGGGATATCAATAACTTCGCAACCCTATCAAGATACCATGAAGGTGGCACCGTCACCTTCGGAGATGACGCCAAAGGAAAGATCATTGGTATTGGTAATGTTAAACTTGGTACATCTCCTTTAATAGAAAATGTTGTTTTAGTTGATGGCCTCAAGCATAATCTCTTGAGTGTTAGTCAACTTTGTGATAAAGGTTTTAATGTTATTTTTGATGACCTAGCATGTAGTGTTATTGATAGACAATCCAATGCATGTATATTTTTTGAATTTCGTGAAAATAATGTATACACGATTGACATGTCTAATATGCTATGCAATGCTACTTGTTTGAAAGCCCTCGATGATGACTCTTGGTTGTGGCATAGGAGATTAGGCCACATTTCTTTTGACCATCTATCTAGATTAAACAATAAGGAAATGGTGAAATGTATTCCTTACTTGAACTTTGAAAAGGACCGCATTTCCGATGCGTGCCAACTTGGAAAACAAATCAAGTCCTCTTTCAAGTCAATCAAGGATATCATGACATGACGACCTTTGGAGTTGATCCATATGGATTTGTTTGGTCTTACACAAACCAAAAGTCTAAGCGGGAATCGTTTTGCTTTCGTTCTAGTTGATGATTTCTCGCGTCTTACTTGGGTTTTCTTTTTAGAGCACAAAAATCAAGCCTTTTAATATTTTCAAGCCTTTAAGAAAAGAGTTGAAAAGGAAAAGATTCTTCTATTTTAAGAATACGAAGTGATAGAGATAGTGAATTCAATAACCAACCCTTTACCATTTTTTGTGAAGAATATGGAATTAAGCATGAACTATCTTGTCCTAGAACTCCACAACAAAATGGAGTCATTGAGAGAAAAAATCGTACATTACAAGAGATGGCTAGGACAATGATAAATGAGTACGGTCTCCCTCATTATCTATGGGTCGAGGCCGTTAACACTTCTTACTACATATCAAATAGGATTTTCTTATGCAAAAACACTTCAAAAATATTTTTTGAGATTTATTTAATATTTTTTGAGATTTATTTTTCTAGAAAGTCAAATGTTTCATACTTTAAAGTTTTTGGTTGTAAATGTTTTGTTTTGAATACTAAAGATAATTTAGGTAAATTTGATGCAAAGTCTTATGTGAAAACACCTAGAGGGGGGGTGAATAGGTGTAAATGCTAATCTAACAATCTTTTTAAAACAAGTATGAATGAATGATGCAACGATCACTCAAAACAAGACTAAGAGCCGAATACCCGGTGAAGGGCTCTGAACTCCTTCCTCGTGATTTCTCTAGATATGAGTTTGAGGTGCGTATTGCAATCTTATTGTATGAGTAATGATCGACAATGTAGCAAGAAATGAATTTGAAACAATAATGAAATGCACACAAGATATATCACAAGGTATGAAAGAATAGCAATATCACAAGCAAGAAAGTAAGAACAATAGAGAGCAAAGAGAAAATCAATCGCAAACACAGAGTATTTGTTTCGAGGTTCGAGCCACCGCTCTACTCCCCGCCTTCACCGCCGTGAAGGGTTTCCACTATCCACCGAGGACTTTACAAGGTCTACCGAAGACCGGAGTACCGAACTCCACCACTTAAAAGCCTCTACCGAAGAGGTATCTCAACAAGAACAAGAAGAAGGAACAAGTAGCCAAGTGATCACCAAAAGGATCACAAACTTCTTACAAACTTCTCTTTACAACTTCCTTATAGAATGAGGATGGGATTTTTGGCTCTAGAAGTGTAGTGAGAAAAAAAACAAACTCAGTTGTAAATGAAAAATGCTTGCAAACACAACTGAAAAACAATAGCCAAGAATGCAAGAGAGAATTGAGAGCTTTGAAACTTTTTCTTTCTTTTGAAAACTTATAAACTAGGGATTTTCTTGGTGTCTTTGCAAGAGACCAACCCTCTCTATTTATAGGGAGAGGAAGGGATTAAAACATGATTCAATTAAGTTTAAATGATCCAAAATTAGTCCCCAAAAGATCAGAAAACTCTGCCAAACGAAAAGTGATAAAAACAGTTTTTCAGAAAATCACCAAAGAGGAAAGAGCCGTTGGGGCTCCAGACAGCCTATCGGTCGACCGGCCCGGTCGACCGTAAGCCCATCTGGCAGATAGCCGTTGGCCGCGGTCGACCGGCCGCAAAGGGGCAAACACAGTTTTTAACTGTCGGTCGATCGGTCGGGCGACCGACAAAAAACAGAAAGCAAGCTGTTTTCGGTCGGTCGACCGACAGACGTGCACAAGCATGCACGTCCTTGACACAGGACTCGGTCGACCGGGCGGTCGACCGTCCTGGCCTGGAATAGGTCCGGTCGACCGGCCCGGTCGACCGCCAGGCCTGAAACAGATTTTGAAGTAGGATTTTTCTAGACTAGGGAAAATTTTCAAAATAATTTTGTAGGGATATATGACTAAGTATCATGCTGGAAAGATAGATATACATGATATAAACATGATATAAAATTTTGTAAAAATTTGAGACATGTATAGAGACCAAAGCATGAACTTAAAACAAATACCAAAACTAAAAACTTGTATTTTGAAAAATGTGTGTGTTAGAGCCAATTTACCACAACCTCAAACATTAACAAACTAAGTCTTACATAGGTTCTAGGTGACTACAAAGTCTTCAAGTGGGCTTCTCCATATGATCTTGCAAAGCTTGATGCTTGAACCCGAAATGAGCCGACTTGAGTCAAAACAACCTTCCTTTAGGGAAGAAAAATTCCATGAATCTTTAGAACCCTGAAACACACTTAAACAGTAAACATGATTAGTACAAATAACTATATATGTTTTGGAATCATCAAAACTCAATAAAACGGGTGATTGTAACCTTGGGCCAACAATCTCCCCCTTTTTGATGATGACAGAACATATAGTTATTTTAAACATGGGAAAAGAGTTTGGAAGCTCCCCCTCAAATTATGCTATGTATAAAAGAATGATTATGTGTAAAAGTGAATGGCTATATACATAAAGCATAAAAAGTATACAAAACACAATGCACAAAAATTAAAACTTCAAAACTAACCTTCAAAACTAACTATTTCTCCCCCTTTTTGTCATACATCAAAAAGGGTAAAAAATAAGAAGATTTTCTTTCAAGAATCCATAATACAAACATTCAACTCACCACAAATAAATGAAAATCTAGCATAGTCTAGAGGTTTTGTAAAAATATCGGCAAGTTTAAAATCGGTAGAAACATAATCAATATCAATATCACCTTTCTCATAATGATCTCTAAGAAAGTGATATCTAAGGTCAATGTGCTTAGTTTTACTATGTTGATTTGCATTTTTAGTCATATGAATAGTACTAGTATTATCACAAAATATTTTACTATGATCAAAATGCAAATCATAGTCAAGGAGAGTATGTTTCATCCAAAGAACTAGTGCACAACAAGCTCCGGCTGTAACATACTCCGCCTCGGCGGTTGAAAGGGCTACCGAATTTTGCTTTTTGGAAGACCAAGAAACAAGACAATTACCAAGAAATTGACATGTTCCACTTGTACTCTTCCTATCTACCCTACAACCCGCATAGTCGGCATCCGAAAAACTCGTCATGTTAAATTGTCCGGTTTTCGGATACCACAACCCCATTTCAATTGTGCCCTTAAGGTACTAATGATGCGTTTAACCGCAACTAAATGAGACTCCTTAGGACATGATTGAAAACGAGCACAAAGACATACACAAAACATAATATCCGGCCTACTAACCGTTAAATACAACAAACTACCAATCATGCTACGATAAAGCTTAATGTCTACACTTTTACCTTGTTCATCCTTGTCAAGCTTGGTGGTTGTTGCCATGGGTGTTTTACTAGTTCTAGCTCCTTCAAGCCCGAATCTCTTGATAAGTTCCTTTGTGTACTTGGCTTGATTGATGAAGATCCCATCCTTTCTTTGCTTGATTTGGAGACCAAGGAAATAGTTGAGCTCACCCATCATAGACATCTCGAATTCTTCCTTCATGCATGATTCAAAAACTTGGCAAAGGGTTTCATTAGTAGAACCAAAAATGATCATCCACATAAATGAAAATCACCTAGAGGGGGGTGAATAGGTGATTATGCTAATCTAATGAACTTAATGCGGAATTTAAAAACTAATTGCAATTAACAAGAGATGCACACTCAAACAAGCCAAGCAAATAATTATGAATGAACAATATGAATAGATGCAAGGCAAAAAGTAAAGAGAGAGAGTAAGAGCCAAGGGATCAAGCGCAAACAACAAGATATGTTTCGAGGTTCGAGCACCCAGCTCTACATCCCCGCCTTCACCCAGAAGGATTTTAAGTCCACTAGCTTGTCCACAAAGGACTCCCACAAAGGGAACCTCCACCGAGGATTTGGGGCAATCACAATTACAAGGAGTACCCAACTCCTCTCCTTACAAACTCAACCTCCTCCTTGAGGCACAACTCCAAGCCAACAACAATCACCTCACAACTTGAGGGATTAGCACAAACCAATACAAGGATCACCTCACAACTTGAGGGATACAACCCAAAGGCACAAAGCCAAGAAAAGATTGGGTTTACAACTTGGTGGTCTAAGCAACAACCACAAACAATTTCTTTCTCCCACACAAAGATCCTATAGAATAAGAAAGTAGATGTAGCTCAAGTGTGGAGAAAACTAATGGAATGAAAATCAAAATCACAAAGAAAATCTTTGAGAAAAAGCTAGAAACCAAGATGAAGAAATTGAATCAAAATCTTTTCCCAAAAATCCTTTCTTGATTTTCCAAACCCTAGCAAAAACACCAAATAGATTGTTCAAATTAAAGTCCAAAAACTTCTTTTGATTGTTGTGAAAACACCAGAGAGTAAGAAAAAATTCGCACAAAAAAATCTTAAAGAAAACTGGCCATTAATGGGGTATTTATAGCCCCCAGAAAAATATAGCCGTTGGCAGCCAAATCTGCCAAAAATGGCCTACCGGTCGACCCAACGGTCACATTTTGACCGTTGCCAGCTACCGGTCGACCGCCCGGTCGACCGAAACAAACAGAGAGTTGCCTGCATGCAGTCGGTCGCCCGTGCGGTCGACCGGACCATGTGGCAGCCAGCGTGCACGTATCCGTGCACGTCGGTCGACTGATACGGTCGACCGGCTACTTGGTGCGGTCGACCGTAGCGGTCGACCGACCTAGCCTGGCACAGACTGTTCTGGTCAGCAAAAACATATAATTTTTAATCCTAAAAATTCTATTAAATCTCTAAAAATCCAAAAAAATAGTTTTATCATTTTTCATTGAAATACAAACTTGTGTTAAAAAGTTTAACACAAATCTCAAATATTTTGAACTATTTTTGTGTTATAGAAATTTTGCCAAAAACCAAAAACTGTATTTTCTAAAACTTAGATTTTTGAATAGAAAATACGTTTTGTCCAAAACTCATCCAAATACAAAAACATGATATTAAACAACATTTAGGCATGATGTATATGGATATAATCCTATATACATGAAACATATATATATCCATGTTTTTGACATTATTCCAAAATATGTTTTGTTAAAAATACCAAAACATAAAACACATGAATAAGTAAGTCAAAACTAAGTTTGTCTAGGAAATTAAGCATGCATGTATATAGAACAAATCTAATATACATTAAACCATGTAAACTTGTTTTGAATCTATCTATTCATGCAAACCAAGATCGGTTAAACCTAAAACCGAAAAATCGAAAACCAATATTCAAAACATGAAACGTGTGTGTTGTGAACTTGAGCATATCATACTATTCTAATCTTTACAATTTGGATCTAAACATAAAACTAAACTAGGTACCGAAGTCTTCTTGTAGAGCGCCGTCTCCAAGCCGACTCGATCCAGAACTCTTTGATCCACCGAGCAAGTGCTATATATGATCTTTGACGCTCGGGCTCTTGAATCAACATGTGAAAGCTTCCAAATCATCTTGTTGAAGCTAATCACCTACTAATAACTTGATTAATGATCTGAAACTAAAATCACAAGATTATTAGTACACATAACTACATGAGTTAATCATCATCAAAATTAGAGTGGAAAGCCTTTGGGCCAACAATCTCCCCCTTTTTGATGATGACAAAACTCATGGAGTTATATATGCATGGATTAAAGTTAAGCTTCAAAGAAGCTCCCCCTTAACTCATGCATAACCAAATAAACATAATGAATATACAATGAAGGCTCTTAAAACATAAATGCACATGTATATGCATAAACAATAAAAGGTTCTAGATACCAATGAAATGTTTAAAAACAAAACATGCTCTAGATACCAATTAAAATTAAACTAAATTAAACTTAATATATGCAAAACAAAAACATGCATATATAAAACTCAATCAAACTCAAAATCTTTCTCCCCCTTTTTGTCAATCATCAAGAAAGGGGTAAAAACCAAAACAAAACAAAATCTTCTCTCCTTTTTAATACAAAGAAACAATCATCAATAAAGGGTAAAAGCAAAACTAAATCAAATAAATTGTTCTCCCTTTTATTGTTCGAAACAATGAATCAATAAAGGGCTAATAAAATAATATTTTCCCTTTTTTGTCTAAAATAAAAACAAAAACAAAAACCAAATAGGGGTGACATTCAATTAAGGTACCAATTGAAAATATGTTAAAGAATAACATCTTGATACCAATTGAAATTAAACATAATAAATTTTGAATGTCTAAACAAAAATTTTGATACCAATTGTAAATATTTTTCATTTTGAACATATGATACCAAATTTAAATTTTCAATCATAAAGTATGGGAGTGAAAAACAAATACCAATTGAAAGATGAAATACAAGTTTTCTCCCTCTTTATGAATTACCAACAAAAATAATGCGTAGGCTTGATACCAATTTAAAAGTAATCAATTGAAAATAGGATAATCATTAAGGTTTTCAAGCTTAGCATATACCAATTGAAAATTGAACCAATTGAAAAGCAATTGAAAACTAATCAATTGAAATAAAATTGAAGCTCAAGCACTAGCATAAACAAGATTTTGTGCTTAAACATATAGGGATATAATAAGTACAAATAAAACATATATATGTATGAAAAATAGATACCAATAGAAATTGATATTCTTGGAATAGAAAGCATACATACATACAAACATATATGAGTATACAAGAAATGTCAAGATTGATACCAATTGAAAGAATTCAATGATACCAATTGAAATAACAATAAGATCAAGTGTATACATCATATTACTACCACCCAATCATGGTTCAAGTTTTAAATGATTTTCATTTTAAAGCATACATGAACATGATCTCCCATCCAACCACCCATTGAAGGTAGGGGTTTTCAAAAATAGGTTTGAAAATAGAGTACGTTTGAAAATCTCTACCATAAGAAGAATATGAACTAGTTAAATGGGAAATCTTGTTAACTAGTACGAAATCCTTCAAGTAAGGAATAAAACAAAATTATTTTTCATGAAACACATGTAATTCACATGATCACTAAACACTCAAAATTCATAAAGCTCATATCATACTCATGAAAATAAAGTCATGAGAAACCTAATAAAGTGAGTGGACAAGTGTTATGTGACACATATCAACATGAAAATATTCAATTAAGCTCAATTGAAATTCCTTAAAAATATGAAAACATGAAAAACTAGATTTTCATTACCAATTGAGATTACCTAAAAACATGAAAATCATCAAAACGATTTAAACTTCAAGGCATATGTATGTCATGTACGAACTAAAGTATACATACATATCCTAAACATAATGAGTCCACAAAAGTATATGCATGAAGGTACGTGGCTCAAGGATGTACACATGTATAATCAATAGTTTGGACAAGATAGACATATACATGAAGTTAAAACACACATGATCATAAAACATGTCCAAAATAGGGAATATAGGTTAGAATGCATGAATCATCAAAACTAGACTATACTAGCACATCTAATGGGTACAAATAGGCATTCAAGCACAAACATAAAAGAGTTACTTGTGGCCCATTCTATGTACAAGTATAAATCCTAGTTTTCATGAAAACTAACATCTAAACATATATTTAAATCAAGAAGCATAAAACGACACATAAATCAACATGATAGACATAAAAATGATCATGAAGAAAATCCATATGCTATTAGAATCATGAAATACATAATAGCTAAACGAATGGTGAGAACACAACAAATGGGTCCATCTAAACATGGGTGATCTCAAAAGCTATACATGCATGTCAAAAGTCTAATAAACATGGCATTTAACATAATAAGCTATAAACATCAAAACAAGACAAAAATCATAAACACATATATGATCATTATGTACATGCACATGCATTAGATCTAGGACATACATATTAGTTTAAAACAAGGTGAGAACACAAAGATAGATCCATGGGTGTCTCAAGTAACTAAACATGTATATCACTAATCTAATCAACATGACATAAGCATAATGAACAATAAAACATGACATGCTATAAATAGATGAACATGAAAAGCATGTAAATATAAACGGGAGTTAGAGATAGATACCAAAACCGATGAAGGCATCTCTCAAGTTCTCCAAACAAGGTGGTCCTCCCACCAAACCTTCCTTGAAAGTGATGCATCCAAAAATGGTTCTCTTTAAGCTTGGAACACATCCACCTCAAGGCACCAATACTCTCACGTGATGCGAGAGCCCACACCTACATCAAAAATCTTAGGGGTGGTCTTTGGTACCCATTTTCTTTTGGGTCCATAGGGGTTAGTATCTCTCCTAACCCAAACAAGATTATTTGCTAAATTTTCAATATGTAAACGATCATAGCAAAATCTAGCAAGGTGGCTTTTTCGACCACAATGTGTACAAGTGTACACATGAGCATACATGTTATGGTTGTGTCCGTGATGAGCATGTGTATGCCGTGATGGGTGTGCATGCAAAGATGGAACCTGTTTCTTACGAACCAAGGTTTCCAAGCGTGTATGATCCAAAGCACATTGGCTCAAAGTGGAGCCCAAACAATTAACACTTTTCTTCAAAATATTTATATCATTTTCAATAGTTGAAGATAAACTGGAGCATGCAATAGGTGTGTTAGAAGAAGAAGCTACACTAGTATGGCAAACATGAGAATCTATATCATTTTTCAAAGATTTATTTTTATTCAAAACCAAATTCAATTGTTTTGTAATGAAATCAATTTCATTTTTCAAAACAAGGTTATCTTTTAAAACAAAATCTAATTTTGAAGATAAAACCTCATTGTTTTTCACAACATCATCACAATCATTTTTGCTTTTCAAACCATCAATCTCTTTTAGGGTAAGGTCTAGTTGAGATCTTAGTAAGTCACGTTCACTAGTAATCTCTTCCTTCTCTTACAAAACCGATTCAAAAGTTGAGCATAAATCCTTCATTTCTTCTTTTAGTTCAAGATTATTCTTTTTCAAAAGATTATGCTTTTCCAAAAAAATTTCAAGCTTTGTGGCAAGTTCCATATTTAAGGTTTGAGCTTCTAAACAACCATCGCAATAGGAACTAGAGCAATCATCTAATTGAGAATCTGATTGTACCTCAAGGGAGTCTTTCCCTTGGACCATGAGACAATACTCTTCGGACTTGTCTTTCCTAGATCTTCTCAACTTGTTGATAATCACGGGTAGCTCGGGAGACGTCAATATACTCCAAACTGCAAAAGCCGAGTCATAACGATCAAACACATATAAAAGATCTTCATTGAGAGATGCTCTAAGTGTTTTAAGTGCTAATGCATTGGCCTTTTTATGCTTGCTACTATTAGGGAAGGATTCCATAGTGGAGGCTTGATAAACTAGATGTCCTAATCTTTTCAAATGGCTACTCATATTGGCCTTCCAAACATCAAGTCTAAAAAAGTCAAACACAGGAGGGCTATCCATGAGTGCAACTATATGCGTGCAAATGAACAATGCAAATGAAGATTAGCAAACTAAGATCTCACTCCTAGGTGGTTAAACCTAAATATCAGGAGCGGAGGCTCTGATACCAATTGAGAATCACCTAGAGGGGGGGTGAATAGGTGATTATGCTAATCTAATGAACTTAATGCGAAATTTAAAAACTAATTGCAATTAACAAGAGATGCACACTCAAACAAGCCAAGCAAATAATTATGAATGAACAATATGAATAGATGCAAGGCACAAAGTAAAGAGAGAGAGTAAGAGCCAAGGGATCAAGCGTAAACAACAAGATATGTTTCGAGGTTCGAGCACCCAGCTCTACATCCCCGCCTTCACCCAGAAGGATTTTAAGTCCACTAGCTTGTCCACCAATGACTCCCACAAAGAGAACCTCCACCGAGGATTTGGGGCAATCACAATTACAAGGAGTACCCAACTCCTCTCCTTACAAACTCAACCTCCTCCTTGAGGCACAACTCCAAGCCAACAACAATCACCTCACAACTTGAGGGATTAGCACAAACCAATACAGGGATCACCTCACAACTTGAGGGATACAACCCAAAGGCACAAAGCCAAGAAAAGATTGGGTTTATAACTTGGTGGTCTAAATAATAACCACAAATAATTTCTTTCTCCCACACAAAGATCCTATAGAATAAGAAAGTAGATGTAGCTCAACTGTGGAGAAAACCAATGGAATGGAAATCAAAATCACAAAGAAAATCTTTGGGAAAAAGCTAGAAACCAAGATGAAGAAATTGAATCAAAATCTTTTCCCAAAAATCCTTTCTTGATTTTTCAAACCCTAGCAAAAATACCAAATAGATTGTTCAAATTAAAGTCCAAAAACTTCTTTTGATTGCTGTGAAAACACCAGAGAGTAAGAAAAAATTTGCACAAAAAAATCTTAAAGAAAACTGGCCATTAATGGGGTATTTATAGCCCCCAGAAAAATATAGCCGTTGGCAGCCAAATCTGCCAAAAATGGCCTACCGGTCGACCGTGCGGTCGACCGGCCAACGGTCACATTTTGACCGTTGCCAGCTACCGGTCGACCGAAACAAACAGAGAGTTGCCTGCATGCAGTCGGTCGCCCGTGCGGTCGACCGGACCATGTGGCAGCCAGCGTGCACGTATCCGTGCACGTCGGTCGACTGATACGGTCGACCGGCTACTTGGTGCGGTCGACCGTAGGGGTCGACCGACCTAGCCTGGCACAGACTGTTCTGGTCAGCAAAAACATGTAATTTTTAATCCTAAAAATTTCATTAAATCTCTAAAAATCCACAAAAATAGTTTTATCATTTTTCATTGAAATACAAACTTGTGTTAAAAAGTTTAACACAAATCTCAAACATTTTGAACTATTTTTGTGTTATAGAAATTTTCCCAAAACCAAAAACTGTATTTTCTAAAACTTGGATTTTTGAATAGAAAATACGTTTTGTCTAAAACTCATCCAAATACAAAAACATGATATTAAACAACATTTAGGCATGATGTATATGGATATAATCCTATATACATGAAACATATATATATCCATATTTTTGACATTAATTCCAAAATATGTTTTGTTAAAAATACCAAAACATAAAACACATGAATAAGTAAGTCAAAACTAAGTTTGTCTAGGAAATTAAGCATGCATGTATATAGAACAAATCTAATATACATTAAACCATGTAAACTTGTTTTGAATCTATCTATTCATGCAAACCAAGATCGGTTAAACCTAAAACCGAAAAACCGAAAACCAATATTCAAAACATGAAACGTGTGTGTTGTGAACTTGAGCATATCATACTATTCTAATCTTTACAATTTGGATCTAAACACAAAACTAAACTAGGTACCGAAGTCTTCATGTAGAGCGCCGTCTCCAAGCCGACTCGATCCAAAACTCTTTGATCCACCGAGCAAGTGCTATATATGATCTTTGACGCTCGGCTCTTGAATCAATATGTGAAAGCTTCCAAATCATTTGTTGAAGCTAATCACCTACTAATAACTTAATTAATGCTCTGAAACTAAAATCACAAGATAGTACACATAACTACATGAGTTAATCATCATCAAAACTAGAGTGGAAAGCCTTTGGGCCAACAATAAATTTGAACAATAAGGATGTCATTTTCAACATGTTTTGTAAATAAAGTAGTATCAATTTTTTCTTTCTTAAAACCATTTGAAATTAGAAATGAAGAAAGCCTTTCATACCAAGCCCTAGGGGCTTGTTTTAAACCATAAAGAGCTTTGTCAAGTTTGAAAACAAAATCCGGATGTGTAGGATCAACAAACCCGGGGGGTTGTTCAACATACACCTCCTCTTCAATAAATCCATTTAAGAAAGCACTTTTAACATCCATTTGAAAAAGTTTAAAATCTTTATATGAAGCAAATGCAAGTGTCATCCGCATGGCTTCAAGCCGTGCTACGGGTGCAAAGGTTTCATCAAAATCGATACCTTCGATTTGAGTGTAACCTTAGGCAACTAACCTAGCTTTATTCCTAACAACGTTACCCGACTCATCCAACTTGTTCTTAAAGATCCACTTAGTACCAATTGTTGGTCTATCGTGGGGCCTAGGAACAAGGTGTCAAACTTGGTTGCGCTCAAATTGATTGAGCTCCTCTTGCATGGCTAGCAACCAATATGAGTCAGCCTCGGCTTCGAGGACACTTTTGGGTTCAAAGTGAGAAATAAAAGCATAGTGTCCACAAAAATCATGAAGTTGAGAACGAGTAGTTACCCCTTGAGATACTTCACCTAAAACAATGTCCTTGGGATGATGTGGATTGTATCTCCAATCCTTTGAAAGTTGTTGAGTAGGCTCCACTTCAATTCCTTGAATTTCATTTCCTTGAGCCTTCTTTTCTTTAGCTTCATTTCCTTCATCATCCTTTGGCTTGTCTTCAATAATAGGTGAGTCCTCCAAAGTGACTTTCTCCGTGCCTTCATGCAAAGAATCTATTTCTACAACATTCTTAACAAACATATTAGATTCCTCAAATTTTACATGTATAGATTCTTCAATAGTCAAAGATGACTTGTTGAAGACTCTATACGCTTTACTAGTATTTGAGTAACCAACAAAAATCGCTTCATAGGACCTTGCATCAAATTTTCCCAAATTATCTTTTGTATTCAAAACAAAACATTTGCATCCAAAAACTTTAAAGTATGAAATATTAGGCTTTCTAGAAAAATAAATATCAAAAGAAGTTTTTGAAAAATTTTTGCATAAGAAAACACGATTTGATATATAGCATGATGTATTAACGGCCTCGGCCCACAAATAATGTGGGAGACCATATTCATTAATCATTGTCCTAGCCATCTCTTGTAATGTCCGATTTTTCCGCTCAACTACTCCATTTTGTTGTGGAGTTCTAGGACAAGATAATTCATGCTTAATTTCATGTTCTTCACAAAAAGTAATAAAGGGTAAATTAATGAATTCACCACCTCTATCACTTCTTATTCTTAAAATTGAAGAATCTTTTTCCTTTTCAACTCTTTTCTTAAAGGCTTGAAAATGTGAAAAGGCTTGATTTTTATGTTCTAAAAAAAACCCATGTAAAACGCAAAAAATCATCAACCAAAACAAATGCAAAACGATTCCCACTTAGACTTTTGGTTTGAGTAGGACCAAACAAATCCATATGGATCAACTCCAAGGGACGTGATGTCATGATATCCTTGATTGACTTGAAAGTGGACTTGGTTTGTTTCCCAAGTTGGCACGCGTCACAAACGCGGTCCTTTTCAAAGTTCAAGTAAGGAATACCTTTCATCATTTCCTTGTTGTTTAACCTAGATAGATGGTCAAAAGAAATGTGGCCTAATCTTCTATGCCACAACCAAGAGTCATCATCGAGGGCTTTTAAACAAGTAATATTGCAAGACATATTAGACAAATCAATCATGTATATATTGCTTTCACGAAAACCGAAAAATATACATGTGTTGGATAGTCTATCAATAACTTTATAAGCTATGTTATCAAAAACATCAAAACCTTTATCACAAAGTTGACTAACACTCAAGAGATTATGCTTGAGGCCATCAACTAAAACAACATTTTCTATTAAAGGGGATGTACCAAGTTTAACATTACCAATGCCGATGATTTTACCCTTGGTATCATCTCCGAAGGTGACGGTGCCACCTTCATGGTATCTTGATAGGGTTGCAAAGTTGTTGATATCCCAAGTCATGTGCCTTGAGCAACCACTATCAAGATACCACAATCCTTTACGTCGTTGCGCCTTGGAAAGTACCTACATCATTCAACAAATTTATTGACTTTGGTACCCAACTTTTCTTGGGTCCTTGAAAGTTAGTATTTCGAACCCAAACATTATGATGTGAAGCATTAAGTCTATCATAGCAAAACTTAACTAAGTGACCTTTACGGCCACAATATGTGCATGAAAATACCTTCCCATACATGTAAGCATGATGTGTGTGTGGAGGGTGAGCATGTTTGGGGGGTTTGGCATGATGTAAAGGTTGTGATTTATAAGCATGAACATGAATAGCATGTGATTGTTTCTTAGAGGCTTGTTTTTTAGGAAACATAGCCTCAAGTCTATTCTTATCAAATTCACACTTTTTCAAAACTACTCCTAAAGAATCAATTTTCTCTTTTAACATGACAATCTCATTTTCATTAACTTATGGAAACTTACCTTTGTTTGAAATCTTATAATTATCAAAATCTTTTTGGGTGGAAACTAGAGTGGAATGTAATTCATCTTTTTCTTTAGAAAGAGTAAAAACTTGGTGATTAAGAGACTCATTTTCCTTTTTCATTTTTAAATTCTTTTTCTTAAGAAAATCATGGTTGTGTGAGAGTTCTACAAATGCTTCTCCTAATTCATCCATGGAAAGCTCATCATTAAAAGAAGTGGAAGGGGTTACCTTGTTTGTGCTTTCATTAGCCATGAAGCACATGTTGGCGGTGTCAACTTCCTCCTCGGATTCACTCTCGGAATCCCATGTAGCCTTCAATGCTTTCTTCTTGTAAGGCTTCTTGGAGGTGGAAGGCTTGACTTTATCCGGGCATTCCGCAACAATATGACCCGGCCTTTGGCAATTGAAGCAAATAATTTTCTTCTCTTCTTTACCACCTTGCCATCTCCTTCTACCTTGGAACTTTGCCTTGTTGTACATCCTCCGAACGTTCTTCACAAGAAGTGAGAGCTCTTTGTCATCTTCTTCTTCATCGTCTTCGCCGGAGTTTGAGGATTGACTCTTGAAGGCTATAGCTTTCTTCTTGGAGGAAGCCATTTCTTCTCTTGCTTTTCTCTCCATCTCATGGGTCTTGAGGTTCCCAATGAGACCTATAAGCTCCATCTCCTCCTTGTCATTGAGTTCCTTCAAGGTAGTAGCTTTTACTTCCCAAGAAGGAGGGAGAGCCCGGATGATCTTTCTTACTCTTTGGTCGTTGTCAATAGCATCACCTAGAGAAGAAAGTCCATTAGTGATCTTTGTAAATCTTGTAACCATATCATCTATGGTTTCATTATCATGCATAGAGAAATTTTCATATTGAGAAAGAAGAAGGTCTATTTTAGCCCTCTTCACTTGTGAGGTTCCCTCATGAGTAACAAGCAAGTGAGTCCAAATTTCATATGCGGATTTGCAATGAATTACTCTAGCGATATCATCATCATTAAGTGCTTGGAGTAATGCATAGTGTGCCCTAGAGTTAGCATCAAATTCTTTGGTCTCAATTTCGGACCAAGTGGACTCATCACCGGTGGGTGCACTAAATGGTTTGGTCACCGCCTTTGCAACCCAGCTTCCTAGGGATTGCAAGAAAAAAGTTATCTTAACCTTCCATATGGAAAAGTTAAGGCCAACAAACTTTGGGGGGGGGTCTTAATTCCATCGGCCATTTTTACTAAGTGGAAGTGTGAGAAAAATGGATGAAATGATTAGCAAATAGTGGATCTCTCTAAGGTTGTTAAGCCAAGAGCCTAGAGACCAAAGCTCTGATACCAATTGAAAACACCTAGAGGGGGGGTGAATAGGTGTAAATGCTAATCTAACAATCTTTTTAAAACAAGTATGAATGAATGATGCAACGATCACTCAAAACAAGACTAAGAGCCGAATACCCGGTGAAGGGATCTGAACTCCTTCCTCGTGATTCCTCTAGATATGAGTTTGAGGTACGTATTGGAATCTTGTTGTATGAGTAATGATCGACAATGTAGCAAGAAATGAATTTGAAGCAATAATGAAATGCACACAAGATATATCACAAGGTATGAAAGAATAGCAATATCACAAGCAAGAAAGTAAGAACAATAGAGAGCAAAGAGAAAATTAATCGCAAACACAGAGTATTTGTTTCGAGGTTCGAGCCACCGCTCTACTCTCCGCCTTCACCGCCGTGAAGGGTTTCCACTATCCACCGAGGACTTTACAAGGTTTACCGAAGACCGGAGTACCGAACTCCACCACTTATAAGCCTCTACCGAAGAGGTATCTCAACAAGAACAAGAAGAAGGAACAAGTAGCCAAGTGATCACCAAAAGGATCACAAACTTCTTACAAACTTCTCTTTACAACTTCCTTATAGAATGAGGATGGGATTTTTGGCTCTAGAAGTGTAGTGAGAAAAAAAACAAACTCAGTTGTAAATGAAAAATGCTTGCAAACACAACTGAAAAACAATAGCCAAGAATGCAAGAGAGAATTGAGAGCTTTGAAACTTTTTCTTTCTTTTGAAAACTTGTAAACTAGGGATTTTTCTTGGTGTCTTTGTAAGAGACCAACCCTCTCTATTTATAGGGAGAGGAAGGGATTAAAACATGATTCAATTAAGTTTAAATGATCCAAAATTAGTCCCCAAAAGATCAGAAAACTCTGCCAAACAAAAAGTGATAAAAACAGTTTTTCAGAAAATCACCAAAGAGGAAAGAGCCGTTGGGGCTCCAGACAACCTATCGGTCGACCGGCCCGGTCGACCGTAAGCCCATCTGGCAGATAGCTATTGGTCGCGGTCGACCGGTCGGTCGACCGGCCGCAAAGGGGCAAACACAGTTTTTAACTGTCGGTCGACCGGTCAGGCGACCGACAAAAAACAGAGAGCAAGCTGTTTTCGGTCGGTCGACCGACAGACGTGCACAAGCGTGCACGTCCTTGACACAGGACTCGGTCGACCGGGCGGTCGACCGTCCTGGCCTGGAATAGGTCCGGTCGACCGGCCCGGTCGACCGCCAGGCCTGAAACAGATTTTGAAGTAGGATTTTTCTGAACTAGGGAAAATTTTCAAAATAATTTTGTAGGGATATATGACTAAGTATCATACTGGAAAGATAGATATACATGATATAAACATGATATAAAATTTTGTAAAAATTTGAGACATGTATAGAGACCAAAGCATGAACTTAAAACAAATACCAAAACTAAAAACTTGTATTTTGAAAAGTGTGTGTGTTAGAGCCAATTTACCACAACCTCAAACATTAACAAACTAAGTCTTACATAGGTTCTAGGTGACTACAAAGTCTTCAAGTGGGCTTCTCCATATGATCTTGCAAAGCTTGATGCTTGAACCCGAAATGAGCCGACTTGAGTCAAAACAACCTTCCTTTAGGGAAGAAAAACTCCATGAATCTTTAGAACCCTGAAACACACTTAAACAGTAAACATGATTAGTACAAATAACTATATATGTTTTGAAATCATCAAAACTCAATAAAACGGGTGATTGTAACCTTGGGCCAACATTATGAAGCAATTTTTATTGGTTACTCTAACACTAGTAAAGCTTATAGAGTATTCAATAAGTCATCCTTGACTATTGAAGAATCTATACATGTAAAGTTTGAGGAATCTAATGTGTTTGTTGAGAATGTTGTAGAAATAGATTCCTTAAATGAAGATATGGAGAAAATTCCTTTGAAGGACTCACCTACTCTTGAAGACATGTCAAAGGGTGATGAAGAAAATGAAGTTCAAAAAGTTGAAGTGGAGACTACTCAACCACTTCCAAAAGATTGGAGATTCAATCCACATCATCCCAAAGACCTTATTATAGGTGAAGTATCAAAAGGGGTAACTACTCGCTCTAAACTTCATGATCTTTGTGGGTACTATGCATTTATTTCTCACTTTGAACAAAAGAACATCCTCGAAGCCGAGGGCGACTCATATTGGTTGCTAGCCATGCAAGAGGAGCTCAATCAATTCGAGCGCAACCAAGTTTGGCATCTTGTTCCTAGGCCCCACGATAGACCAACAATTGGTACTAAGTGGATCTTTTAGAACAAGTTGGATGAGTCGGGAAATGTTGTTAGGAATAAAGCTAGGTTAGTGGCTCAAGGTTACACTCAAGTCGAAGGTATCGATTTTGAGGAAACCTTTGCACCCGTAGCACGGCTTGAAGCCATACGGATGACACTTGCATTTGCTTCTTATAAAGATTTTAAACTTTTTCAAATGGATGTAAAAAGTGCTTTCTTAAATGGATTTATTGAAGAGGAGGTGTATGTTGAACAATCCCCCGGGTTTGTTGATTCTACACATCCGGATTTTGTTTTCAAACTACAAAGCTCTTTATGGTTTAACAAACCCCTAGGGCTTGGTATGAAAGACTTTTTTCATTTCTTATTTCTAATGGTTTTAATAAAGGAAAAATAGATACTACTTTGTTTACCAAACATGTTGATAATGATATACTTATAATTCAAATATATGTTGATGATATCATATTTGGTTCTACTAATGAAAATCTTTACAAAACTTTTGAATCATGCATGAAGGAGGAATTTGAGATGTCTATGATGGACGAGCTTAACTACTTCCTTGGTCTCCAAATCAAGCAAAGGGAAGATGAGATTTTCATCAATCAAGCCAAGTACACAAAGGAACTTATCAAGAGATTTGGGCTTGAAGGGGCTAAGACAAGCAAAACTCCCATGGCTACCACCACAAAGCTTGACAAGGATGAATAAGGTACAAATATAGACATAAAACCTTATTGTAGCATGATTGGCAGTTTGTTGTATTTAACGGCTAGTAGGCCGGACATTATGTTTTGTGTATGTCTTTGTGCTCGATTTCAATCGTGTCCTAAAGAGTCCCATTTGATTGCGGTAAAACGCATTATTAGATACCTTAAGGGCACAATTGAAATGGGTTTGTGGTATCCGAAGACCGGACAATTTTCCATGACGAGTTTTTCGGATGCCGACTATGCGGGTTGTAGAGTGGATAGGAAGAGTACTAGTGGAACATGTCAATTTCTCGGTAATTGTCTTGTTTCATGGTCTTCCAAGAAACAAAATTCGGTAACCCTCTCAACAGCCGAGGCGGAGTATGTTGCGGCGGGGGCTTGTTGTGCACAAGTCCTTTGGATGAAATATACTCTCCTTGACTATGATTTGCATTTTGACCATATTAAAATATTTTGTAATAATACTAGTACTATTCATATGACTAAAAATGCAAATCAACATAGTAAGACTAAGCAAATTGACATTCGGTATCACTTTCTTAGAGATCATTATGAGAAAGGTGATATTGAAATTGATTATGTTTCTACCGATTTTCAACTTGCCGATATTTTTACAAAACCACTAGACTATACTAGATTTTCTTTTATTTGTGGAGAATTGAATGTTTGTGTTATGGAATCATGAAAATTTGTTTTAACAATGTTTACCCTTTTTGATGTATGACAAAAAGGGGGAGAAAAAGTTAGTTTATCATTTTAAGTTTTGAGTTTTGAGTTTTTAAGTTTTGAGTTTTTTGAGTTTTGAGTTTTGAATTTTGAGTTTCGAGTTATGTGCTTTATGTTTTGAGTTATTGTTCGTAAAGCTATATGTTTTGAATCCCTATATCCTTTTTTTAAGTTATGCCAAGTTCTTGTTTTTACTATTTATCCATATATATAGCCATTCACATATATAGCATGTTTTGAGGGGGAGCTTCCAAGCTCTTTTCCCATTCATATATATAGCATGTTTTGAGAGGGAGCTTCCAAGCTCTTTTTCCATTTTTCTCATTTTTTTTTAAATAACTCATATGTTTTGTCATCATCAAAAAGGAGGAGATTGTTGGCCCAAGGTTACAATCACCCGGTTGTTGAGTTTTGATGATTACAAAACATATATAGTTATTTGTACTAATCATATTTTAGTGTTTAAGTGTGTTTCAGGGTTATAAGGATTCAAGATTTCTTCTTCCCTAAAGGAAGGTATTTTTGACTCAAGTTGATTCGATTCGGGTTCAAGGATTCAAACTTGCATATGGAGGAGCCCTAACTTGAAGAACTTGTAGTCACCTAGAATATTTGTAAGAACTAATTTGTTAAAAAATGAGGTTATGATAAGTTGGCTCAAGAAAAACACACACACTCTTTCATTTTTCAAAATACGATTTTTATTTTGGTTAATTGATTTAGGTGCATGTATTGTTTGATATACATGACTCAAAATATTTTATATTTTTACATCTTGTTTATATCATGTATACCAACCCTTATAGCATGCTACTTAATCATATAGCCTCACAAAATTATTTTAAAATTTTTTCTAAGTTCAAATTTTTTCCTATAAAAAATACTGTTTCAGGCCCTGCGGTCGACCGGACGATCGACCGCATCTATTTCAGGCATTATCGGTCGACCGCACCAGTCGACCGGCCCTTGTGTCTTTGGCGTGCACGTTTGTGCACGTCTGCCGGTCGACCGGACCGGTCGACCGACTGACTGACCCTTACTCTCGGGTTTTGTCGGTCGACCGGGCCAGTCGACCGACAGAACAAATCTTTGTTTTTGTTTAGACGCCGGTCGACCGACCGGTCGACCGTGTCCAACGGCTAGTTTGCCAGATGGACTGCCGGTCGACATGTCGGTCGACCGGCAGCCGCCAAACTGCCCAAACGGCTAGTTTTTGAAATCTGATTTTCTGATTTGATTAAGATGTGTATGTCAGCTATCTCTGAAATTTTGGAGGCTATTTCCTGACCTATTTACCTAGTCTAAATGATGATTAGATCCTTTCAAATCCCTATAAATAGATGGCATTGGTCCCTTATAAAAATCAAGAAAAATCCCCATTATTTTCAAGTTTCCAAAAGAAAGAAAAGTTTTTAAAGTTCTCACTTTCTAAAGTGCATTCTTGGTTGAAGTTTTTTAGTTGTTTTCAAGCTATTTCTTACTACTTTACAAATGATTTTCTCACTTCACTTCTTGAGCTAAAAATCTCACCCATTCTATAAGGAGTTGTAAGAGAGAAGTTTATGGTCTTTTTGATCACCTTGTTACTTGTTCTATCTTTGTGTTGAGATCCCTCTTGTGTAGAGGAGTTGATTGGTGGGAGCTCGGTACTCCGGTCTTGTGTAGACCTCTTGTAATTTCCCTTGTGAATTTAGTGGAAATCCTTCACGGTGGTGGAGGCGGGGACGTAGAGCGGTGGCTCGAACCTCGAAACAAATTTCTTGTGTTTGTGATTGGTTTCCTTATTGCTTTTTATTGCTTTTCTTTTCTATCTTGTGATATCTCTTGTTTGCACCTCATTGCACCCATTTCATTTACTTGCATTTTTCGGTCTTTACTCATCTCAACAAGAAAGCAATTATGCGCCTCAACTCATAATCTAGAGGAATCAAAGAGGAGAAGTTCTAGAACCCTTCACGGTGAATTCGGCTTCAATTTCTTATTTTGAGTGACCGGTTGCATCAAATATTCATACTTGTTTAAAAAGATCATTAGATTAGCATTAACACCTATTCACCCCCCTCTAAGTGTTTTTCAAAAGTGAGTTAGGTTAGATCAGTTTATTTTTTTATTTTTATTTTTTTAGTTTTACTCGAGGAGGAGCAAAAAGATAGGTGTAGACTGTGAATGGTCATCAATAATGCATATTTTTAGTCACATTTTCATACTTAATTTTTATAAAATATTACTATTTAATTCATTTATTGTTTAGTAATGTGCATACCTCCATAATCCTAGAGAAAACCCAAAAGAAGTCAAAAACCCACAATTATTATAAAAATAAAGATTAATTGGGAAGATAAAGGAAGTTTCTAGTCTATCCCATTTAAATTTAGATTTTACATTAATTTAATTTAAAACCTAAAAGAGGAAAAGGATAGACCAAGATAAATGTGGACTTCTATTCAAATTCTAGTTGCTTGCACCACAAGTCAAAGATAAAAAGGAGAAAATTTGAATTTAACCCGATTCTATAAATAACTTGATCTCCAAGTTATATGAGAGATCAAAATATTTTAAAATTCGGGGATCAAACGAAGATTCTAAAGATAGATCTCCACATGAACGGACGAGATGAAACCACGCGCCAAGACGCGTGACCAAACTTCACAAAAAAGCTGTGGCAACCCTTTTTTGCCACGAAAACGAGGCGATCTTGGGGCCGCGTGCGTCGAGTTTTAGGGGAGGTCTCCTACTGGGACTCTGAAAGTACACCTAGAGGGGGGTGAATAGGTGCACGGCTAATCTATGAACAATAATGCGAAAATTAAAAACTAATTGCAACACACTTAGTGTAACCAAAGAGTGTGGCCGAATACCCAGTGAAGGGCTCTGGACTAACTCCTCTGAATTCCTCTGAATAAGAGTTGAGGTGTTATATGAAGCTCTCTTGGTTAAACACAAGTGAGGCACACAAACAAACCAAGCATGATATGATATGACAATATGAATCAATGCACAATGTAAGAGAGAGAGTTAGAGAAAGTGGATCAAACGCAAACACCAAGATATGTTTCGAGGTTCGAGCACACAGCTCTACGTCCCCGCCTTCACACAGAAGGATTTCTACTAACTCGTCCACACAATCTTCCCATACAGGGAACCTCCACTGAGGATTTGGGACAAATACAATTGGGAGTACACAACTCCTCTCTCAACCAATACAACCTCTCACTAGAGACAAGGCACAAAACAAATCACCTCTACACTTAGAAGGATAGGTACTTATCCACACAAAAAACAATCACCTCACACTTGAGGGATTCCAACACAGTCTCCACCTCTCACTAGAGGGAGCCAAACACCACTTCCACTATCACCTCACACTTGAGGGATAACAACTCAATCACCTCTCACTAGAGGGATATCACAATCAATGGAAGGTTTACAACTTGGTGGTCTAACAACCACAAACCAATTTTCTCACTAAAACAAAGATCCTATAGATAGGATAGAATGATAAGCTCAAGTGTGAGAAATAAAGAGTTTAGAAATCAAAAACTCAAAGAAAAACTCTTGCTAAAACTTCTAGAATGAATATAAATTGAAGATCAAAAACAATCCCAAAGACTTTCTTTTTCTTTTAATTTTCCAACCCTTTAAACAAAATAAAGATGAAATCTTTAGGCTTAAAAACTCTTTTGAAAACTAGTGTTAAAACACTTGTAAATGAGAGAAATTTTGCTCTTGAAATTCTTAGAAAAACAACCAAGAAATGGGGTATTTATACCCTCATTTCAAATCTACCCGTTGGCAGCTAAAAAAGGCCAATTTGCCCTTCCGGTCGACCGGCCGATCGACCGGCCAACGGTTAAAAATTTGACCGTTGAGCCCAGCGGTCGACCGCCCGGTCGACCGTGCCCAGAACCAGATAGCAACGACTCGCTGGCCGGTCGACCGCCCGGTCGACCGAGTTGGATACAGAGAGCAGAGCTTTCTGTCCGGTCAACCGCCCGGTCGACCGGAGGCATTTCCAGATAGCAGAGCTCTCTGGCGGTCGACCGACCCGGTCGACCAGCCCCCCAGCAAGGCTGTATGTACGTTCTGTGCACGTCGGTCGACCGGCCCGATCGACCGCTCACTGCTACGATCGACCGGCCCGGTTGACCGACAGCCAGCCAGCCAGACAAATATTGGACTAAAAATCTTTGGTTTTTATCTTTTATAAAATCCCATAAAAACACATAAATTTCACAAAAATCAGTTCACGTTGTATCTTTGAAATACAAACATGTTTGAGTAAAAATAAATCATGTTACAAACATTTTGAACCATTTTTGTGACTTGGAAAATTTGTCTTAAACCAAAACTGTATTTTTCAAAACTAGAATTTTTGAAATGGAAGTCCGATTTTTCCAAAACACATATAAATATAAAAACATGATATTTAAACAACTTTGAAGCATATAGTATATGGATAGAATCCAATATACATGAAAGGTATTATATCTATGTTTTTGACATTAAATCCAAAAAATAAGTTTTGTCTAAATACAAAACTCCAAACATATGAATTGTGTATCAAAATAAGTTTTTCTAAGTATATGAAGCATAGATGTATATAGATCAAATCTAATACACATTAAACCATGTAAACTTATTTTGATTCTATCTATTCATGAAAACCAAGATCGGTTAAACCGAAAACCAAAACCAATAAACATGAAATTTAAAACAAGTGTGTGTGTTGTGAACTTGAGTATATCACACAATCTATCTTTACAATGGATCTAAACTAAATCTTAACAAAACAAACCGAAGCCTTCTTGTAGAACGACGTCTCCAAGTTGACTCGATCCAAACTTGATTCATCGAGCTTGACTCCAACCGAGTGCTAGATATGAACTTGACGCTTGAGCTCTTAAATCACCATGTGAAAGCTCCAAAATACCTTTGTTAAAGCTAATCACTTACTAATATCTTGGTTAAATATCTAAAACTAAATATCATAAGATTATTAGTAAACTATAGCTACATGAGTTAATCATCATCAAAACTAGAGTGGAAGGCCTCTGAGCCAACAATCTCCTCCTTTTTGATGATGACAAAACTCATGGAGTTATATATGCATGGATTAAAGTTAAGCTTCAAAGAAGCTCCCCCTTAACTCATGCATAGCAATAAACTATAAAGATATGCAATGAATATTAAACATGAATATGCATAAACATGCATAAAATAATGAAATAAATATGCTCTTGATACCAAATTTTAAAATAAATTACTTCTCCCCTTTTTTAAAATAAACATGTTCTTAAATACCAATTGAAAATATAAACTTAAAATAAACATGTTCTTTAAATAATTGCTCTTGATACCAATAAAAATTTCAATAAAAACTCTTGATACCAACATAAAAAATTTCAATAAAAGTTCTTGATACCAACAAAACAAACAACAAAATATGTTCTTGATACTAATATCCATGCTCTTGATACCAATATCAACAAAACATAAAACAAATGTTTTTAATATAAACTTAAATAAACATGCATATATACTATATATACTAAACATGTATATATACTAAAATACTTCTCCCTCTTTTTGTCAATCATCAACAAAGGGGTTAAAGTAAATAATAAAACAATGATCTCCCCCTTTTTCTCCGAAACAAAAATCAACAAGGGGTTAAATCAAATCAAAACATTATGATACTAATTGAAAAAAATATCAATTTTAGTGTAAAGATATACATAAAAACATCATGATACCAAATGATGATACCAATTGAAAATAAACAAAACATTTTGAAGAAACTAACAAAAATTTTGATATCAATTGAAAGATATTAACACATAGGTAATCTTGATACCAATTGTAAAAATTAGTACCAAATGAAAATATTTTACACTTTTGATACCAATTTGAAAAACATAAACCAATCTTTTTGGTTAAACACTAAACTCATTTTACAATAGAGATACCAAATAGAGAATAATATCAATTTAATATATTTCATACCAATATTGAAAATGAAACATATACCAATTGAAAATAATGAAACATTAGGAGCGTATGATACCAAATTAAAAAAATCAATATCATTTTCAATCATTTTTCAACATAAAGTGTGGGAGTAAGATACCAAATGTAAACAAAACCAATTGAAAGGTGAAATATGAATTTTCTCCCCCTTTATGAAATACTAAATAAAATGATGCATAAACTTGTATAAGATACCAATTGAAAAATAATCAATTGAAATATAATAGTCATTTAAGAAATCAAGTTTAGCATAACCAAAATTTGTGCTCAAAGATATAGAGATATAGTAAGCACAAATAAAATACATATATATGTATGAAAAATTGAATACCAATCGAAATTGATACTATTTGAAGTTTAAGCATACATATATAAGAACATATATGAGTATACAAAAAGAATGTTAATAGTGATACCAATTGAAAAGATACAATGATACTAATTGAAAACAAAATAAATCAAGTGTATAACTCATACTTCCTACCACCCATTTCATGCACATGTTTAAATAAATTTTCAATAATGAGCATACAAGGCATGGTCTCCCAACCAACCGCCCTTTGAAGGGTAGGGTTTTTCAAAAATAAGTTTGAAAATAATATAACACGTTTGAAAACTCTACCAAATGAAGAATACCGCAACTAATTATATAAAAATTTGAAAACTAATACGAAATCCTTCAAGTAAGGAATAAAATAAGAATATATTCCATAAAACATGAAAATCACTAAACAATGTCACTCAAAATCTATATAGTACATATAATACTCATGAAAACAAAATTATGAGAAAACATCAAATAATATAAGTGTACAAATTTTGTGAAAGACATAGTCATGGAAATAGGCAATTTGGCTCAATAAGAAATTCCTTAAAAACATGAAAATCATCAAAACTAGAAATCCTTCAAGGCATATGTATGTTTTGTACAAATTAGAGCATACATACATATCCAAATATGAACGAGTCCACAAAAAGTATATGCATGAAGACAAGTGGCTCAAGGATGTATATGTATAACTAATAGTTTGGTCAAAATAGACATATACATGAATTTTAACATAAACATGAAAAAACATGTCAAAAATATGGAATACAAGTCAAAATGTATGAATCATCAAAACTAGACTATATTAGTACATCTAATGGGTACAAATGAGCATTCAAGTACAAACATATAATAATCTATTTGTGGCTCACTAGTTGTACAAGTATATATCCAAGTTTTAATGAAAACTGACATCTAAACATGTAATCAAAACATGAAGCATAAAAATCAAAACAAAAGTCATATGATCATTATGGTAAATGCACATGCATTAGATTTATAATATACACAATAGCTAAAACAAATGTGAGAACACAAAAGTATAAGTCCATATTAAACATGTGTGATCTCATATACTAATCATGCATATCACAAATCTAATAATCATGACATTTATCATACTAATCATGAAACATCAAAACATGCTAAAAATGAATAAATATGAAAGCATGTAAACATAAATGGGAATTAGAGATCGTTACCAAAACCAATAGGGTACATCTCTATGTCTCCAAACTGAGGTGGTCCTCCCACCAAACTCCCCTTGAAAGTGATGCATCCAAATTGTCCTCTTTAAGCTCGGAACACATCCACCTTAAGGCACCATCACTCTCACGTCATGTGAGAGCCCACACCTACATCAAATAAAATAGGGGTGGTCTTTGATACCCATACTCTTTTGGGTCCATGGGGGTTAGCTACTTTCCTAACCCAAACAAATTTATTTGCTAAATTAGAATCATGTATCCTATCATAACAAAATTTAGTAAGGTGGCCTTATATCCACAATGTGTACATGTGTACACATTAGCATACATAGTATGATGAGTGTGAACGTGAGGAGCATGTGTATGCTGTGGTTTGTGTGCATGCATAGAAGGAACATGTTTCTTTCGAAACATAGATTCCAAACGTGTATGGTTCAAAACACAATGACTCAAAGTGGAGCCCAAACATTCAACACTTTTCTTCAAAACATTTATATTATTTTTAATACTTGAAGATAAAGTGGAGCATGCAATAGGTGAGCTAGAATGTGACGCTACACTAACATGACAAACATGAGAATCTAAGTCATTTTTCAAAGATTTATTTTCATTTAAGCAAATTTCTAATTCTTTGAAATCAAATCAATTTTGTTTTTCAAAGAATCATTTTCTTTTAAAACAAAAATAAGTTTTGAAGACAGAACTTCATTTTTCTTCAAAACATTTTCACCATCATTTTTATTTTTCAAAATCTTGGTTTCATTTAAAACAAGTTCAAGTTGGGTTTTCAATGAGTCATACTCATTAGGAATCTCAACCTTCTCTTGTAAAGCCAGATCAAGTTTTGAACACAAAACCTTATTTTCTTCTTTTAGTCAAAAACTCCTCTTTTTCAAAAGATTATATTTTTCTAACTATTTTTCACAAACAATTGAAAGTTTTTCATTTAAAGCATCGGCATCAATATGATTATCTCCGAAAGAACTAGCACAATCATCTAGTTGGGATTCCGAATATACCTCAAGGGAGTCATTCCCTTAGACCACGTAGCAATGTTGCTCGGATTCTCCACTAGATTCATCCTCCACAATGGTTGGAGTTTGAAGCTTGGAGGAGGTCAACGTGTTCCACACTGCAAAGACGGAATCACCGTTAGAAACCATCATAAGATATTCTTTGTTAAGCGTGCTTCTAAGTGCCGTTAGGGCTTGTGCATTGGCCTCTATATGCTTGCTATTACCAAGATAGGATTTCTTGGTGGCGGCAAGGAAAACATGCAAGCCTGGGGTTTTTAGGTACATGGACATCCTAGCCTTCTAAACAACAATGTTGGAAGTATCAAACATAGGTGGGGTCATAAAGTCCATGAGTGTGTGTAAACAATATAAGTGTGCAAATGCAAATCTAGATTAGCAAAATCAAAATCACACTCCCAAGTGGTTAAACCTAATATCAGGAGCGTAAGCTCTTATACCAATTGAAAGTACACCTAGAGGGGGGTGAATATGTGTACGACTAATCTATGAACAATAATGCGAAAATTAAAAACTAATTGCAACATACTTAGTGCAACCAAAGAGTGTAACCGAATTCCCGGTGAAGGGCTCTGAACTAACTCCTCTGAATTCTTCTGAATAAGAGTTGAGGTGTTATATGAAGCTCTCTTGGTTAAACACAAGTGAGGCACACAAACAAACCAATCATGTATATGATATGACAATATGAATCAATGCACAATGTAAGAGAGAGAGAAAATGGATCAAACACAAACACCAAGATATGTTTCGAAGTTCGAGCACACAGCTCTATGTCCCCGCCTTCACATAGAAGGATTTCTACTAACTCGTCCACACAAGACTTCCCACACAGGGAACCTCCACTGAGGATTGGGGGCAAATACAATTGGGAGTACACAACTCCTCTCTCAACCAATACAACCTCTCACTAGAGGCAAGGCACACAACAAATAACCTCTACACTTAGAGGGATAGGTACTTAGCCACATAAACAACAATCACCTCACACTTGAGGGATTCCAACACAATCTCCACCTCTCACTAGAGGGAGCCAAACACACTTCCAATCACCTCACACTTGAGGGATAACAACTCAATCACCTCTCACTAGAGGGATATCACAATCAATGGAAGGTTTACAACTTGGTGGTCTAACAACCACAAACTAATTTTCTCATTAAAACAAAGATCCTATAGATAGGATAGAATGATAAGCTCAAGTGTGAGAAATAACGAGTTTGAAAATCAAAAACTCAAAGAAAAACTCTTGAGAAAACTTCTAGAATGAATATAAATTGAAGATCAAAAACAATCCCAAAGACTTTCTTTTTCTTTTAATTTTCAAACCCTTTAAAACAAAATAAAAATGAAATCTTTAGGCTTAAAAACTCTTTTGAAAACTAGTGTTAAAACACTTGTAAATGAGAGAAATTTTGCCCTTGAAATTCTTAGAAAAAAATCAAGAAATGGGGTATTTATACCCTCATTTCAAATTTGCCCGTTGGCAGCTAAAAAGAGCTAATTTGCCCTTCCGGTTGACCGGCCGGTAGACCGGCCAACGGTCAAAAATTTGATCGTTGAGCCCAGCGGTCGACCGCCCGATCGACCGTGCCCAGAACCAGAGAGCAACGGCTCTCTGGCCGGTCGATCGGGCTGGATACAGAGAGTAGAGCTCTCTGTCCGGTCAACCGCCCAGTCGACCGAAGGCATTTCCAGAGAGCAGAGCTCTCTGGCGGTCGACCGACCCAGTCGACCAGCCTCCCCAGCAAGGCTGCGTGCACGTTCTGTGCACGTCGGTCGACTGGCCCGTCGACCGCTTACTGCTACGGTCGATCGGCCCGGTCGACCGGCAGCCAGCCAGACAAATATGGGACTAAAAATCTTAGGTTTTTATCTTTTATAAAATCCCATAAAAAACACATAAATTCCACAAAAATCAGTTCATGTTATATCTTTGAAATACAAATATGTTTGAGTAAAAATCAAATCATGTTACAAACATTTTGAACCATTTTTGTGACTTAAAAATTTTGTCTTAAACCAAAAACTGTATTTTCCAAAACTTGAATTTTTGAAATGGAAATCCGATTTTTTCAAAATACATGTAAATACAAAAACATGATATTTAAACAACTTTGAAGCATATAATATATGGATAGAATCCAATATACATGAAAGGTATTATATCTATGTTTTTGACATTAAATCCAAAAAATAAGTTTTATCTAAATACAAAACTCCAAACACATTAATAGTGTATCAAAATAAGTTTTTCTAAGTATATGAAGTATAGATGTATATAGATCAAATCTAATATACATTAAACCATGTAAACTTGTTTTGATTCTATCTATTCATGAAAACTACGAGCGGTTAAACCGAAAACCAAAACCAATAAACATGAAACTTAAAACAAGTGTGTGTGTGTTGTGAACTTGAGCATATCACACTATCTAATCTTTACAATGAATCTAAACTAAACCTTAACTAAACAAACCGAATCCTTCTTGTAGAAGGCCGTCTCCAAGTTGACTCGATCCAAACTCCACCCGAGTGCTAGATATGAACTTGACGCTCGAACTCTTGAATCACCATGTGAAAGCTCCAAAACACCTTTGTTAAGCTAATCACTTACTAATATCTTGATTAAATATCTGAAACTAAATATCACAAGATTATTAGTAAACTATAACTACATGAGTTAATCATCAACAAAACTAGAGTGGAAGGCCTCTGGGCCAACAGACTCTACTTCTAAGATATTCTATAAATACCCCAGAAGAGCAATAGAGGAGAGGCATCTTAGAAGCTCAAGCTTAGGATATTCTTTAGATCTAGTTTCTTTCCATGTTTTCATTGTAATTTTCAATTTTTTTTTTTACTTTAAAGAAGATTTGTAAGAAGGAGAAGCTATTATAATTCGAGATGGCAGATCAATACAAGGTGCTTTCGTTCTTTTTATATCTCTTTTGTTATTTACTTACTTTTTGTTCTTTGTTTTGCTTCTTTATTTCATGCAATCTTCTTATTTAAAAATCATGCTTTGTTTCTCTTCCACTATGAGTAACTAAATCCATTTTTCATCACTTATTAATATCACCACCATGGACCTACAGTATTGAATAGAGAACCCAATTAAATTCCAAGCATGTTTAAACCCTAAGTTTATCTTGAAGGCACATAATGATGGTAATTAAGTCAGCTACTTGTTAGTACTCTCTAACTATTTTTTTTAATCTATGTTTGACCATTATCTTCATATTTTAATGTTAAATTTTAATTAGTGTTATTTCAATTAGAACCTTATTATTTGTCTTATGTGTTTTACTTAAAACCTAGAGTAATTTATCATGTTGAAGGTAATCTCTAGTTGATATTATTTATTTATGGTGGTAGATTATTAGCAGTTGTGATCTTTCTTTTAATTGATATAAAAAATTCAAATTTCTTTCAACTAATCTCTTCTTTAAGTTCTCCAAACAAAAAAGAAAAGGTGTAAGGAAATAATAAATAACGAAACTCTTTCATAGCATCGCTCCCTGAGGTTCGACCCGTATAACCCTCGCTACACAGTTAAATTTCAAAGATTCAGAATTAAAACTAATCACACACACTTTTCATATTCTATGTATTCTTTTTGACAATCAAAATTTAACAGTCAATCTCTCACATAGGCAAGAGGTTTGCAAGCAAGTTAACAGGGCTTAGTCACAAATTAGGGTTTTGTGAAGAAATGAACACTCCCCCCATTCCCAACTTCCCATTTAAGACACCTCTTTGCATGTTACGATAGCTTGCCACACCCGGGAACCCCCATGCTCGGAGCGCGGATCCGAGACATCCGTCGATGGCTTGTACTTAAGTGTTAACACTCGAAACCACAATAAATTCAGCCTCGGAACTTGCAAAACTGTTTGCCCAGTAGGGCCTCCTGAAAAGGCCACATTTGATTGGCTCCCAGATTCTTTAACGAACACTACCCTTCATCCGTGCGAAGCATTCTTTATGATGTCCTTGTGTTGATTGTGAAGCCCAGCTCCAAACATAACTTGAGATTTAGCAAAATTTAATCTTCTGCCCACTAATATCACAATATTCTTTTAAAATATCTTCAATGACTGCCCCGTCTCAGCACAAAACCCTTTGCCACAATTAGACAGGCGTTAGCATAGAAGAGATGGGCAAAATGCTTGGAGAAATTCCCATCTCATCATATCATAAGCTCTCTCTGCATGTCAAGCTTGAGCACCAATTAGATTCTTCCCCTCATTCCTCTTACCCATTGAATGCAAGACCCCTTGAGCAAGCAACACATCACCCTAATCAGCCGATCACTAACGAAGCCACTCTATGCCTTGGGAGTAAATTTGATAGAACTCCGTTTTGAGCGATCTAACAATGGCTTTGAGACAATTTTATAATTCAAATTACAAAAACTCCTAATGAGAGGAGGAAGCATACCTTGGGATCCCTTTCCATTGGGCAGTATGCAACAGTGACATAAAAGTGATGAACCCTATTTTTTTGAGTTAGGTCGGGTCAGTTTGCTCAAACCAACCCAGTTTCACCCAAGTACAAGTTGGTCGCAATTACCCCATCTCAACTAACCATTGCTAAGAATGAAGTTTAAATACTCCAGAACATCTCGAGACTCCAAAAAATAGATACATCCTCTTCTCTGGTAAACTTAACCTGAAAACTAAGTAAATATGTTTGTTAATATGTATATGTTCATATATTTAACGAGAAAAGGAAAAAGGAAAAAGAATAGTTCATGTTATGTAGAAAGAGGTCATAGCATCTAATTTTATCATAAAGAATTGACCATAACAGGACTCAAGTTCACAGCTGTGGAACTAAACTCTATGTTAGCCACATTGAACTCATGCGATCTCCTTTCTTCTAACCCTACGAGAGAGAAACAAAGTTTGAGCCCCAAAGACAGTCAACAAAATCCGTAGCTTGTCAATCTAATTGGAATGCCTGTTGTATATAACCTCTCTCATTTGTATGCTTATAATTTATTCCATCAGCATCCAAGATACAAAAAAACAACCAGGTACCATTTTGAGACCTCAGCAGTATTCTTCCATTTACTTAATTCACATCCCGTGAAAGAAAAATGGTAGTGTTTTCACTCATGCAGCAGCTGCTTACTATTTGGAGTATACGAAACACACACCGCCTAATGTTTCAATTCCCTCGCCTACAGGACCAAAAATGAAATCAGGAAGCAAGTAGCTGACATTTTCACATTATTCCAGCTATCGCATTCCTTTACGTTACTCCCTTTTAGAAGAATACCTAATGAAATTAAACATCACACATTGAAAGCAGATAATTTGTCTTTTAAATATGGGTCTCTTACAAATAGCAAAACATAAAAAACAGTACAACTTGATTTTTATTTTATTTTTTATTTTTTTTTTTTTTTATTTTTTGGAGGTGGGGTGGGCTGGGGTGGGGGTGGCGCCCTCAAAGCATAGTTATATCCACACAAACTAGTACACATTTATTTCTTTTACTTGTACAACAAATGCTTTAAAGGAAAGGTACTTCAAGAAAGGTTTAAATGAACAACTCATTCGTTGTGAAAAAAATATATATCATTTCTAATTATCTCTTACTGTAAAAGTTTCGCTCAACCCAATTTCAGCTACAGCACTTTTAAGAATGATCTAAAGACAAATAAATATAAGCACTCTTTTACAAATAAATAGGAACCAGCGTGATTTTGGCTGAATACTAGAAGTTGGGCTCCTTAAATTGACTTTGGCATGTGTCACTTTTGTAAGGACAATAATACTCCAAATGATTGGACAACCAACAGAAAGTATAGTCGGAAGTGCAACTGGACTTTTATATTACTCCGTTTGAGTTGCATAATCTTCTTCATAGAATATATATAGTATAACTTTTATTAGCTTTTCTTAATTGCTAAGCTTTGTGGGTTGCATCAACTTTGATACAAATTTTGGAGGCCAACTAAGATAGCTAAGCACGGTCTAGTATTAGATTCATGACCAAGAATTTAGCTGAGAAAAAAGGACTTGCCATAAAACATATCAGCCTAGCCAACAGGCAAGGAAACCAATCTTATTAACTACAAAACCTAAGCTCAAACAAAACTAAAAGTGACTTCAAAATTCTCCTCAATTGGGAAAGAATAAAGAAGATCAAGGGAAGACGATAAGATTTTCTAGAGACAACGGAATTTATCTGAGACACGATATATCCACGATAGCAAATGGAAAAAAAAAAAAAAACATACTCTACTTTGAATATTATGACAAACATCGGTCTCAGAGCCTTTTCCTATTATATAAGGTCAGCTACATGGTAGAAATCCATATGCCAAAGGCTTCATGAAATATTCAATGAACCTCTATAAGCATCTATCAACTTCGCCCAATTCCAAGACAAAGAAACTTTGAACAAGAGAAGCTTTTATAAATGAAACCAAGTAGGACAGTTGGGAGGGTAGAAAAGCTGTCATTGGTTGTTCAATTTAAGCTTCTGAAACTAAAGAATACATATTGGGGATACTTGTAGAACTTTTTTCTTCAAAACTCCAGAATAATTTTCTCCTACTGTTGAAATATTACCATTAAAATCATACAAGTAAAACAAACTGTCTAGAATATGTCCACACCTGAAACCAAAAGTTTAAAGCTTTAAACTGTACATTAAACATTCTAGCATAGCCTATTGAACACAAGTAGCATGTTCATTAATAGTTGAGGAATGCATATATCGGTTTTCCAATACACAAGGAGAGGGATACATAATAGACATGATATATAAATCAGTAGTTAAATGCATAACATATCAACACCATAGGTATCCCAACAGCAGTAAATATCAAAAAGTTTCAAAATGGGCAAATGGTTATCAAACTATCAAACAGACATAAATTAAACTATGGACTTTATAGTCAGAACTGAAAGAAAAAAGTGTTTTTTCAGCATCTAAATATCTGATTGAAGATAGATTCTTTATTAAAAGAGTATATCAAGCAAGCTATTATCACATGTATAAGATCACAGGAAGATAGTGGCAATGTAAATAAATTGAGGAAATGCTTACCTTAGGCCATGGGGCATCAACTTTTGCATTCAAGAGCACATGAAGACCTGAAGCATCAATATGAAAATAAATGGATTCTCCTTTAAGCCTGTCAGGGATTTAAACCATGGTTCCTGAGCCATTTCCTCTGCAAGTATCAGCAAGTATCATGAACCATTGTAACAGTCTTCTTCCTGAACTATTTCCTTTGCAAACTCATGAAGACTTTGTGTGTCCTGATGTATTTCCAAAAGGTCGTAGGAAAGATTTATCAAATGATTCGTAAAGAAACCATCTCCAGCAAGATCCAAATAACAGAACCTAACCCTAACCTAATTGATAAATAACAAAATCTAACAAAATGAACTGTGTTTGCAACCAAATTGAAAAATAAAAGATTAAAAGATTAACTACCATAATTAGAAACCATCTTTTTTTTGTTAGAAAACTAAAAGGACATAGGATAGTGGAGCCATGTTCAAGAAGATGTCTGCTTCTATTTTAGTCCAAGAGAAAAGAAATAAGACATATATGGTTCATGGCAAATGACACACAGGACATGCCAGAAACCAACCATGTGTCAACAAAACGTAACTACTGATGTAAAACAATGAAAATAAAGAACTAAACATAAACCATGGAATAACTACTGATGTAAAACAATGAAGAATAAAGAATTAAACATAAACCCTGGAATTGATTGAAAAGAAATGAGACAAAAAAATCAATACTTTACTAATAGTTTCATTGCCATCAACATGGAACAACCTAAGGACATGGAAGATATTAAGAATCCCTCCTGAAATTTTCTAGTTTCTTCCAATAATTTGGGACTAGAGATGGTAACTTGCTTGGTGAGCTACCCAAATGAAAGAAACGCAATCCAGCAGGCTCTCCTTACAATTCAATGCAATGAGTACCCCACTCAATGCACCAACTAATCTTGCATTTCTTTCTGTCCTTTTCAGAGTGGCCCTAAAATAATTACTTGAAAGCAAGAGACGACAGGTCAAATAACAAAGAGAATCAAAGAGAGAATAGTATCTTAGGTCCACCTATTTCCGTCCTCTTAAAAGAAAAGCATAAACACTAGCGAGGGGCAATTCTATGTCAATGCACAATACAAAGCCAAGTACTAAGGGCAGTGATCAATGGCCCAGACATGGCCCCCTCAACGCACAGAGAGGCATCATTAATTTTCCTACTCACTCTGATAAAATAAAGCTCTATATCACTTTCACAACGAGAGAGAGAGAGAGAGAGAGAGAGAGCAGAATTCCAGCATTCGCAAGGAATGATGAGAGAATATCAAAGTGGAGATATTACATTAAGGCTCCTACTCCTAAATTTCTATTACTTTTTCTACCCTCCGGCTTCAAAAAAAAGCCAAAAAGAGGAGAACTTGTCGTTCATTGATCTTTATCACTCATCATCATCGTCATCTTCCTCCTGCACGGTAAACAATTGACATTAATAAACAAATGAGTTCATTTTTCATTTTTATGTTAATAATATAAATTACAAAAGATTTTTCCTGAAAATTCACCTCGCCGCTTTCATCATCTTCGTCATCATCGTGCACCTCGGACTTGGACTTGTCAGATTCCTCCTCTTCTTCCTCCTCCTCCTCCACTGATTTCTTCCCGTTGCCATCAGACTAAAGAAGATATTGATTATTAGTTTAGAAATAAATTGTTAAAGATCAACTTTAAAAAAGGTTAGGAAAATTTAGTACCAGCTTTTTATTGTAAGCGTCCATGGTTTTATTGTACTCGGCCTTTCGCTTGGCCGCCTTGGTTTCGTATGGAGCCTTGTCCTGAAAGTTTCAAGCAATTCTTTTTTAAAACAATAAAAGAGTCAACCTTTTTTATAGATCTGGGATGTTTGATTGGGTTTTTTTCTTCAGATGATTAAAATCAATTCAGCAGAAGTACTCACAGCAGCCGACATAGATTTCCACTTATCTCCAGCGCTTTGCCGACCTAATTCACAAACAAATAAAATAAGAAACAAAATTTACCCCAGCAGAAGAAGGGGGAAAAGAAAATCTAAGATGGCGTGAGATGCTTACAACGGAGACCTGCTTATTATTAGGGTTCTTCTCCTTGAATTGTTTCCTAAACTCCTCCCTTCAGATCATAAACAAAGGGGTAAAAACAATTAAATCATGAAAAATCATGAAAACAAAAAAAACAGAGGGATGAACAATCAAAAGACTTACATAAAGATGAAAAAGGCGCTGGGGGGCCTCTTGGGCTTGTTGGGATCCTTGCCGGCCTTGGCCTTCTTCGCCGCCGGCTTCCTGGCCGTCGCCTTTTCAGCAGCTTTCCTCTTCACAGAAAGCCTTGATTGACGATAATAAAAAAACCCAAAATCAGATCCAAAACACTAGATCTAGAAACCTAAAACGAAAACGATCTAAAACGAACGAACTCACTTGGCATCTGATTTCTTCGACGTGTCTGCCTTCGATTTACCTGCCTTCATCGCGAAAACCTGCAAGAAACGAAGAGATCCGTCAGAAATTCATCAAAATCGGCCGGAAAACCGTGGAAAAGAGGTGGGTGGTGGCGGAGAGGCTCGACCTAGGGTTAGGGTTTGGAGAGAACAGAGCTGAGAGATGGAGAGAGAAGAGAGTAGGAATTGAGTGTCCAATGGAGAGATAAGAAGGGGGAGAGCCAGACAGGGTGTTGCGGGAATTGGAGATCTTTTTTCGCAATCGACGGAGGAAAATGAGAGCGCGATGGATTTTAGGCGGATTCGAAAACGGGCCGCCCGTCAGCGATCTGAGTGATTGGATCCTATTAAGTCAGCGATCCGCGTGATGGGCTCCCATTGGGCCTGGCGGGTTCCCGCCCTCCCACTCTCTGCATTGTGTGTTTCTTCGCTGCTGTGCTTTCGCTGAAGGGCCGCTCTGAAAGACTAAAATGGGCATGTACATTTGGCGAATGATGTTGGTCCCCTGTTGTCAGTAGTTTTGACTGAGGCCGGCCCCTGGGCCCTGGCGCTAGACCGCGAAACGACGGGGATAAATAGGTCCGCGTCAGAGATGAAAGGGTCTCTCAACACGTGTGCCGCACGTGCAAGAAAAACTATTAGGGACCTCTGACTTTTAGGGGGGGGCGGGCCGCCTGGTACTATTAGAGACATGAAAACAAATTCATGGGTTCTTTTTGATAAAGTTGTAACTTTTTGTTCCCTCTTTTAAGTTTCTGTCCCGCATCCCAATATACAAGACAGTAACGAACAAACAATCTATTTGTAACTTTTTTTTAGCCACAAGACACCCCTACAAGTCATGTCTTACTGTGGGGATTCGAACTCATGACCTCGAGGCAATAAGCCCAGGTCCAATCACAAGCCTAAAATCTAATCGCGTGGCTAACCGCAGTAGATATCTATTTGTACTTTTGTACTACTATAAAAAATATTAATTGGAATGTTTGTAAAAAGGTTCTCTTTATCAATGCTACCTTAAGTAAACAATGGTGTAGAATTTGAAAATTTTAACTAAAGTGTAATTCAGGATGGATATTTTAGTATTTTTTTAAAAATTTTTGACAGTAAAATATAGTTTCAGATTTATTATATTTACAGGTCTTAGTGGTCTTTATAGTCTCATAGTTTTCAGATTCATGGTCGAGAACTGTAACCCCCGGTTCTAAATGTACGTGTCATAGTATCAGTACTCGATACGGTATACATATTTGATTTGACATTTATGGTAGTGAGACTAAATCAGTGTCTGCTCCAGATATTATTTCCTAATGTTTTAGATTTTTCAGAATTTTTAAAATTTTTCTGGATTATTTTAGAAAATCTCCAAATTCAAAGTTGACTGATACCGATAATCGGCTCTAAAATTTTTAATTCACAAATGGGGTTAAATTTCAAGGATTTTCTTTCAGATTATTTTTCAAGATCATATTTTCTATTTTAGCGTTTTTTTAGAATTTTTTCTGAGTTAATTAAAAATCAAGCTAATCTGGTGTCGATTTTGTATCAACGCTCAATTCTAGAATTTTTAATTTACAAAGTAGACTGAATTTTTTGAATCTGATTTCACATTGCTCATTCGGGTTATATTTGCTATTTTACAAAATTTTTTAGAACCGTTCTGAACTAGTCAAATTTTGACTCAATTAAATAATATTAATAATTCTTTTTTATTTTCTTCTCTTCCAATCTTCTTCATTTCCTTCCCCAACAAGCCAGCCACCGACCTTCTCAACCGCCCCCATTTCTTCTTCTCTCTTTTCTCCATCTAATTATTCTATCACTCTCCCACTCTAATTTATCCACCTCTCTCTATCCTCTCTAATTCAATCTCTCATTCTCTTCCTTCACCATGGCCGACCACCCTACCAGCCATCCCCAAGCCAGCCGGCCACTCCTCTGCCATCTCCCTCCTCCCTCTCATCTCATCCACTATCTCCATCTCCATCCTCTT